>JZKD02S2068476.1:41336-51695 GCA_000966675.3 Picea glauca | reverse complement strand
TTAGAACTTTGATTTTTCTCATCTTAATAATTCATTGCTTAGTAACCATTTGGACTTAGTTAGACTGATATATACATTTGATATGTGTATATCTAGACCTATTTATGTGCTGCATATAATGTTATTTTATTGTTATATGTTCATAATGATGATAGTCATGAGAATTCTTCAGACATGCAAATTTAAATGTGGAATTTTGATACATGGATACCAGTTCAAAGCTATGTTGTGAATGCAAAGCAAATGCAATGCATGATAAGAATAAACATACATTTCTTAATTGAACGTCAATACAAATATGTATTGTTATATGAAATTATAATATATATGCATGGATATGAGTTATTGGTGAACTAACCTACAAAATGATGAGCTATGTGATAGAATTTTTTTTTTAGTGCTGAGGTAACTTGGATGTCATAGATATCAAGAAGATAACATATGTTATAAGTTTCACTTATTATTTAATTTGAAATATTGTTATAATCTGTGGTAAGTGTGATTTTGATAGGACAAACAACTTGTCTAGAGTGGTTGTTTGATGACGTGACTCTAAGAACAATAGTTGCATGGTCTGGATTGATGTAGGGTGTTGACCATAGTTCTATGAGGAGGGGTGGAGGTATCATCCATCATTTATCCTCTGAAACCTAGACTTATGGGAGGGTTGTGTGAAGTCACACTCCCCTAGACATGTGATGGCGACTAGTAGTTTCCTGTTGGGGAAGCTTGGTCGAGATGTATGACTCTTCCACTTATGGGTTCTATCTAGAGTTAGGTCAATATAGTTGACTCTCCATCTTAGTCCAATAGAAGAAAGGATAGGATGGAAGATGGAAGTAGGTTAGGAATGAAGGATGTTTCGATGTTAGTAGAGAATACTGATTGGAGATTAGATGTGTCATTATTGTTTACTCACTTGGTTCCTACCATTTTTAAAACCCTCTTTTGATTCCATTTTGATATTTTAAGTGTGATAATGAGTTATTGATGAATTATTGTAATTTTGTTCGTTAAGATTATTAAATTATGCATTTACTTGATCTATTGTCGTACATGCCTTGGTGTGATCATACATGAACTATGCACTAGAGGCAGTGGTTGTTTATCGTTAGTACATGCATAATATATGTGTTCGCTAGCTATGCACACATACCATGTACATGTACACCAGTAGAATTAATTAATGTATTAATTATTAAACTATATTATTAACTATTTAATTGAATGGTTTAATGACTATGTTAATTATATTGCATACAAAAATATCTAGTAGCATTAAATATCTTCTTGGACTTTGATTGATGGTTGGTATGATGAATTAAATGAGTATGGTGGGTTGTCATCTACATTTGGGGAAAATTATCGAGCTGCATTTATAAGCTAGCATGAGAAGAAAGACTTTGCATTTTATTTATTGTTATTTTATATAAGTCATTTATATTTTAGTTTATTTTAACTTTTCCCAAAAAGATCTAGATAAGGGAGGTTGATGGCTAATAATGAGGGTGGTTGATGATACTTGGGAAAGTGGGTATGGAAACATGATAAATAGGAAGAGGAAGTGGTGATGAAGGGAGAGGAAATGAGATTGAGAGGTTTGAGCATGTTGAGAGGTTGGATAATTCTTGGAAGATACATTTATGGTGATAATCTTTTTAAAGCATATGTGTTTTGCTATTCTTGGAGTCACGGGCATAGAGGGCCAAGAAACCGAAAGGTTTCTTGGAACTAGAAAGCCAATTAGGCTCCTAGTTGTATGGAAAGATTTTGTTGTTTCACTTCGGGCAAGTGGAAAAGAATGCTTGGAAGCATCTTCCTACTACTAGCAGGACTACATTGCAAATGGCCATTTTCAACAAACTAGGGAGGAGGTATTTTACTTTGTATATTTTGTTATATTTCTATTTAAATATTTTAATTGTAAAGTTAACTTCTTATTTATCTCATCTTCTTATTTAGATTATAGATTTGTCTATTTGGATTCAAAATTGGAAATCCTCTTATTTAGATTTGTATATTTGGATTCAAAATTGGAATATTTAGCATTTAGAAAAATTGTAAAAAGCTTATGAATTTGTTGTAGGTTATTCCATAGATGAAAGAAAAAAATTGTGTTTACACTTAATGCATGTGTTTAAATGATCAAATATTACTTAGTATCAACTCATGGTGAGGTGTTGCACAATTGGTCACACAAACTTCATCTTTTAAGACAAATTATGCTTTTTCTAGCCTGGTTTCCCCTTTGGGTCAGACACGTTTTCCTACTCTTTGTATATCTTGTTCATATTAATATAGCTTTTTCTTACTTACAAAAAAAATTAAGTTACTAGTACTAATCAAAATAAAGAAAAGGGAAGAATAGGGTAAGGGTAAGACCAAGATGGAAAATCCATAAATTTATGAATAAAATCAAAATTAAACAAATAATTTCAATTTAAATTTAAAAGAATAGGTTTGATGATCGAGGCAATGTATGAGAGAAGAAGAGAACGTTGTGAAAGAATAATAAAGTAAGACAAATTAAAATAATGGATTGTTGAGTAAGAAATATTAGAATTTAAAATTAAAAAATGATCTTGATAATTAGTTGACTGTGAATAATATTAAAAGAAGAGATCTCAAATGAGTTAACCATTCATCAAGATTGGATTAGTTGTGTTGGAATAACACCAACCATTAGGAGAGAGAAAAATAATAATAAGAAGATCTTTCAAGAAATTTGTTAAGAAAGAAATAGGAAAAAATAATAAATAATAAGTATTAGAGAAAAGCATAAAATAAACAATAAGTTACCAGTACCAATAATAAGTTACTAGTACCAATAATAAGAAAGAAAAGGGAAGAATAGGATAAGGGTAAGATCGAGATGGAAAATCCATAAATTTAGGAATAAAATTGAAATTAAACAAGGAATTTTAATTTAAAAGAATAGGTCTAATGATCGAGACAATGTACGACAGACTTCCATGATTGGTTGAGTTTGTAGCCATCTTCACGATTGAAATTATTGGGGTGTTTTTCAATTTCTTGCGCTTCTCAAATGAGAGGAATAATGGGGTGCAGGGGATAGAATTTTGGTTTGATCAAAGCAAATTAGGTGATTAGATTTAAAGGAGTGTTCTACAATAGCTGACTTAGTGATCCAGTTATGGGTTGTGTTAGCTTTATGCTCTTTGAGACGAGATTTAAAAGATCAAACGGTTGGACCTATGTATGACTTTCCACAGGAGCACGAAATTTGGTAGACTACTGGGCCAAGCATCAGGTTAGATTTGTCCTTAGATTTTTTGAATAATTGCTTAAGGGTTTTACATGGTTTGAAAAATGCTCTGATATTTTTTTTGGCTAGAATTTTTGAATTTTTGAAATATGATCAGTGGCGTTGATGCAAAAATGCGCAACAAGAATCCTACCTACAAAATGTTGCAATGCACTATACTATTTCTATTACTATATTATCTAACTAGTAGGTGGGACCCCTTAGAGAAGTTGTATTGAGTTGATTTCACTCATTTTTCTTTGAGAAAGAAATGTGACCTGCAAACAAATGGTTAGATTAAATTACAGTTTGATATTCTATTCTTTTTCACATGCACAAATGGTTTCTTTGTCGACAATCTATGAGACTCTTTATCCTCATATTGCATTAAATATGATGTCGCCATGATTAAAGGAAAAGAAAAAGGGTGAGAGGCCTTTCACGCCAGAATTATAACACTATGATTATAAGTTTTAAAGTTATATATTTTAACATGATTTGTGACATATTTAAAAAAGAATGGTCAACTATATTCCATGCACATATATATCACATATGGTATTATACAAGGTTGTCACATGAAAAGTGTGAATGAACCCGACTTAGAGTTAAATTCATATATGTTATGGACCTCATATCTCACATCGATTGATTGGTAAGTTGATATGGTTAATATATAGAGCGGTAAAAACTTATAATAGTTATGAATGCGGTATAACGTTGATCTATGTTATGGTTGAAAATTCAATAGTGTGATATGTGTGGTACCAAAGCTCGATTTGGAATCTGAGTTGGCGACGAAGTGGTTTCCACCGTGTAAATTTTGGTTGGCTATTGTGAAATTTTGGTGAGTTTTGGTGAATGTTGAGTCGACGTGAGTTGATGGAGATTTAATGCACTCTCGTTTGTTTTCCCTCTTGAGGATACCACCTTTTGCATTGTTGCTTGTTGGAAATGGTCTGTTGCTAATAGTCAAGGGTTTGTAGATTATAAGGTTTTGGTGGTTGGATAACAATCTTGGGCTTATCTCTCATGGCTACTTAGCTTATTTCGACATGTATGTACATTTTCGACTTCTCTGGCATCCATGGTTTGCTTTGTTATGATACATTTTAAATATTGGCTCAAGTTGTTTGCAAGCTGTGTGTTTTTTATGAGAACGACTCTCTATTGGGCATTGATTTTAAGATGTTGTGGATGGTAAATTGTTTGTTTTGAAGTTGATACAAAAAATAAGATCACCAGGGAGAACTCTCAACTTTGATTTTGCATTTAAGATTATACAGTCGAGTTTAAAGGAATAAAGAGCTTTTGAATGAGAAAAATAGTCTCAATATTGTTGTTTGTGTTTGGGTTTTTATGGTTATGGCCTGCTATTAGGCACCATGGGTTTCTTGTTATGATTGTGAATGTTGTATTCCAAAAAAACAAAATGGAAGTATGCAGTGCATCCCCAACCTTCTCATTTTGACTGTCTCTGTATTTGTTTTGGAAGAAATGCTAATTATTTTTTAAAGCTCACTGTAATATTAGTTAAGTTTGTGGTGACAATTGTTGGGGCATGTAGGTGTGTTTCGACTACTTTCTCTCATATACATTACACTCTTATTGGCCAAAATACACCTGCCTATTTTGAGTTATAGTGTTATGATTCTAAAGAATCTTGAACCTAGGGTTTCAACTTGCACTCCTATCTCGTCCTGCTTATTTTGGAATTCAAATATATAAACCCTACTTCACTCTCCACGATTTTGTTATCATAATTTTGAGTTGCTTGTGGGAAGTGTTGGATGGAAATGACAATCCTGTGTGTGAAGTTGACATCTTACTTGGGGATGGTATTAGGCTGGAATATTGGTTTCAAGTCTCATTTTTTGTATTGCAAAAGAAAAGCCATTCTTGATTAAACACAGTTTTGACAGTAGGCAATATATATAATGACATACAGATGGGAATGATTCGTGTCCTAGAATGAGTTCATATTGTTGTTGTAGTTATAAAATTTGAGAAAAATAGGGTTCAAACGTATAAATTTCAAAAGTTGATATGATCCTTACTACAAGAAGTTATAAGGAGGAGTTTTTAGGTTGTTTGTTGATACATTTGAATTAGACTTTTAAGAATCCAAAAGACAAAATACATAGTTTTATTTTGAAGGTTTGAATTGATCATATGTGTTGATGATTGATGGATGATATTTGTATGTGGAAATAGCATTGATCATTATCACTTCCCTCCATAATTTAATTTTACGCAAATTATACAACCCTTATTTTTTTCGAAAATCATTTTATTTTTTCCATGTTTTGTTCCAAAAGAAATATGATTTTATAGAAACCCTGTAATTTGAAAAGAAGTTCCGAATTAGAATAGTGAGCATTATTAACGAGACCTACAGTTGAGTATGAAGATGGAATGATTATTTAAATGGTTTGGTTAAGAATGGGTCTTATTTTGAACAATAATCATTTATTTCCTTTTCATAAATAACACTTTTCATTCATTATAAGCCCAAATCACATCCCATATTTCATTAAGTATCCTTGTTCTAGAGAATGACAATTGTGGATTTTAATTGGTATAATGACTATGACTATTGTATACAGAGTAATGGATTAATGGCATGCATGCTTGTGTGTTAAATAATAAGAGGCAATGTTTGAGTTTATCTTTAAACAAAGTTAATTGATGGTTGATTAGTCTTTCTTGTTCTATATTCTAATATAAGTTTGCTTGTAGACAATGAGTTTCTTTAGCAGAGGAAGTCATGGCAGAGGCAGGGGAAAAAATATTTTTTGGAAAAGGGGGTAAGAGGAGACCCATATTTTCCATTCACTTTGATGTTGATCCTTAAGAGTTGAATCAACTATTTCAAGCTAGGTTCTTCAATCTGGTGGGTCAAGGAGTGTTCCAGCCACATCCTAGACCACATAGACCCCCTTACCAACCTCATAAAAATATTTCATATGTCCATGTTCCACCTTATGTCTCACTCCAGCCAGAGGTCCCTATTAATGATGGTTGGCAAGATATTTTCAATCAACCTGCAGTCCATCATCATGGTTGGCCCATAGTTTCATTGCCATTTCCTTCTCCACCTCCACACAACAAGCATTCCCAACAAATTGATCATATTGCATCCCTTGTTCAGTCCTCACAAGCAAGAAAAAAACTTAAGACAACTATCATTTTTCAAGCAAAGGTAAAAGAGTGCTCATTCATGCCAAATCTTCTAGTGACTCCTCCCAGTCAGTTACCTCTCATGCCAATAGATTAATGAACAGTCCCCAACTCTCAGTGAGGTACAACCTCATGCATCCAATCATCCAAGCATTGAGAAGATGAGCTATGCAAACAAGGAAAAAAAGGCAACAAGCAGTGGGAAGAAGCAGACTGCTTCTCACAGTAAATATGGCTTTTTATTATTGCAGGACAATTTGTATGTTGTGGTTATTTTTGGGACGGCTTGATACTACTATCTTCATTTCTGGACAACCAGTCTTATTTATTTTTTTGGTGGCATGATACATTTATTTATTTGATATATACATGGATAATTTTGGGGAGACACAAGGGAATATTCAAGTGATTGTTTATGTGTGTATTTATGAGGTGGCATGATTTATTTTAAAAATACATTCTGGAGCAACAAGGAGGGAATAAAGCTTAAAAAGATTTAAAATATTAGGGGTCCCACCTAATAGTTATTATTTAATAATCCATTTATTATTAGTAGTATTTGTCCCTAACAAATGTTAATTCAATTAAGACTTAACTAAAAAGTGGTTTGAAACTACCACAACTTATTTTGAGGAAGATAAAAGCTTATCAAGGGAAGGGACAAGGGAGAGAGAACGAGGAAGAATTTTTTGATATAAGGTATGCTCTTATTCTTGTGAGATTACTTACTTTCATTCATTTTGAGTTATCTTAGAGTCTTAACCCTCTAGTTGACAACATGGTCTTATTGAAGATAACTGGATTCAAGGATTGAGATACATATTTCAAAATCTTATTTGTGAAAGGTTGATCATATGATCTTGATAGTCTGTGTATTCTAATTTTTATATGAATTAGATTTCATTACTGATAGGGAATATTTTGCAGAGTTAGTGAATGATATTTTCATGGCTAAGATGATTCAAACTTCTAGTCTCAATCCTCTCTTGTTGTCAAAGTCTTTTTGTATGGTGCCCATCGAAGATCTCTAAATCTGATCTTGGTCCATACCCTCGCAGGGGTTTGAAAAGGGGTTATGATTGTAACTTGGAATGAAATTAATAAAATCACTTTGCTGATTTTGGTCTCACATGTGTATTTTCTGATACTATTTTCAGATTTGTATTTTGTTTTTTACTTAATCCTTAAAACAAAATACATATGAATTTTTCACTTTCTTCTTTTTTCATTGTTTAATTATAAAAGAAAAAAATGATTTCGTGTACTTATTGCTTGAGAATCAATAGATAATTTTTTCTTAAGATATAAACCCCGGGTGA
This sequence comes from Picea glauca, assembly GCA_000966675.3. Classification (NCBI taxonomy): domain Eukaryota; kingdom Viridiplantae; phylum Streptophyta; class Pinopsida; order Pinales; family Pinaceae; genus Picea; species Picea glauca. The sequence continues at coordinate 43,931 of JZKD02S2068476.1, read as the reverse complement.
TAATCCCAACTAGCTTACCCTAGCCTAGTAATATTCAAAAATGTTGGAGTGAGGTTCCTCATACCTTTTCCTCAACAAGTGGTACCTTGAATGTAAGGTAGAGAAATGTGAGCTAAGAGTGGGGAAGAGGTAGGGGGATTTTTGGACTTAGAGTGGCAAGTTGAGCGAAAAGCTTTGTTGATTTGGGAGATAGAGTGACCATTAGCCTTAAGGGCTTGAGTCATGTGGGATTTTTCCTTGAGGAATTGAGGAGCTAAGATTCGAATGGTACGAGTGAAATATTCTTTAAAACAACTAATTTCTGGGTTGGACGATGGTGAGAGTGGGTATGGAGGTATCGGTCAATATGTGTGTTTTTTCAATAAACCCGATGGGTAAGGGAACCACCAAGAAGACGAAATATGAGAACATCTAAGAAGGGAAAGTAATTATTATTTTTCATTTCCATAGTGAATTGAATATCGAGGGAGATCCATGAGGCCAAATGACAAATGTATCATCTACAAATCGAAACCAACATTTGGGTTTAAGATGAAATTTGTTTAGGGCTAAGGTCTCAAAATGTTCCATGAAAATATTAGCAGCCATAAGGGATAAGGAAGAACCCATGGTTGTACCTTTAGTTTGTTCATATCAAATCCCTTTAAAGGTGAATAAAGTAGAGGTGAGACAAATTTTAGGTTGAGGGTCTCAGGGTCAACAAGTTTGGAGATAAGGTCCATGTCACCCTTAAGTTCAAACATCTCCTTTCCCAACCACTCCCCTTCCATTCTATAGGAAGGATTTATGCATCCACCTCAACAAACCAAATCAATCCTAATGATCCTTATCAATCCTAATGCTTCTTACACATTCTAGAGGGAAAACAACATAATTTTGATGAATGAGTCTATATCATCACAAAAGTCATAAACAAGATTAACCTAATCTTCACATAATTTTATTTGGGTTACTAACCAATTCCCATGGCCTATTTTGTTTATGTTTTTTTTCACACTAATATGTATAATTTATATTAGAAAAGGTTGTAGTAAAATCAAATAATTTTGTAATACAAAAAAGAACAATGATGGTTGTGCTTAAATGTCCAAAGTGTAAACCTGTCTATCTAGTTTCCTACAAAGTATTTCTTCCACATTCCAGCCTCTTGGGATTTGATAGGTGTGTTACCTTACATATTGATTAAAAAAAATATTACACGATAAAATATATAACTTTTGTAAAGAAAAGTACTAATTTTTATGCCCGTGACAATATTCAACTTGCTTATTCTCATGTGGTTTTACTCCAACACCATATGGGTGCTTCTCTTTCTTAAACTCAATAGATTGGCTGAACTCACCTATGCCATAGTTTATTTTTGGATATTGAGAGTGCAACATGTCCCTATTGTCCCCCAAGGCCAAAGAAAGACCATAGAGGGAGGGGTCCCGAGATGGGATAGAATCATTAGGAGGGGGACATGTAATAACTTCCAGACTAAGGCCAAGGTGGGTCACTATTCTACCAATTAAAAGTTGTAGGGATCTTACTTACTCATTCAACTTTAAGTTCTTCCTTTGACAAATCCACATGAATGCTTCCACCTCTATCTCCTATTCTTGAATTTCTAGAATATGTTTGACTATGTTTTTATAGATTGATGTTTCAGATCAAACCAATGTGGTCCATCATCGGGATGAAGAATGAAGAAAATCCAATCATTTAGAGTATTATTAATATGAAAAGGCGATGGAGCTTTGAGAAATTTATTAGAGCTCTACAACCTTTTCATATTAATAATACACTACATGATTAGATATTCTTAATTCTTCATCACTATTATGGACCACATTGGTTTGGTCCAAAATGTCGATCTTTAAAAATATATGTGATCGATTCAGAAGAACTCTCTTACCAAAAATTTGATTGCAAAAGTCTTAGAACCGAGATACTTACCCTATATGGAAGGGATACAAGTAATCATGTCCACCTCTTTGAGTGTATGCAATTGCATATAGAAGAAATAAAATCCAATCTAACTTTTTTGAAAAGATGTAGGTATGTAGGGGTAATTCCAATTTTCACTATAATAGAACACATGTTACATAATGAAAGGAATAATCACATTTTTCACAAAGCCAACATGGATTTACTCTATGTAGAAATTTTTAAAACCATATTCAAAATAAACGATGTTGGATTTAATAACAATTTTCTTAGAGCTCCATATCATATTCATATTAATAATACTCCAAATAATCATATTTTCTTCATTTTTCATCTTAATGATGGACCACATTGGTTGGGTTTGAAATGTCAATCTATACAAATATGTGCGATGGATTCAAAAGAAATATCTTACCAAAAATTTGATAGTAGAAGTCTTAGAACTGATATGTTTGGTTGTGTTGACTGCACAAGTGTTCCTAACGTAGTTCTCCTTCTGAATTTACTTTTCAAATTCATCCTTCCACTTATTGTAGTGAATGGTCCAATTCATCATGCTAGAATGTGAATTTTTTGTGTCCTTTTCATACCACTTCACCTCATTGAGTTCACACAACATGCAACAACTACTCTTGCAATGAAAATGTGCCATTGAAGCCACCCTAT
>JZKD02S2068465.1:0-42209 GCA_000966675.3 Picea glauca | reverse complement strand
ACAGCGGGTTTTGTTGTAGGTTGTATCCCTTCATTTGTTGGATAATAATAAAGGAAGGACCTGGCAATTTCTCTGGTGGACGTAACCCACACTGGGTGAACCACGTAAATCTGTGACTCTCTTGTATTGTGTGTCTTCTATGTTTTGTTTCTGCATTTGTTTTATTTTATTGCTCCGCGGTCCTGTTTTTCTAACAATTTATCCCTACTAACTCTGCCTTGATGGTTGAGGCCTTTACCAAATTGAAACTTGAACCATGTAACTAACTTGGATATAAAACAAGTGACTTAAAATTGATGAACAATACTTTTCTAATGCCTGAAAAGTCACTATGTGTTTGAATAAATCAGTGAATGTCACCTCCACATACTCTTTAATGGGGAAATATTCATAAAGCTAATGAATCCTACTGCTTTCTTCGACTAGAATAGGAATTTGCAAGCCTGCTCAAAGAAATCCTCCTACTGGTTTGGGAATATTAACCATGTGAAACATCATTTTGAGTCAAAAGTAGAATTTTGGGTCAACATGAAGCTCTGAAAAGTGGATGGAGCATTAAAAATTCCAATGGACGTCACTAAAAACTCATCATGACCTTCATGTGTGTGGAAGGTTGTCTTAGGGATGTTCGCCTCCTTCATCCTTATTTCATGGTATCCTGAGCAAAGTTTTAGTTGTATAATACCCTAGTTTTGATCCCTATTTCAATATCATATATGTATATGGTGAATGGATAAAAGTAAAATGATGTAATATGTAATATTATACATTGAATGATAATAAAAAAATACATCATCGACTATAGAAGAGAAGGACAAAAGAATGATGGGCTCTGATTCCACAAGAGAGGAAGGGAAAGGGGGCTTAGGTAGGCTAACAAAAAGCAACTTGGTAAGTGATTTAACCCAAAGTCCTTGCACCACCTTAATTATGTCCATTGATTATCAATTAATCTTATTTTGTTAACCCATGGGGGGGGTAGTGCATGAAGGAAGTATGTGGGTCTCTATAAGGATATGTGGCCCCTTCATGCCACACAACTTAAGATTTTCCTTTTTTCCATGCAAGAAAACTATAATTTGGTTGAAGGATTTGGAAGAGAGTTCGAATGTTTTCGTTCCATTCGAATTATCAGAAACTCGAACTATCAAAAGTTTGAATTACCCTATGAACTATCCTTCAATTCAAGGAAATTAGGAGATTATCCCTAAGTGAACTATCATGAGATTGTTGCAATTGAACTATGGAAAGTTACAACCATAGATTATGAGACAAATTTGGTTGTATAGAGTGATAATCACTTTCATTAAAGAAATTCACTATCACTGATAATCCCTAGAATTTCCAAAAGTAAGATTTCCTAGCCAGTGTATGATAAATCCTTAGAGGGAAGTGGGATAGTTTGAGGGACTACTAAGCAGAGAAGGGGATCCCATTCCTTGGGTTGTGTAGTTTGATGGGGAAGAGGTTTATGTATTGGGATAGTTGTAAGTGTAGATATTGATTGTGAACCTAGGAATTTGGTTGCGAGAAGAGAAATTAGAGCCAACCATAAGAAGAGTTCACCCTTGTGGATTCATAACATCAACTCGGGGGTGGCCTCTTTTGTAGAGAGTTTAAGTGAAACAACTAACCTAGGGCTTAGTGGAACATACTTCTTATGCAGCCATTTGGTGGATTATTTTCCCATAAAGATAAGTATACTTGGTTGTGTTATGAAATACAAGGTTATTGTGCTTTCTTCTCTGTATATTATTATTTATAGTTTGTGCAATTATGTGCTCATGACTTTAATTTACATATTCTTGGTTGAAATTATTATAAAGTTGCATGCATATGTTAAGTTTGAAATGGATGGTTAAAGGTTTCTGTAGCTTTACTTTCATTGTCAAATTCTACGGCTAGTCCATATAATCAATTGTGGTATCAGAGACAAGAAGTAAATGTGAAATTGGGTGGTTAAAAGAGTACCACGTATCCTCAAAGTGCATAGAGGTTATTAGGTGTGTTACAAGTTTAGTGAAGAACATGGATCTATGAAGCTCACCCAAGAGATCATCGATAACTAGGATGTGAAATTTTTCTTTGATGGTCAACTAACTGAGAGCCCTGGAATTAAGAGACATGCATTGATCACCTTCATTCTTCAATACTATGACAACTTGTGAAGAGTAAGGGCTTGTATCGTGATGCATGACTCCAGCCTCCAATAGTTTATGGATGATATTTTCGACTTCATTCCTTTTTTTCAAAAGGGTGTCTACAAGGATGCACATCGGGTGGTTCACTACCTATGACTAGGGGAATACCATGGTCATGCTTATTATGTGAAGGTGGTAAGTTGTTGATCTCTAAGACTGTTCAAACTCTTCGAGATAACATTACAAGGATAAGTCCTTCTTCACTTTTAGAGAGGTGGTACTCCTCTTTTATAAATATAATATAGAAATGTAGATAATGCCTAAGAAAGGACCATGCTTGTTAAAAAATAAATATTCACAACGATAACTATTATACAAGACTATAAAAGAGAAAAATGAGGAGTTATCCATCATAGCATAAAGTAAAGTAGGACATGTCATTTGGAAAGATAAGAGTTAAGGATCACATATGCAGAGAAATTAACATGATCTTTCAATTAAAAATCATAAGGGATTTGATAGACACACACTTGAAATCTCATGCTTAAAACTCAAAGTCTAAGACAACACTAGCTATGTGCCCCGAATAATTCTTTGGGTGCTTTAAATATATAAATATTTAAAAAGAGTTCATAATATCCGAAAAATGAAATGTGTTCATCCTAATGGATTGGGATTTTCTAGGGCTCTTATGGACCATACAATAGATTAAAATACATGGAAGAAAAGAGAAGACATAGTTAGGAATCAACCTTTAATATTCACATACTATGAAAAAGAAAGGTTATATGACTACTAATTGAGAGGAATAGAAGAAGGTAAAATCTCAATGAAGTGGTTACTCTACTTACTATGCTAGAAAAACTCTCGTTTATTTGCTTAATATTGAACTTTTCTTTATATGTTGTTCAGTTGAAGGTACCCTAACAGTTGTAATGGCTTCATGAAACTCAACATCGGTTATTCTGACGAAAGCATTATTTAACCATTATTCGATATACTCTTGCAATGGTGCAACTGTTAACTCGTGCTTGATCTTGATGTCAAACAACTCATCTTCGATGTCCTTTAATTCAAAACATAACTAATGGATTATATTCGCTTGATCTTCATATTTGTTAACAAAGTGGATTAACCAGTTTTCAACTTCCTCTTGCAAAAATTCAGTTTGGTCGTTAAATTCATTAGCCTGTGAAATTTTGAGAGTGTCCAACTATTCTTGCATTCGATCCTTTGTAGGAAATATAGTACCCATTATTAAATGTGGACTCTCCAACTCCTTTGTTACATCAAGAAGTTTGAAAAATAAATCACTTATTTTTTAATTAATGACATCACATTCAACACTCAGTTCCCGTAAACATTTGATTCTTTTTTATTAGCATGCATCTATTTGTTTGAGTCGAACTTTTGATGGAATATTTTTTTCCCTCCTGTAGTCATTGTTCATACTTGATATTCTAGCATTAAAAGTGTTGACAGCTTCCTTGTAGAAATATTCATCATTTTCCAAGACATTTTCAATATATTATTTAAGATTTAGAATCCTTGCATAAATACGTGTTGAACTAGCAACCAATTCCCAATTGTCAAGGATTAGAGTAACCCTTTTGTTTATGTGGTCTACAAAATATTTCCTTATGGCCATTAGTAAACTTGAAGCTTCTTTCAGTTTTGAACTTGATTTTGGTGCTTCTTCAGAAATATCAATTGGCCTAACAATAGATATCGGTTCAACAAATAAGGGCTTAGGAAGCAAAGCATCTTCTAATTCCTTTATTCTTTTCTTTAGCATTAAATTCTCCCTTTCTTGTTCACTAATGGAATACTTTAGAGCATCCCCTGTGGCTTGGTGAAACTATAGAACTTTAGAGGGATTTACCCCTACTATGTCCATTTCAGAGTTCCACTTCTCCGTGACCTTTTTGTTCTTTAGGTAAACCTTTTCTATTTGTAAATTTTTGAAACTTTCGTTAAATACAACCTGATGCAAAGTAACAGATTCTTCTTCAAAAACTGTTGGCACATCACAAGACAATTCCTCAACTATTGTTCTACTTTCAATTAATTGTTGTTCTGCCCAATCAGGCACTCCAACAATAGTATCAACCTCCATTTCTTCAAAACTGATTTCACATTCTTGAACCCCTTGGTTTTATTTTTCAACAATATCCCTTTTCCTTTTCAAACTTTTTGTAAATGCATGTCAATTTCAATAGATTTTTCAGGAGGATGCATGTCTCCTCCAACACCAGCACTTCCAGTAGTGGATTTCCTTTTTTCTCCATTATTACTGTGAATTTTCATCTGAGTCATTGAAGAACTTCTTTGAGAAACATGGGGTGACCAAGGGCCATTACTTGTTATAGTTTGTCCTCTTTGTCTATATTAAACAATAGTACTAATTGTTATGGGATTATTTCTCACAGAGATCTTGTTGAATACACAACAAAATTTCCATAGGATTAGCCTAGTAATCCTATACAGAAAGGGGGTGATTCCTATAATTTTCCTAGATCTAGATTCAAAGTCATAGATTCATATTTATCTTAAGGAATGGTGGAGATTGTGTAACTTTATTCGTAGGTTCTCCTTCGCAAATCTTTGTTGTTGTAGACCTGATAATCCAGCTCCAAGCTCCACAACCTACTTCCAGTATAAAAAAGAAAAGCAATACTTCTCTACCTTTCCACTTTAGATTAGAATCCTATATCTAACTTTCTTATAATTAGATCTATAATGAGATGAATCAGATATAAACATTTGCATGATTAAATACAAATATATCAGAGGAAAACCAATGATCTATTGATAACATAAGAAAAATTACATCAAACATACCTTGCGTGTTGATGCCATTCTCCCTTAACCTCATTTCTCCTTGCCTGTCCTTGCAACTTCTTGGTCAGGCTAGCCTCACTGACTTCTGGCTTTGATGAACAGGATAGGCACCTCTACAATTGGACAACATAACAATACTTAGGAATTCTTCCTCCCTCTTTCCCAAGGTTTGCCTTTGTTATATAGCTCATGGAGGAGGCTTGGGAGAGGCTTCTATATATTCTAGAGACCGCTAGAGACTCGAATGATGTGAGCTCCTAATGTTATGAGAAATATTACCCCTCAGACAGGTTAAGCTTCCCTTTGGACCAAGACCCCTTCTTTGGTCCAAATATAGAAGTAAACAAATGGTTGCTACTGTTGACACGAAGTTTTTTTTTTCACCCTTTAAACCTGAAACTTCACTTTTTCCTAGTCATGGAGCCGCCCTTAATCTTAAAAAGAGTCAAAAATCTTTCGAATTTTCGGGTTTCGTGATTCGGCCTTTCGCAAAGCATGATTTCTTAACTAACAACTCCAGAGTCCCGGCACTGAAATCCCGAAAAGGATTTATAATAAAGATTTTTGAAGAGAAAAAAGATATAATGGGTGTTATAAGTCTCGATGCGTGTTTCACAAAGTTGCCTTTAATCATGATTAATTAAACTCTTAAACATGATCAATAATTCATTAAGCTTCGCGATTCGGTTTTCCCTGTATCAAAGTGTTTCAAAAGTGTCAGCCCTTGATTTTCCGATCCCCGATTTTCCGAAAAGAAAATTAATTATTAATCTTGATTGATTCAAGCGTTAATACAAGTAATTAGCGTCTAAAATAATCCCATTCCGATTTCACGATTCAGGGTTTGTTCATGACATACCTCATGGGTACAGGATCCCCGAAATTCCGAAATGCGAAATCACGAACTTTTAAACAAAGTTTAAAACAAATTTAAGTTAGCTTAAAACGGGATTAATAAAGATTAAAAAAGATTTTCGCGTTTCGCATTTTGGGATTCATTGAGAGCAATCCTTTCGAAGCTTTAGTTTGAAATCGTCGATATACGGTATTTTCCATAACAGACGAATAGAGATATTTCTAACTTAACTACATATCTTTGGGCGTATCTTCCTCATTAAAAAACATTAAAGTTTTACCGCTTGCCACAGTACGTCCGTCATAAGAAGAGTTAAAGGTTAATAAAGCTTTGGTTTTTTCGAATTTCATTCTTATTGTTTAGACTCAGAAGTGAATTACATTAAGCAAACTTATGCATTTTTCTACGTGACAGGAATTCGTTCTAAAACACGAACATTATGGCACCTAGAAAGGCACCTAATAAAAGCGAAGAAGCCGCTGAAAACTCAGGCCCAGAAGGAGATGTGTTTGATACTACACCACATGCCATCGATTCTATCAAATCATGGAGGCAAATTTTTGAAACCTTGGACTATGAAATCAAGAATTTTCCCAATGATTTTGAAAACAAACTTCGGGACATAGTAGAGTCTGAGCTTCACAAAGTAGCCACGCGCCCATGAATCATGACATACATTGATATGATTAGTTGGGCTTTAGAGAGGACAGACATGCAGACGAGAAGCATTTCAGACAACCAAGGGGTCATCATCGGTTCTTTCAGACCGGAGCATATACAAGTAATGTACAAACTGTCTCCCAATCCTAAGTACATTTATAATAAAGAGTTTTTAAGTGAATTTCAAAACATACCCCAGCATAATCAAAGACTGGTGGAGACACCCAACAAAGTTCAAGGATGATACCCATAACATTTATGCTACAGCCTCATTGAACGAGTACATGGTCTATGTGGCTATGATGTTATGCAGACTTTTCGGGAAGAAAAGTCCTACCCATTTCCCTGCAGAATGGGTGCCCCTTTTACATGAAGCAGTCGAAGGCTATAGCTTCAATTGGAACAAAAATCTATCAGATAACCTAGCTAAGGAGGTTATGGAGTATCAAACCACGAGGTCCAATGGCTGACCAGTAGCCTTTTACATGTCAGCATATATCATGGACACTATATGTTTCATGACTCCTTTCCCTTTGATGAATTGGAGTTGGAACCCAACATACGCTGATCCTGTTCATGAATATCATTCTAAGTTTTGGGAAGAAAATGCTAAGGATTCATTTTATGAGATTTGTCATTTCGTGGTGATACCGGTGCATCAGATGTTGTATGGCCATGCACCCCTCCGTATTTCAGAGTCGGTCATAGGAAACCTCAAGGTGGTTGTTGATTGGTTTATTGAGGAGAATTTCTCCTATATCAGGGTTTTCGGATGTTTTATCCCTCCTCATGCACTTCCGAAATTCCTCCCTGACAGACTGGTGTGCAGAGAGGTATCTCATCAAATAGTAACAAGTGGAATTGGGATAGAGCTAAAGATAGCTCAAAAGAAGTTTTGGCCAGTCTTTCCCATACAGATTGGAAGGTTTTCGCTACTCAACATGGGTCATTCCAAGGTTGAAGCTGAATCTCTAGAGGAGGTCAAGTTAGTGGACCTCGAACACAGGAAACACGACCCTTATCAAACAGTGGGGAGCCACATAGCTCATTGTGGCATGAAAGCATTTGAACATGAGGAATCCCCTCGCGATGACATTTTCAAAGGCGTCAAAACCTATGAGGAGGTGTTAGACAAGGTACAGATATTATCATCAGACTTACAAACCGGCCTTATAACTTTCCAGAAACACAGATGAAGTGGTTTGCCCAAGGTATTGTAGGGTGAAGCAATGACACCTCCACCAGAACAAGAAAACATTCCCTCGGGCTTCGGACAAAAAGCGCAGGATAAAGCAGATACCGAGAAAAATCCATGGGGGGTCGAAGGATCTTCACAAAATAAAGAAGCCCCACAGACAGAGAATCCATGAGCAGAAGCAAAAAGGAGGTCAGAGACACCTCCCGAGTCCAGTCAATCTACCCCCCCTTCATCATCTACTATTCATATTGATACCCCCAAGACAGCAGGAGAAATAAAATCCACGGAGTTGGGTAATCCCATCACTTCCTTGACCCCTTTACAATCTACTTTTGGATTCCCTCGGGTAGGAGTCATATATGCTAGTGACCTCGACCCTATCTCTATAGAAGAAATACCTCTCTCTGATTACTTTTTCAGTAAAAAGAGGAAGGTTATATTAAAACGGGAGATGTATATGAGAGAAGGTGGTATGGTAAAGAAACACAAGGTACTGGTGGATGGGCAAAACTTGGAAGAGGGAGATTTCACTACAAAGGTGGTGGGCACCATGGGAGCACTAGCAACAACAAATCTATTCATTGTTGGCAATATGAGAGAAAGGTTGGAACAAAGTAACCATAGGATAGCCCAGTTGCAAAATCAACTAAAAGATACCGAGAAAAATATCAAAGCAGAAATAAATAAAGGTCTACAGCAGGCCAGAGCTGCTGACAAGCAAGAAATTAAATCACTTAAGTCAAGTCTAGATGAGATGAACGAGAAGATGCAGACTAACCAAATGCAGGTTATTCGGCAAGAAGAATTGGGAAGACAACTACAGGCTAAATTGAATTCAATAAAAGGTCGGGTTATAGATCTGAAAATGTTTCAGGACCAGTCACTGGAAATACATGTGAAGGATAGAATCTGAGCAACAGAGATTAATCTCCCAAGTAGAGATTATTCAGAATTATTTTCAGGAAGTAAGTAAGGCTCTTGATAATATTATTTTTAAAGAAAAAGAAGCTAAAGCAGCAAGGGCCACTTTTCAAAAGGCAGTTATATGTTCATAAAACGAAGAAGTATTGAAAATTCCAAAGCTTTCTGTCACAGAGAAGATCAGAGGCGATATCATGCTCAAGGTGTGGGAAACCAACATAGCAGAAAACAAGAAAATAGCCAAAGAAATCAAAGATGATTGTGAAAGAATCTTTGATTTGTTGGACAAGGAATCATTAGGTATTGTAAGAGACAATTTCACTCGGCAATTAGGACAGATAAACATTGTAAGACACCAATTGAATTTCAAAGAGCGTTTGATCGAAGTTCAGATGGAAATTTCATAGTTAAAGGAAATGGATGTTACCCTAATAGACAGGTGGATGGTGAAGCCAAATTTAAAATTCCAATCAATTAAGTTTGCTAGTAAGGGGATTGAAGACCGGCTTCCAAAAATTCAGAGAAAACTTTATTTATTCGAAGCAAAGGATTTTCCAGAGCCTCCTAGAATCTTTGTGCACTTTCTAGAAAAGTGTGTTTAATGTATTGGGTCAAAATAAGGCAATACTTCAATAAAGCAATGAAGTATCATTTTGAAAACTTATATTATCAAGATGATAGGAAAATAAATGATATTCATGCAAACGGTTGAGGTTTTCATTTTTTGTAACTATTTGCCCCTAGGAGTTAGGAGATCACCAACCAACAATCACGAGTGATCTGGTATAAGTATAATTTCAGGAGACTGAAAGAGGGCTTTTTCTAGATGCATTGCAAAGAAGATTTTGAAGATATTTTTGAATTAATACAAATACAGATTGAAGATTCCAGATCTGGTCAAGTTTGAGTTATGTGTTTCTCTATTGTTTCATATTTTTCATATATCTCTTTGATGAATGCTTAACTACAATTTAGTACAACCTCTACTGTGGTAAACAATTATTCTTGCAATTTAATCATTTACAACTTTTCCTCTGTATCGGCTATCAGCCGATATAAGACCTGTAAATGTTTCAAATTTCAATATCATATGCTTCATTAAGAGTTTTTCTTAACTATTTTCTTCTTCTGTCACAAAGTGAGATTCCTCTTTAATTGATGCCTCACCCTGTTCGACAACTTTATATTTTATTTTCACTTCATGCATATTCCGTTTTCAAAATTTAACTCAGATACCAGAAATAGCCTTTAGTTTTGTCATACTATTAATTCAAGGTTATGAGTTCTTCTTACATGTTTTGAAGCAGAAATAACGAACTCTTAAAAGAAAATGCAAGAATTTATCCTTTCAATCCTTATCACCCATGACTGTTTCAATTACAAGATAGCCTAATATCAAACCTGGACTATCAGATCAAACGAGCATTGCTTTGAATTTATTTAACACCATCCTACAGACAACAAATAATCGGTTCAAGTTAGAACGTTCATGGGAAATTATTGAAAGAGACATTAGTAGCCAGGAAAACTGGGAAGCTAGACAGAGATAGTTAAGGAACCAGCAATAGCCCTTTTCATATAACTAACCTTTTTTATCCTTATCTTTCTCTACCTTTTCGGATGCCTTGACGGTGTATTTTAGAGCCTTAAAGTACAAACTCAGGAACAACATATTTTCTGGCGCCATTGTCAGGAACGAAGAAATGAAGATTTTCCCTGGGAAGAATGACATTGACACTTTCTATCTTTGATAGTGAACAAAGATTGAAAACCTTATAAGGCTACCTTTATCTTTCACTTAGCGACTCCACGATAAATAAACTGGCTTTTAAACGAAAGAATACCAGAAAAAACCCAAACGACAAACAAAATTCGCCTGTTCCCGATCCAGAAAAAATTTTAAAATCAAGAAGATATCTTAAACAAATTGTATCATCGACAAATAGGTTTTATCAACCTAAAATTACAGAGTCGAACACTAGGGGTCTTTTCGAAGGATTGAATACCCCACCTCCTTGCAGAGGGTTACCTACCCATAACATAGTAACCCTTGATCCTGGTTTCGTCTTGCTTGATTTTAAAACTGAAACTTTCCCAACCGTTTCTTTCACCAATAGAGGTAAAAGATCCGCATCACTTCCCGCTTCGATAGACACTTCTTCACTTCATGAAGTTCATTTTCCTATCTCTCATAACTCCTACGATCATCCTATTTTTCTTGACATGACTCGTGTTGACTCTCCTTTATATTCACCCTGTGAGTCTGAAAAAACTAGTCCACTTTTCTCTAGTTCCCCTTCCTCAAGTTTCCTGTCCCTTGATAACCAATTTCCTGAAAACTTTCCTCATAGTCTCCAAGCAATAACCTCTAAATCATCAATGGTTGTGGCTGGAGGAGGCGTTGCTGGAGGTGGTGTTGCAGGAGGAGGAGTCGGCGGCCAAGTACCACCCCCATGAATCTTTGCAAAGGTGGTTACTAGATATGCTCCTTTGGTCCTCCTTGTCCCCTTCCATGACTTACCTGAGAACTACATGAAGAATCTACCAAAATTCGTAGAAGAGGGTGATTTGACTGCAGCCGAACACATCAATTTATTTGACCAATTCATTGACATTCTTGGACTCGAACATGAAGATGTCTATTCGAGACTCTTGGTTCAGACTTTTGATGGACAGGTAAGAACCTGGTTCTAAGGCCTAGCAGCAGGATCTATACCGTCTTATGAGGAACTTGAAAAATATTTTATTAGACAGTGGGGGGGAAGGAAAGACCATCTCTATTATCTAACAGAATTTGGGGCTTTAAGAAATAAACACTATGAATCAGTCCTCGAGTTCACCCAGAGGTTCAACAAATTGTATAATAAGATTCTAGCCGAGGTCAAACCCTCCCAACCTGCAGCGAAAGTAACCTTCATTGGAGATTTTGACCCTGATTTTGCCCCTGCTATTAAGGGAGAGGAGATCGGTAGACCTCACCAAGATGCAATATGATGCCTTAGAAATTGAGTCAAACATGATGGCATCAGGAAAATTGTAAACCAAATTTGAAACTAAAAAAAAGGGAAACTATAAGATACAGAGAACAAGGGGGACCCTCTGGATCAGGAAGATCTTCGGAGGACAAAATGGATGACATGGCAAGAATAATCAAAGAGTTGTCAAATAAGATCTCAAGAATGGAACTAGATCAAGCGAAGAATGAGCATTTTCCCGGAAAGGATTTCAAAAAGAATCCTAACCCTCAAAATCCACCAAGACAAATTAAGAATGAGGATCAAAAAATCCAAACTCCATTTAAAAGAGAAAACTTTATAGGAGGAGAAGACGTGGAAGATTTTGAGGAACTAGAAGAAGACATAAATAATCATAAATAATCTTGGCGATGACTGCCTACAACCTTTTTTAACGACACCATATTATGAAAAATCTGCAACTACAAAAGATAGATCCCAAAATAACAAAAATAGTGGTATTATTGAAGATTCAACCTATCAGGAAATTGCAGACAATATAATGGCTAAACTCCACCAAAAGTACAATCTAAGGCCTAGAAACAAGAGTCTCGCAACTACCCTAGCAAAAAAGATTTTTTCGAGGGGTGAAATAGACGAGTCAGTTTCAAAAAGCACTGAAAAACAGACTATAATAACCAAGACCATTGACACACACCCCACCAAGACAAAGTTAGAGGAACCATCAGTCGTAAACGCACAGAAAACGGAGGTCCCTGTAATTGAAACTAAAACCTCACAACAAAGGAAAGCTGAAAAGAAGGGGTTAGAAACCCAAACCATAGAGATCGACAAAACAATAGGAAGTTTTAATCTGGAAAATGAAATAAATAAAATCAAAATCCCTATAACTCTTGTCGAACTGGCAAAAAATCCAATTTACAGGAAACAAATCGCCAAATTAATCAATTTTTCAGAAAATGAAAGTCAGGCCGATGTCATAAATTTAGAAGATGACAAGCCTAACATAATTTTTGGCCCACACTTAGACGGTGCCAAAGACACCATCGCCCCTTTCTATATCACTCTGACTGTGCACGATCACTTACTCCATAATTGCATGTTAGATTTTGGACCCTCTCACAATGTAATGCCTAAAGCCATTATGGAGAGACTTGGTCTTGAAATCACCAGACCTTATGGAGATTTATATTCATTTGATTCAAGAAAGGTTAAGTGTATAGGCATGATAAAAGATTTAGTCGTTAATCTTGCGCATATACCTGCGAAAGGCGTTCTAATGGATGTGGTCGTCGTTGATATACCCCCGAAGTATGGTATGCTCTTATCCAGGTCTTGGGGTGCTAAAATTGGAGGATCCCTCCAACTCGACATGATGTATGCCACGATCCCGGTCTTTGGAGGACAGTTCATGCATTTGTACAGAGAAACTAGGTTAGTGTTCATGGTAAGCGATCCACATAACCAAAACAACTACCCTGCTTATATTGTTAATCAAGATTTAAGCAATTGTATTTTATCTATCAATGACGATATTGATGTATGTATAGAAGAAAGTTGTATAGAAAAAAAAAAAAAGAGAGAAAGTAAAACAGGATGTATATAGCACTGGTGTTTGGAAAATGGTTTTTGATGGTGCCTCATCTTATTTTGGAGCCGGAGCTGGGGTGCTTTTTGTGGCACTTGGTGACAAATTCGTTATCCCTTTCTCTTATAGATTACAGTGGAACACTGAACACACTAACAATGTATGCGAGTATGAATCCCTAGTGTTAGGATTGGAAGATGCCAGGAGAATGAAAATTAAAAACTTGGAAGTCTTTGGCGATGCAGAGCTAATCATTAAACAAGTAAACCGTTAATACCAGACCAAACATCCTAGGTTAAGATCTTATCGGAATTGTGTTTGGGATCTGATCGAAAAAAAAATTCTCCTCTGTTAATGTTCATTATATTCCAAGAGCAGAAAATCAACAGGTGGATGCGTTATCCAAAGCAGCTTCAACGTTCACACCTCCTACTGCTTTCAAATTAAAATACCATATACTGATGAGACATAGGCCTTCCATACCGAATAACATACAACATTAGCAAGTTTTTGAGGACAATGAACAACTCCGGAAATTTTTAGAAACAATAAATGACTTTGTCGAAACGCATGCCGACCAAGAAAACCAGAATGACCCTATTTGGATCATGCAGGAAGGCGAAGAACCCCAAAAGTTCCAAGATAAAATCGCTAACTATCGGATGCTTGTTTTAAAAAATAATCAGATACCTAAGTGTCTGATCCCCTTAGAAAGGCTATTCAACCATGATGACATCCCTTTGAAGTCTACCTTACAACCTCAGCTAGAGGAGGTCGAGGATTGCGATATAGGTACCAAAGAAAATCCTAGGTTGGTGAAATTATCCAAATATTTGTCTCCGGAAGTCAAAAGTAAGTATGATGAGTTTCTTAGACAATATAAAGACGTTTTCACTTGGTCTTATGATGAATTGAGAACTTATGACACTACTATAATGGAACATAAAATTCCTCTAAAACCAGGTGTCAAACCTTTCAAACAAAAACTCAGGCAGATTAACCCTATCCTACTACCGGTAATAGAAAAAGAAGTCAAAAAACTCCTAGATGCTAAAGTCATTGTCCCACTGAGATATTTTGAGTAGGTGGCCAATTTAGTCCCAGTAAGAAAGAAAAACGATGAAATCAGGTTGTGTGTAGATTTTAGAAACCTGAATCGATCATCACTTAAAGACAACTAGCCATTACCTAAGATGGATCGTGTTTTAGAAAAAGTAGTCGGAGCTAACAAAATGTCTATGATTGATGGTTTTTTCAGGTTACAATCAAATTGCAGTTCATCAAGATGACAAAGAAAAAACTGCGTTCACTACCCCTTGGGGTACCTTTATGTATGAAAAAATGCCTTTTGGTTTAATGAATGCAAGGGCAACTTTCCAATGAGCCATGGATATCGCTTTCATGGGTGAAAGAGATAAGTTTGTCATTATATATCTCGATGACCTGACTGTTTTCTCTAAATCTGATGCAAAACATCTAACACACCTCAAACAAACCTTCGAGAAATGTCGCAAATTTGGTTTATCACTTAATCCCAAGAAATCTCATTTCACAATGCAAGAAGGTAAACTCTTGGGTCATATCATGTCTAAAGATGGAATCAAAATCGATCCCAAAAGGGTCGAGACGATAGATACCATACATATTCCTAGAAACGTAAAAGAAATTCAGTCTTTTTTAGGAAAAATAAACTTCTTGAGAAGATTCATCCCTAACTTTGCCGAAATTGTTAAATTGATTACAGATATGCTTAAAAGGAATAGTGAGGTGAAGTGCACAAACAAATCCAAAGCGTCATTTCAACGTATCAAGAAAGTAATAAGTGAAGCACTAGTCTTGGCAAGCACGGATTACACAAAAGAGTTTTTGATTTTTTCTTTTGCCTCTGAACATACAATCGCAGTTGTATTGTTACAAAAAAAAAGGAAGGTTTTGAGCGGCCTATTGCATTTTTTAGCAGAACTCTCAGAGATGCTGAGCTGAAATATGACATATTAGAAAAACAAGCTTATGCAATGGTCAAAGCTCTCAAGGCTTTTAGAACTTACGTGTTGCACTCAAAGATTATTGCTTACGTGTCGTCAAGATCCGTTAAAGATATCCTGGTACAACCAGACAACGACAGAAGAAGAGGCAGGTGGCTAGCTAAAATCCAGGAGTTCGACCTGGAAGTCAAACCAACTAAAATTATCAAAGGTCAGGGTTTGGCCAAACTCCTAGCCGAATCTAATCTAAAAGCACTTGGGATAAATCAGCTGCAAGAGAATGAGGGATTTCTAGGAATAGATGAGCTTGATGTCACTACACCCACAGCTGAGATTCAAGACAAGTTCTCTACTTCAGTTTGGTATCATGATATCGTTTCTTACCTACTGACCCTTCAATGTCCCAGTGAGTTAACTCCATCTAAAACTAGGACACTGAAGTTACACGCTATAAAGTATTGTATCATAGATGGTAAATTGTATTGGAAAGACCCCTTGGGTTTCCTGCTGAGTTGCTTAGTCGAGATCGAAACAGAAAGGGTTATAGATGAATTCCATGAGGGAGTGTACGGAGGACACCATGCTTGGCGGGCAACGGCTTATAAAATCTTAAGAGTCGGGTATTACTGGCCTAAATTATTCACAGATGTAAACACTAAAGTCCGAACTTGTACTCCTTGTTAGTTGTTTACAGGCAAACAGAAAGTCCCAGCTTTACCTTTAGTTCCGGTTAAAACTGAAGCTCCATTTCAACAATGGGGTCTTGATTTCATTGGAGAAATTCACCCACATTCCAGCGCACAACATAAGTGGATTCTAACTGTTACAGACTATTTCACTAAATGGGTGGAAGCCATTCCCACGAGAAATGCAACCGACTCAGTAGTAATCAGTTTCCTAGAAGAAAATATTTTATCCAGGTTTGGCTGTCCCCGAAAGATAGTCACTGATAACGCCCAAGCATTTAAGTCAATGGCCATGGTAAGCTTCTGCCAAAAATACAATATTATATTAGGACACTCAATAGCTTACTATCCACGAGGTAATGGTCAAGCTAAATCGTCTAATAAAAGTTTGATTACTGTGTTAAAAAAGGTTTTGACTGAAAATAAGAAAGCATGGCATATCCATTTAAAATATGCTCTATGGGCTAACAAGATAAGTACCAAAAGATCAATTTGGATTTCCCCTTTTCAGATGGTATATGGCACTGATGTCATTTTACCAATAAATCTTTCTCTACCCATGATGAAACTTTGGCAAGATTCAAATGAAGAACCCAACGACGTTACCAGGAGGATAAACCAGCTGGTTGAAGTTCAACAAAATCGGGCCGATGTAAATGAAAGGTTACAGAGATATCAGGATAACATGAAGGCCTTATTCGATTGAAAAGCTAAAGATAGAGATTTCCTCCCTGGTGATCTGGTCCTGAAATGGGAAGCCAGGAGAGAAGACACTGGTCAACATGGCAAGTTTGATCCAATCTGGTCCGGCCCATATAAGATTTCGGCTTCTGAGGGAAAAAATGTTTTTTTATTAGAAAATCTCGATGGAGACATTCTCAACGCCCCTGTAAATGGGCGGCACCTTAAACACTTCATGCAGTAATGTGTTTCTGAACTCTCATTGTACATACCGGTTTGTTTTCACATTTACTTTATAGTTTCATTTTCGTCGGTAAGTTTTTCCTTAAAAAATAAAAAAATAAAAAAAAATTGATATTTCCTGACAATTAGTATGCTAATTTATTGCACAAGAAAGTTGTTGACCAACCAAGAGACTAGAGATGCTAAAAGGTGACAGGCATAGATAAGTGTATTAAATGTTTTCTGATGAAAAAGGTAATAAATTAATAGTCGTTTGGCCAGCAAACCAGGAGTTACCAAGGTATGAGATTCTATTATGAAAATCCAAGCTAAATTACCCTAGCAGATACAAAGGAATAAATCATTAGTTCAATTGATGCTAATGTTATCACTGAAATTTTCAAAATAAAGAAGTAAAAAAGAAAGGGGGACTTAAGGAAAAATTTTAAGAGCTAACTAAGAAAATCTTCAAGAGTGGTCATGTGTGCAGAAGTTTTTCTGAAGCCCTTTACTTTCCCTTTAGACACGGTAAGGCCCACTTCTCGCATGACCCTGGATGTTTTATCATAAGTTCCTCGAGAAAGCAAAGGTCTCACTTTGGCTTTGAAAATTCTCAAACAAACCTTCAAAGGTGAGAATAAGTTGAGCTTATAGCTCTTTAACTTTAGTTGAACCAGAAGTATGTCTTGGTTAATCCTAACCTTATTAGCTCTCCTAACAGGAATAAACCGATTCGTTTTGCTCAAGGAAATCCCTTAAAAGATATCAAGAAGTTTCCCTCAAGATTTTCCCTAAAGCCAATGATGTTTGAAGGCAAGAGAGAAGATTAGTCCAGAGCCATTTAAGTGAGTTGACAGGCCTCTGTTCTTAAAAAATTCAAGCGGATATCTTCCCGAGTATATTACATACTGATCGATTGCCCCCACTTCATATTAAAAGAAAATATATACAGACAGATGGTGAAAGGAAATTCAATATTGATTGCCCCCATCTAGTCCAAAGATATGAAGAAAAGAAATTCATTATATTGATTGCCCTCATCTCAACATTTAAATGCTAGAAAACAATGAAGTGGTGAAAGGAAATTCGATATGGGAAGTCTGATAACTTCACCGGGGTACTGAACAGGCTTGTTGGCAGTGAAGCAATATCTTTATATCTGATAAGGCTGTTATACATGAATTACAAGACGCTCTGGTAATGTTTCTTCTTCCAGCTGGATTCATGATTAGGTTTTTCGGATCCCCTAATTTGACACGTTTAAATTTACTTTAATTTGATGCAAATGGAAGCAGGTGAAACCCAGAAGGATGGTTAATTTAGTTTTGATTATCTTACACAGATCTGAGGTCAGTTTCAGAAAAGGAAATCTATTGAGAACCTAACTCGAGATCATCAGATGTTTTATTTTTGAAGAATTTTCAAAGTCAAATGTAGCGACCTTAAAATCCTAATTTGATTTTTCTCCTGATCTGTTTCACAAAGTTGAATTATTGACCCCATTTACCAAATGATGGCACTTGGTCTACATGTTCTTCTCGTCCCACAAGGAAACGAGATCCCTAGATGGAGACTAATGTTGACACGAAGTTTTTTTGTTTTTTTTACCCTTTAAACCTGAAACTTCGCTTTTTCCTAGTCATGGAGCCACCCTTAATCTTAAAAAGAGTCAAAAATCTTTCAACTTTTCGGGTTTCGGGATTCGGCCTTTCACAAAGCATGATTTCTTAACTAACAACTCCAGAGTCTCGATGTCGAAATCCCGAAAAGGCTTTATATTAAAGATTTTTTAAGAGAAAACATAAATAATGGGTGTTATAAGTCCCGATGCGCGTTTCATAAAGTAGCCTTTAATCATGATTAATTAAACTCTTAAACATGATCGATAATTCATTAATCTTTCGCGATTCGGTTTTCCCTGTATCAAAGTGTTTCAAAAGCGTCAGCCCTTGATTTCCCGATCCTCGATTTTTCGAAAAGAAAATTAATTATTACTCTTGATTGATTAAAGCATTATTACAAGTAATCAACATCTAAAATAATCCCATCGCAATTTCGCGATTCGGGGTTTGTTCATGACATACCTCATGGATACAAGATCCCCGAAATTCCGAAATGCGAAATCGCAAACTTTTTAACAAAGTTTAAAATGAATTTAAGTTAGTTTAAAATGGGATTAATAAAGATTAAAAGAACTTTTCGCGTTTTGCATTTCGGGATTCATTGAGAGCAGTCCTTTCGAAGCTTTAGTTTGAAATCGTCGATATACGGTATTTTTCGTAACGGACGAATAGAGATATTTCTAACTTAACTACATATCTCTGGGCGTATCTTCCTCATTAAAAAACATTAAAGTTTTACCGCCTGTCATAGTACGTCCGTCGTAAGAACAGTTAAAGGTTAATAAAGCTTTGGTTTTTTTGAATTTCATTCTTATTGCTTAGACTCAGAAGTGAATTACATTTAGCAAACTTAAGCATTTTTCTCTGCAATAGGAATTCGTTCTAAAACACGAACATTATGGCACCTAAGAAAAGCGAAGAAGCAGTTGAAAGCTCAGGCCCAGAAGGAGATGCTGTGTCTAATACTACACCGCATGCCATCGATTCTATTAAATCATGGAGGCAATTTTTCGAAACCTTGGACTACGAAATCAAGAATTTTCCCAATGATTCTGAAAACAAACTATGAGACATAGCAGAGTTCGAGCTTCACAAAGTAGCCACGCACCCATGACTCATGAAATACAACGATATGATCAGTTGGGCTTTAGAGAGGACAGACGTGTAGATGAGAAGCATTTCAGACAACCAAGGGGTCATCATCGGTTCTTTCAGATCGGAGCATATACAAGTAATGTACAAACTGTCTCCCAATCCTAAGTACATTTATAATAAAGAGTTTGTAAGTGAATTTCAAAAGAAAGAATGTACAGAGGCAGATCAAACACACCCCATCATAATCAAAGACTGGTGGAGACACCCATCAAAGTTCAGGGCTGATACCCATAACATTTATGCTACAGCCTCATTGAAAGAGTACATGGTCTATGTGGCTATGATGTTATGAAGACTTTTGGGGAAGAAAAGTCCTACCCATTTCCCTGCAGAGTGGGTGCCCCTTTTACATGAAGCAACCGAAGGCTATAGCTTCAATTGGAACAAAATTCTATCAGATAACCTAGCTAAGTAGATTATGGAGTATCAAACCATGAGGTCCAATGGCCGACCAATAGCCTTTTACATGTCGACATATATCATGGACGTTATATGTTTCACGACTCCTTTCCCTTTGATGAATTGGAGATGGAACCCAACATGCATTGAGCCTGTTCATGAATATCATTCTAAGCTTTGGGGAGAAAATGCTAAGGATTCATTTTACGAAATTTGTCATTTCGTGGTGATATCGGTGCATCATATGTTGTATGGCCGTGCACCTCCCCATATTTCAGAGTTGGTCATAGGAAACCTCAAGGCGGTTATCGATTGGTTTATTGAGGAGAATTTCTCCTATATTAGGGTTTTCAGATGTTTTATCCCTCCTCATGCACTTCCAAAATTCCTCCCTGACAGACTGGTGTGCAGGGAGGTAGCTCATCAGATAGTAACAGGCGGCATTGGGATAGAGATGAAGACAGCTCAAAAGAAGTTTTGGCCAGTCTTTCCCATACAGATTGGAAGGTTTTCGCTACTCAACCTGGGTCATTCGAAGGTTGAAGTTGCAGCTCTAGAGGAGGTCAAGTTGGTGGACCTCGAACACGGGAAACATGACCCTTATCAAATAGTGGGGAGCCACATGGCTCATTGTGGCATGAAAGCATTTGAACATGAGGAATCCCCTCGCGATGACATTTTCAAAGGGGTCAAAACCTATGAGGAGGTGTTAGACAAGGTACAGATATTATCATCCGACTCTCAAACCGGCCTTATAACTTTCCAGAAACACAGACGAAGTGGTTTTCCCAAGGTATTGCAGGGTGAAGCAGCGACACCTCCACCAGAACAGGAAAACATTCCCTCAAGATTTGGATAGAAAGCACAGGATAAAGCAGATACCAAGAAAAATCCACAAGGGGTCGAAGGATCTTCACAAAACAAAGAAGCCCCACAGACAGAGAATCCAGGAGCAGAAGTAGAAAGGAGGTCAGAGACACCTCTCGAATCCAGTCAATCTACCCCCCCTTCATCATCTATTATTCATATTGATACCCCCAAGACAGCAGGAGAAATAAAATCCACAGATTTGGGTAATCCCATCACTTCCTTGACCCCTTTACAATCTACTTTTGGGTTCCCTCGGGTAGGAGTCATATATGCTAGTGACCTCGACCCTATCTCTAGAGAAAAAATACCTCCATCTGATTACTTTTTCAGTAAAAAGAGGAAGGTTGTATTAAAGCAGGAGATGTATATGAGAGAAGGTGGTATGGTAAAGAAACACAGGGTACTAGTGGATGGGCAAAACTTGGAAGTGGGAGATCTCGCTACAGAGGTGGCAGGTTCCATGGGAGCGTTGGCAACAACAAATCTATTCACCGTTGTCAATATGAGAGCAAGGTTGGAACAAAGTAACCACAGGATAGCCCAGTTGCAAAATCAACTAAAAGATACCGAGAAAAATATCAAAGCAGAAATAAATAAAGTTCTAGAGCAGGCCAAAGTTGCTAACAAGCAAGAAATTAAATCACTTAAGTCAAGTCTAGATGAGATGAACGAGAAGATGCAGACTAGCCAAATACAGGTTATTTGACAAGAAGAATTGGTAAGACAACTACAGGCTAAATTGAATTCAATAAAAGGTCAGGTTATAGATCTGAAAATGTTTCAGGACCAATCACTGGAAATACATGTGAAGATAGAATCTGAGCAACAAAGATTAATCTCCCATGTAGAGATTATTCAGAATTAATTTTAGGAAGTAAGTAAGGCTCTTGGTAATATTATTTTTAAATAAAAAGAAGATAAAGCAGCAAGGGCCACTTTTCAAAAGGCAGTTATATGTTTAGAAAACGAAGAAGTATCGAAAATTCCAAAGCTTTCTGTCACAGAGAAGATCAGAGGCGATATCATGCTCAAGGTGTGGGAAACCAACATAGCAGAAAACAAGAAAATAGCCAAAGAAATCAAAGACGATTGTGAACGAATCTTTGATTTGTTGGACAAGGAATCATTAGGTATTGGAAGAGACAATTGCACTGGGCAATTAGGACAGATAAACATTGTAAGACACCAGTTGAATTTCAAAGAGCGCTTGATCGAAGTTCAGATGGAAATTTCACAGTTAAAGGAAATTGATGTTACCCTAATAGACAGGTGGGTGGTGAAGCCAAATTTAAAATTCCAATCAATTAAGTTTGCTAGTAAGGGGATTTAAGACCAACTTCCAAAAATTCAGAGAAAACTTTATTTATTCGAAGCAAAGGATTTTTCAGAGCCTCCTGGAAGCTTTGTGCACTTTCTGGAAAAGTGTGTTGAATGTATTGGGTCAAAAGAAGGCAATACTTCAATAAAGAAATGAAGTATCATTTTGAAAACTTATATTATCAAGATGATAGGAAAATAAATGATAATCACGCAAATGGTTAAGGTTTGCATTTTTTGTAATTATTTGCCCCTAGGAGTTAGGAGATCACCAACCAACAATCACGAGTGATCTGGTATAAGTATAATTTCAGGAGACTGAAAGAGGGTTTTTTCTGAACGCATTGCAAAGAGGAATTTGAAGATATTTTTGAATTAATACAAATACAGATTGAAGATTCCAGATCTAGTCGAGTTTGAGTTATGTGTTTCTCTGTTGTTTCATATTTTTCATATATCACTTTGATGAATGCTTAACTACAATTTAGTACAACCTCTACCGTGGTAAACAATTATTCTTGCAATTTAATCGTTTACAACTTTTCCTCTATATCGGATATCAGCAAATATAAGACTTGTAAATGTTTCAGATTTCGATATCATATGCTTCATTAAGAGTTTTTCTTAACTATTTTCTTCTTCTGTCACAAGGTGAGATTCCTCTTTAATTGATGCCTCACCTTGTTTGGCAACTTTATGTTTTCTTTTCACTTTATGCATATTCCCTTTTCAAAATTTAACTCAGATACCAGAAACGACCTTTAGTTTCGTCATACTATTAATTCAAGGTTGTGAGTTCTTCTTACATGTTTTGAAGCAAAAATAGTGAACTCTTAAAAGAAAACACAAGAATTTATCCTTTCAATCCTTATCACCCATGATTGTTCCAGTTACAAGATAGCCTAATATCGAACCTATACTATCAGATCAAACGAGCATTGCTTTGAATTCATTTAACACCATCCTACATACAACAAATAATCGGTTCGAGTTAGAACGTTCATGGACAATTATGTAAAGAGACATTAGTATCCATAAAAACTGGGAAGCTAGATATAAAAAGTTAAGAAACCAACAGTAGCCCTTTTCATATAACTAACCTTTTTTATCCTTATCTTTCTCTACCTTTTCGGATGCCTTGATGGTGTATTTTAGAGCCTTAAAGTACAAACTCAAGAACAACAACTACTTTCCTTATAGATCTAGTTCATTAACCTATAGATAGAAAGAGGAAGACACACATATTTCCCGAAGTTTGTCCTACTTGCTATGTCATTTTGCTTCACTGCTCCAATTCCTTCAACAACCAAAGAGACCTGCAAAACAAGAGGCAAGCAAACCTTCCTGCTTCTACTAGATTTTATTATATAAAAACCAAATCTATCTATACGCGATTTGACTTAAGCATAGACATTATCATAAACAAATAATGAAAGGTATAGTCCAAGTTAATATTAAATGGAAAGCCAAAAGAAGGCACTTACAAATCAAGTTTGACGCTGCAGAAATATTATCCAATATTTCCTCGCCCATCCCTTACATGAAAGTCTTGAGATCAAAATGTTGATGCTTCAATGGATTTCCCTCTCTCGGGATCAAAGGTTTGACACCTGAAAACTTCCTCCCTTTCACCATGGAAATGCCTTCAATTTATAGAATTGGGAGGCTCAACTACCATGAGATATTTAGGGAAGTGGTTGAGGATATGTCTCCTTGAGTTAGGATTTGATCCTAATATAGAGCCATAGGATATGATTCGAGCAAAACCAACCTCATCTCTTCAAAGTTTTCCCTTAGGAAAAGGTGGGATTCTCCATATTTTCTTCTAACCAAAGTGGCGCTCCCCCTAAGTTAGAGACAGGGTGCTAGTGGCGCTCCCTTAACATGGCAAGGGGAGCATCGATGCTCCCTATACATGGATAGGGGGGTGCCACCCTTATTAAATTCCCAAAAAATGGTCGAATTTCCAAGTAAAAAGCATGTTTCTGACCTTGAAATGATGGGTTTGTTCCTCCAATATGACTTAGGGATCATCGAAAATGGTTTTCATGGTATAAACGAGTTATGACACTTGGAAAAGTGCATGTGACACTTAGTAAGTTGCATACGACACTTGACAAAGTGCATGCGACACTTAACAAGGTGCATACGACACTTTGTGACACTTGCAACACTTAGGGTCCGACACTTAAGTGTGTTATTTTGATGTGTAACAGATGCCCCCTTAAGTGTGAGGTCATAAGAGAAACTGATGGCTGAAACAATTTACAAAAAATGAGGCAAGGGTGTTGGAGTAGGAGAACCTGGAAGAAGCTGCAAACAACCATCAAACACTATAAATATATGTTTCATTCCCAAGGTAGGCATACCTATGCTCAGAATACGAGTTGACTCAAAGCATGGTCGTCAACCAATGCATTGTGGATCCATGAGAATACTGACTAAGGATATGGGCACCAGAGATACAATGTGGATCCATACCTGATCCAGGGGATCAAATTTTGCTCAAAAATTCAAAGTGCTCGGAATCGCTTCAAATCGAACGGGAGCGTAGGCCTCGTTGTCACGAACCCAACGCAACTCATTTGGGTTCAAACGAACGTCAGATGAGAGAGATATCGCGTTCTGTTCAAAACAACAAACAGGCCAAAAAAAAAAATGTGTTGATTGTACAGTCCATACGGATGCTGACGTGGCAGATCATACGGCACGTGGCAGAGCCGTACGACACATGGCAGGGTTGTACGACACATGGCAGGTGTTGGTTGGCAGGATTGTGGACGAGTTGGCATTTGACACGTGTCATTGATGGCGAATGAAATGCTGACACATGGCCCACTCAGTGGCCGCCACGTGTCACCCTGACGTTGGCTTAAAACTTATGTTGTTGGTCGGATTCAACCCCGCGACCTCCGGGCAGGGGTAAAGCCTTGGGAAGGGCCGCCCAACTGGTGCGCCACCACATGTTTCTTATTGTATATATGGCGATATATTTATTTAAATTGAAATGTGTTGTGGGTTGGGGCGTGGTCCGGGCAGGGGCTTAGCCCCAGCCCCCGGTCTTATGTATATACAATAGAACCTCCGGCGTGCGCCTCTGACCATTTATCATATAGCCCCGTTTCGTATGAGCCCCAGTCTTATGTGTATACGATGTGACCATGGGCGCGCCTTTCTGACCGTTTAAACCTTTGGCCCTTTATATATATGCGCGCGGTCATATGGTGAACCATGTGCCCTCGGCCTTGGCGGTTAGGGGCTAAGGCGCATAACAGTCCTACAGTTCTCACCAGTTGTGTGTTTGCGCCCAGCGCTGGGTTTTTACACATATATGCACGTGGGGGCTAGGTTGAGGAGGCAGGGGTGCATTTTGGCGATCCAGAGACAACAAGTTTGAAGGGGAACTTCCAGGAAGCCTATCTTCTTCAATTTTTGGCCAAATGAGGTGCCGAAAAAGCCCAGCTAGAGGTTTTTGGATGTTCTGAAGCCATTGGAGCCATCTATTTGGCATTTTGAGCATTGTAAAGCACATTTTTTAGCACTTTGAGCAAATAATACAAAAGATCCATTGGAAGCTGGACCAGGAGATGTAGCCCAAGAGAGGGGTGAACTCCTTTATCATTTGTTGTGTTAAGTGTTTTCTGTTCAATGTTATTTGTTGTTGTTTATATGCATCTTGACTGTGTAATTTCTATAAAAGTTGTGTTTGCAAAATGGATCCATTTGCATTTGAACACATGAATTAAAACTTGCAAATATTTTCAAGAATACAAGTCTTCATCATTTTTAGATCAATACCTCCATGACATGAATTGATCGTAGCCATGAAAAATACAAAGTGGAGCTACGAGAAGACAAAACATAGCCATGCATCAATACAATGTGGATCTACGTGACAATACAATTTGTTTTGGTAGATGTTTTGAAACATGGTGATTGTACTGAAATCTTTTATATGCTCAAATGATCTCCATTGCAGCCGGGGAAAAGCACATAACAGAGTGAGCACCCAACCTAGGGTCTTTGTCCCAATCCCGAAACGATACAACTCTAGCCATGCGAATAGATGACTTGATGTCGAACATGGTAGAAACCACTTAATTACCAGTCATTCAGATATATTGTTAACAAGTGCAAGGGATATCACTAATGATGACAATTATTCCCAAGGTACCTTTAGTACATTTTAGCGAATGTGAATAAATGAGTTGAGGTCGAACATTCGTGGAATCATTCGATCAGAGGAAAATGGTGTAAACCTACTATTGAAAGCAAGGAAGCCTGCCATTGAGGCATGCAGGTCCCAAGGTACTAACCGGTTTCTGAGTCTAATTCCTAGATAATGTGTTGAAGTTGATACGAATAGACTCATCGAAGGAGGGCCATGATGTATCCCTCATCATCGACATGAAACAGACATAGGAAAGTGATGTAAGATGGTGGATTAAATGAGTATGGACTGACATAGGAATGGAAATTGGTAATACTGCAAATGGTTGGTTTGGAATGAAACTTCCCTTGAGCATTGTGAGGCACAACAAATGACTTGGCAACATTGACTCGATGAGTACCAAGAACATAATGTGACGACAATAAGAGCACTCTTCGACTGTAATGGAAAAGTATAATGACACCTGGAATTGGTATGAATCAGAGACAAGTAGATTACCCAACTGTAAGATGAGACATAAACAGATTCCATGTTCAAGGGCAACAACAATAGCTGCCATATTGGATTCCAAAAAATTTGACCCACTTCTTTCAATTTCCCCCCAACCATGATTGGTGAGTACCTCTTTGTTTTTTAATGATCTTTAAGAGGATAACATATGCTCGGTATAGCTCATCTTCGATGAGTCCCTCGACATATGTTTAACGAACCTAAAGAAGGAGGGGTTTGGTCTCATATGGGTCCTGGAGTTAGGTTCCATATAGGTCCTTCAGTGCATAATTTTATGAGCCCAAATAAGGTAAAATCGGCGGTTTTTCACATTTAGAGAGTCTGAAAAGAACTTAAAGATGACTCCATGGTGAATTTTTCGCAAATTTAGTCTCCTGACCCCAAAAAAAGTATAAAACAATACAAGGGAGAACTCTTTTAGTCATGCTTGACTAGAGTACACATTTTTCATAGTTAGTCTTACGAGGCCAAAAAAGGGGTAAACTACCACTCGAAAGACGCCCTTTCAAACATTTTAACGAGTGTGAAAGGAAACAAGTTCACTCAGAAATATTTTCATGTTTAGAGTGTTTGAAAAGAGCTTAAAGGATACTCCAAATAGTTCCTTTTTCATATAGATTTTATGAGTCCGAAAAAGAGATAAAAGTATACTCGGTAACCTATTCTCATGTATTAATGAGCACAAGAAAGAACAAAGGATCGAGCTCAATAACTTATTCTCATGTATTTACGAGCATGAGAAAGAACAAAAACTAAGTTTGTTCTAGAAAAGAGTACTATGTTACGATGGGAATGATCCCCAAGCGAGGATTAGTCATAGTAGCATGTCTCTCTAGAGGTATTTTACCCCCATCTTGTTTTGTAGAAGCTAGTGGCTTCACTCCAACATGATGTCCAGAGGCTAGAGACCTACCCCCCGAGCGTTGTTTCCTCCATTGACTCTTCTTCTTTCCTCGTTTAGGCATCTGGCTATTAATAGGAATATTTTCACTAGGCGTAGGAAAAGAAGGTTCAAATATTCGATCCAGAGTGAGACTCGATTCGAATGGAGGGGGGTATGTTTCATTTTTTAAGGAGCTTGACAGAGACAATGAACTATGCTCGTAAGCACTTGTTTTATTTTTTAATGAGTTTGATGCAGGAAAAGAACTATGCTCGTAAATACCAGGTACTACCAAAGGATCAAGTGATTATAGGGATTTTTGCACCTAAGTCAAAATCATATTTAACAAGGAAATGCATTATGAAGTCAGGAGTGTAGCTCTCGGAAGTGACCACCATGAAGAAAAAATGGTTACAACCTTTGTATAAGGCATTGTCCTCCCAGTAAATCCTCCTATTA
Organism: Picea glauca; assembly: GCA_000966675.3. Lineage (NCBI taxonomy): Eukaryota > Viridiplantae > Streptophyta > Pinopsida > Pinales > Pinaceae > Picea > Picea glauca. Next base: position 14,069 of record JZKD02S2068465.1, on the reverse strand, counting down.
CTGATCCACATAGCCCATTACTCGTTGAAATACCATCATTGACATTTCTTGATGCTTATTCTTCTTACAATTTACTATCTGGTTCATCCATTAGGATATATTTTGGCATAAACCCATCGTCTTTTGGTTTTCCTGAAGAACTTGGGAATTTATCTTTATCCACAACTCATGTAGTTTATACTATCGGTGCTTCTTCTTTACTAGGAACATCGGAGACCCAAGTAACCCCGACATAACCACTTGTGAATACATCTCCCTTCACACATGGCTTGGGTAATATTCATGCTTCACTATTTCCACACATCCACACACCAATTTCTTTACTTGTTCATCGCATCGGTTAGATGGCCAACAATCAAGTCATTCACACAACCACAATTACACAAGCTACTCACCCTCCCTCTCCAACTTTACAAATGGGTACACCCTTTGTTGGAGGTCAATATTCAATGGGAGGCCAACCTTTAGCTGGGGGGAAACCTTCAGCTGGAGGGAAACTTTTTACTGGGGGGAAACCTTCAGCCATGGGGAAAACTCCTATGTGGGTGCAACATCAACAAACCTGGGGACAAACCACTCTTGCAAACCCTTATATCCCTACTGCCATTGGCCTGTATCCTGGATAACCATATCTAGGAGTTGTTAATCCTTTATGGGGTCAACCCAATCTGGTGGGCATTCCTCGTCAAGGAACTTTTCCCTATCAATCCATAAACCCCATGATTCCAACACAACAGTCCCTTCAAACATAGTATATGGTAGGTCCATCGAGCCAATCTCAATACATGGGGGGACCATCAGGTCAATATTAGTATGTAGGAGGTCCATCTCTTCAATCATGGCACATAGGTGGACAATCAGGACAACCACAATACATGGGTGGACAATCAAGACAACCACCTTACATGGGTGGAAAACTCGGGCAACCATCGTACATGGGGGGACCCTCAAGTCAACCACCATATATGGAAGAACCATCTAGTTTTTCCTTCTCGCTACAACCTGGATATGGTCCTAATGGTGTTCCCATGCCACATGGTTACCACCAGTATCCACAGAATAACCAACAACTTTCATTCTTGGAAACTTTAGATTTTCCATATATGTCAAGTTTGACAAACGATACCATTCAACATGCCCCGTTTTGGTCCTCCATCCCTACCAAATTAACATCCGACATCCCGAAATTCGACGGAAAACCTAGGGAAGATCCTAACAATCATGTTATGACTTTTCATTTAAGGTTTTCTTCAAACTCTTTGATGGATGATTCCATTTGTCTGAGGCTTTTTCAGAGAACACTTACAGGTGCAACAACTAAATGGTATATTGAGTTGTCGTGTAACTCCTTTGTCGACTTTAATTCTCTTGCCATGGATTTCCTGATGCATTTCAGTTGCCTATATGGTATGAGACCCATACAGAGCTTTTGACCTCACTCCGAAAATCCTCTTCCACCCACATATCTGATTATATTCATGAGTGGAGGTGGCATAAACGGTTGATTAAAGCTCCAATTCCCAACCAACTCCTTGCAGATTGGTTTACAAAGTCCCTATTACCACCCATTTCCCGCGATGTTTCCATGGGAGGTGTTGTTGCTAAAGAGAAAGCTATCAGTCGTGCTCAATATTTGGACTTGGTATATTCCTAGTTTGACACACTTTACGATATGATCCCTCATTATCCTCACCCGTCGAATGATCTGACAAGACCTGCTCCAGAACCATGTTTTGTTTCGAACACCAAAACTACTTCTGCTCCTGCTCATACCTCTGAGGTGAATGCGGTCCAATCCACTTCATCTCAACAACCAGGAGGTAAGAAGAAGAACAAGGGTAAATCCAAGAAATCTTCTAACCAACGGGATACTACAAGGATTGTTGATACTCAATCGAATAGGAAAGCTAAGTTTTCTTGCATGATTTGTATGGAGGACCACTACATGAAATATTTCCCTCGTTTAGATGAAGTCAATAACTTTATGAAAGGTACCTCCCTACCCGCGGTGTTAACAAACCCTTTCCCAGTTCAGCAACAACAACTAGTTGCACAAAATCTTGCCCCTCCGCAAGGGGGTGACACAGGTCATTCCCACCATGGGGATGCTTCCTCAAGCACCTCTCAGGTCTATATGTGTAAGGAGGTAGTTAATTTAATGACCCGAGCAAATACTTATGGCATTATTCCAGGTAATGATGTCAATGGAAAGTTTATCAATTAACCCTCCACATCCACTCCTCCTCCATCTTCCACCCCTCTTCAGAGTGAGAAGCCAATTTCTAACATAGTGTTGCACCCGCCCAAGGGCACAATTCAAAAAGTGACATTTAATCCAAGTGCCTGCGCTACCCAAAACTACAATTTTGTTGAAGACTTGGTGCAAGCACCTTGTGCTATGTCATCTCTTGAAGTTCTATGGAACTATCCAAGTCAACGTAGAACCTTGTTGTCACCCATTGGATCTATGGATCTAGAGGAATCAAATCTGGTTACATTTAATCTAACTATTTTAAGGAGAGGCTCTCACACCACCTAACATTCCAAATTCAAATTTTTGTTGGTGGAAAGAACATCCATCGCATTGTTTTGGATGAAGGAGCCTCCACATGTGTCATGTCTTTGTCTTGTTGGAGATCCATTGGTTCTCCTAAACTTAACCAGTCTCCTACCACCCTTAAAGCATTTGATCAATGTAGTTTCCAACCTCATGGATTCTTGCAATCTTTCACTGTGACATTGAAGGGTAAAATCGTTTCGGTCGATATCTAAGTGGTTAACACGCCCCTAGATTACAATTTGTTACTTGGTCGTAGTGGGCTCTATGCGATGATTGTCGTCGCATCTTCAGTGTTTCATATTTTACAATTTCCCCATCAAGGGAAAATTGTCATTGTTGACCAACTTGACTATTGCACTCCAGATCTCCACGATTCTGCAGTGAATAATGTCCCTTTTCTAGGTTCTAGTCTTGGGTATGAGAGTGTAGGATTCATTGTCCTTAAGGATTCCTCTCCCATGGGGATTATTTATTTGCCTCCTCCTGACACCCCGCAAGTTGCCACGTTAAATATGATTTCGACTCAGGTGCAACAATCCCTAGAATCACTTGATCCTTTGGTAGTACCTGGTCTTTATGAGCATAGTTCTTTTCATGTGTTAATCTCATTAAAAAATTAAACAAATTATTATGAGCATAGTTCATTATCTTTTTCAAGCTCGTTAAAAAATGAAACGGACCCCCCTCCATTCGAATCGAGTCTCACTCTGGATCGAATATTTTAACCTTCTTTTCCTCCACCTGGTGAAAATGCAGTCACCATTTTTTTGTTATGAGAAATCTTACCCTGCGGATAGGTTAAGCTCCCCTTTGGACCAAGACCCCTTCTTTAGTCCAAATATAGAAGTAAACAACTGGTTGCTACTTTCCTTATAAATCTATTTTATTAACCTATAGATAGAAAGAGGAAGACACACATTTTTCCTGAAGTTTTTCTTCCCTACTATGTCCTTTTGCTTCGCTGTTCCAATTCCTTCAATGACCAAAGAGACCTACAAAACAAGAGGTAAAAAAAACCTTCCTACTTCTACTAGATTTCGTTAGATAAAAATCGGATCTATCTATACCCGATTTGACTTAAGCATAGACATTATCATAAACAACATAATGAAAGGAATAGGCCAAGTTAATATTAAATGGAAAGCCAAAAGAAGGCACTTACAAATCAAGTTTGACGTTGCAACAATCTTATCCAAGCTCTCCTCGTCCAACCCTTACATGAAAGTATTGAGATCAAAATGTTGATGCTTCAATGGATTTCCCTCTCTCAGGATCAAAGGTTTGGCACCTGAAAACTTCCTCCCTTTCACCATGGAAACGCCTTCAATTTAAAGAATTGGGAGGCTCAACTACCATGGATTATTTAGGGAAGTGGTTGAGAATATGGCTCCATGAGTTTGGATTTGATCCTAAGATAGAGCCATAGGATATGATTCGAGCAAAACCAACCTCATCTCTTTAGAGTTGTCCCTTAGGAAAAGGTGGGATTCTCCATATTTTCCATTAACCAAAGTGGTTCTCCCCCTAAGTTAGATTCAATATGCCAGTGGCGCTCCCTTAACATGGTAAGGGGAGCACTGACGCTCCCTATACATGGACAGGGGGCGCCACCCTTCATAAATGCCCCAAAAATGGTCGAATTTCTAAGTAAAAAGCATTTTCCTCACCTTGAAATGATGGGTTTCTTCCTCCAATATGACTTAGGGATCATGGAAAATGATTTACATGGTGTCATCGAGTTACAACACTTGGAAACATGCATGTGACACTTAGTAAGCTGCATACGACACTTGACAAAGTGCATGCGACACTTAACAAGGTGCATACACCACTTGACAAAGTGCATGCGACACTTAACAAGGTGCATACGCCACTTTGTGACACTTGCGACACTTAGGGTGCAACACTTAAGTGTGGAATTTCGACGTGTAACACCTAGGTCGTTGCCACAAAGATCAAACTCATCCCTCGTGTATCACCTCCTAACTCCTTGATTCTAGAAGTTTATCAGTGTCTCGCTTTTTTGAGCCACTAGTGACTAGTGATGGCCTTGCTTATTGTCTACTAGGTGTCCAACGAGGATCTCCAAAAATGGGCTAAACCTTAGGCAAAATATGTATTATGGCTTCTATCCTCTTACGAATTCCTCTATGGCCTATAGGGTGAAAAATAAGGCTATAACATATTCTGCCTAATGTGTGAGGTCGGGAAAGGAATGGATGGTTGAAATACATTACAATAAAATAATGTCCATGTGAGGCAGCGTGAGGAGAGAGCAAAGGAGTTTCAGAAGTCAAAGAAGTCCTGCAATCAAACACTAAGGATGAGAGTATAAATAGACCATCCCCTAGGTAAACATACTCAGACTCTGAATGAGCATGGCCACCAAACAATACGCTGGGGATCCATGATATGAAATGATAGACCATGGCCACAAAATAATACATAGTGGATCCATGTCTTCAATAAGACCGCAGACATAAGACAATACAATGTGGATCTACATCATGAACTCAATTATAGCCACCAACAAATACAATGTGGATATATGTCATGCACATAATCATAGCCACCAACAAATACAATGTGGATATATGACACAACATATAGATATAAGGAAGACAACGAGCATTGAGTTAAGTGACCCCAAAGTCTTCAAACTAATCATATACAAGTGATACACTCCATTACAACTTGGGAGGGGATTCTGTGAAGGAATGATGTGGCCCAAAACCCAAGGTCTTCGTCCCAAACCTCAATGGTACGAATCTACAACATGTGAATAGATGAGTTGATGTTGAGCATGGTAGAAACCGTTTGATTACTGGTAATTGATGTATATTGTTAACAGACACGAGGGGACCCATCGATGATGAATATGGACCCCAAGGTACCCAGTACAATCCAACGAGTATGAATAGATGAGATGGTGTCGAACAATCATAGAATCAATCAATCAGGGTTCAATGATGTAAACCCACTATCGATCACGAGGAGGCCTACCATTTAGGACTACAAGCTCCAAGGTACTAGCTAGTTTATAGATCCCTCTCCTAAATATTATGCTACAGTCGATAGGAAGATATTCATCAAAGGAGGGCCTTAATTTATCCTTTATCAATCGACATGAAACAAACACTGAGAGATGATGTGAAGAGAGAGTATCACAAAGTACAACTAACATAGGGATGGCCAACTCGGAAAATCAACAAAAAAATAGATGACTGAATGAGGCTTAAACTTCCCTTAAACATGTAGCACGACGCAATGGTGACTTGGTAGCAAGACACAAGAACTGGATGAATATAGTGCAACAACATAAAAGGCATTGAAGCACTCTCCATGATGACCAGAAGAGTAACTAGCCAAAGGAGTATCTCTGACTCATATTACTAGGACGACTCCTAGGAAAGATAAAACCCAACTGTATGATGAGGACTCAAACAGGTTCCATGTTCAAGGGTGGCTCGACCAACGCTGCCATTTTGAGAATAGATCAATGGTGAAAAACCCCCCACTCTTTTTTTTTTATGTATTTTTCATCTCTTTCATGGTTTAACGAGCATGAAAGAATGACACAAGTATGATAAGTCTTCTTCATGGTTTAACGAGAACGAAAGAATGATGCAAGTATGTTTGATGTGTATTTTTCGTTCAATTTTAACGAGCCCGAAAAAGAGTTAAAAGGATACTCATGATGTGTCCTTTTCATGTCCTTTAATGAGTCTAAAAGAGAGATAAAAGTGTACTCATCGGGAGAGAATGAGTGGCTTAACAACATGCTCCTATGTTCCAAGCACATGGAACCAACCTAAGCAATGAGGAATGCAAATGGTATTGACAAGTGAGATCCACTCTTAGCAGTTGTTCTCTCCTTGGGTAGGTGGGTGCAAAACGGAGGCCAAATAATGCAAGAGGTGGATGGTCAAGGCTACTACATAGTGGTAAGAGGGATATGGGACAACAACAACGTAGTGACGGGAGGCATGACACGAGCATCAAATGCATAGGAAACCATTAAGCCACAAGAAAACTGTTCGGGAACCCCCATGAGATATGGCCAGAATATAGATGAAGAGAGGAAATTGAGGCTCAATCTTCAAGTCATGGTGGGGCTAAAGGAGGGCTCTCGGGCTTGCGGGAAAATGCAGCATGGGCATCGAATGACAATCTAGGTGCTAACTATGGCGCCCATGAAGGGTAGGCACTATCGTACGGGTTACGATGTGCAAATGCAATGGCTAAGGTTGCAACCTGATGGGATTGAACATAAGGCAATGTAATGGCATAATGGACGGTTAATTATGAAAGATGGGAAATGCAAGGAAAAACCTATCCCTATATGCCAGTTTGGGAACATGTACCTCAAGTTCATTGGAAGTTTCCATCTTCATAAAAAAGTCCTCGTAATCCTATCAACACATGTAAACTAGATTTTTGGGGTCAAAACACATAGTGAAATCTCAAAAAAGAAAAAGAAAAAAAGATAAAAGCACTCACACCACGCACCTATGTACAAGGCACTACAAATTCAGATGGTTACACAAAGTAGATCCCATTGCGAGGCTCGGGCCAAGTATCTTTTTCATAATCAATGAACTCGCGAGCCATTGTTGACATCATATGGCTTACCATGTTAGGGCCATGCCACGAATGATCCAGGTGGATATCGGTGGCCACCCACCTTTTCCAACTGGTTCAAAACAGTTTTCTGGTAATTTTGGTAATTTACTATTTTTAGCAGTTTTTAACTTTCGAGGCCATTTTGAGGGCCTAAATGAAGGTTTTTCGAGATCGATCTTCTCATTGATAGATAAAGGCTTTGATTGAGCCTCCAAAATGAATCTCCTAGATGATATCTTTCCAACGAGCTATCGTGCGCCCCAAATGGAGATCGTATGCCAAAGTTACACCCCTGGGAAGTTGATACACCAAACTACCCAAAATGGGGTCCACAAAACTGTTGGCTTTTCATCTTCTAGGGTTAGGGTTTTGGATTTTCTTTATGATAAAAAGGAATTTATAGCCTCATTGTAAAATCATCTTCTTGTGAATGCGACTAGCGAACACATCTCTTCTCAAAGATAAGTTGCCACCATTCTAGCGAGTCTTTCACTTTGTATTTTTAGTCTTTGTACATTTTCACTCATTAATAGAAAATTGTGTATTACTGTATCTTTGTGTTTATGGTTGCATCTTTGATACATTTCTGTTATATTATTGGATATCCTGGATATCTTTGTACATTTCTTTATTATATCTCCGCTCTCATTTCATGACGAAAATAATCTAGATCAATGAAGGAAAGAATTTCTCCATGCAAAGATACTCATTGTGAGTAATCTCACGATCTAGGGAAGTTCATTGATAGGCTCCATCAAGACATGAAGGAAGTATGAAACATGAATCTTCAATGGAAGGGGAAGCATATAATTCGACGACAATTTTTGAAAAAGATAACCAAGGTGGAAAAGGGTCAATACTAGGAGGTGTATTGGATGCCCCATCCCCCCAATCCTAGATCAAGACTCATCATGCTAACTCTCATTGGTTCTAAATGAGGATAAGATGCATGTTGCAACACCCCATCCCTTGGCTTTTCCATGGAAGCAATGAGTTCCAAGATGGTCTCTTTTGAAGGCAACTCAAAATCAAGGGAGTCATGTGAACTGAGAGAGTCAACAACTCGTATGGGTGGAGTAGGTTGATCACACTGCATATGAGGATGGAGTTGTGGACCAGTATCAACTGATGCAGATGATATTTTTGGATCAACAATATCTACCATTGTGAGTGGCATGGATGCTCCATATGATTCGACATCCTTAGAACGAGGTACCACCCAAGGGTTGACAGACTCAAGGGATCCACTCGTAAATGTCGAAATCATGTTGATAGGAGTTACATTGGAAGTAGGAGACGGTGGGGGAAGGAGAAATATTCCCATCATATAAGGATCTTTGAACATCCCTGCACCGACATTAACAAAATACTACATGGTATCACCGAAAAAGGGTACATTGGACTTCGCATTGGATCCAAGGTCTGGGGTACATAACGCAAGTTGATCGATCATAACTATTTTCCCTTGGTGAGGGAAGCATAGGACCCTAAAGATCAATGAGATAACTGCAGTCATCTCTTAGAAGCAAGTACGGTCGAGTAATAGATTGTACTCAAGAGGTGTGTCGACAACCTCCACATTAACAGAGACAATTTTACCACCTAACTCGATGGGTAAGGCAGTGATTATTCCATGGGGTTGGAACATGTGTCCATCAAATGTTTTAAAAAATTTTGCGGACGTATCTAGATTGGGGGAGCCAATGGATTTCCAGTAAGAAATAGACATGATACAAGTCGAGGCTCCTTCATCAACTATTGTTTGAAAGATGTTTTTTCCCGTCGTTTGCACTTTGATCTGGAAGAATACTTGATGGGAGAGCCTATGAGTAACCTAAGATGAATCAAAGGTCATCAATCTCGACTATGAGGGATCAACTCGAACTATGGCAGATAACAAGGCTTTCTGTTGTGTGGGGCAACTTTGGAGAACTTCAAGCGTCGACATGGCACAAGGTGCCTGTGCCAAGTCTTCCACAATATTGTAATTGTGGGTAGCCCACGTGTTATGATTATGTGTCATACATCAAAGAACTCCCTTCAGAGGGTGAAGTGATATGTCAAAAGAGGGATTCTCTATCTGAAGAGGGCCACCGGGCTAGGAAGAATATGTTGCTTCTAGGACAACATGGGAAGGATAAAAAATGTCATAATTCTTGGCTCGAGTTTGTAAGTTGACTGTGTGGTCACACATGAACACAAAAGAATTTGAGGAAGAGCCCTCGCGATGCAGGGTACCTTCCCTAGCCCCTTGTAGAGGGGTAGGGTTTGTGGAAACCATGTTTTAAGGTTGAGGGGTGGAAGGATTGGTTAATACAACGGGTCATTGGGGGACCTGTTGTTGTGCCAAAAATATATGGACCTCATCCTTCTGAGGACACTGGTGAGTAGGGTGGTCGTCCCCACAAATTGTGCATGGAAAACAACTCTTCCTTTTCTCCTTAGTGCCTCCCTCGTTAGTGTTTTGGGTGGAGGCAGTCCCTTTCTCATTGTTGGAATTATTTTTCTTGTTCCTCTTTTTCTTTCCTCCAGGTTGTTGAGGATTCTTTAGTTGCATGTCCTACATTGAATTGACCTTGGAGGTATGAGAGGGGACTGCAACAGTTTGAGCATTAGTGCCAGAAGCTGACGGGTGTGACTTAATGGACATTTAACACATCTAATCAACTAAATGGTTTATAGATGCATGAAAAATGAAACCAACCACACCATCGGCATGGGGTCCTAGGTTTGGTTTCCTCGAATTAGTCGATGACCTAGGAGAATTTGGAATTATGCCATAAAGTGTGCCCGACTAAGAATAAATCATATCTAAGTGTTGGGCACACAAAATGGCCTGCTCCTCAGTCGTTGCCCCGACCATAGCTACATCTCTGGCAATGGGTGGTAAGAGGGACTTGGTGAACCACTCCATAAGCAGTTGATTTAGAATACGAGTCTTAATCATCCTACGTCTTCGTCTCCACTCATGTATATGATCATAAATGTGAGTGGCATTATTTTGACACGATGAAGTTAAGAGTTTTGTTCTTATCTCATATCATATGGGCAATTGGTGATGTGTTAAGAATGCCATTGTCAGGTCATTGAAGCTTTTAAATGAACCACCTTTTACTTCTATGTACCATTTGGCGACAAATTCGGTCAGGGATCTCTAGAAAGTATGCAACCTCACACTAACATCCATCAACAATTTGGATGAGCACCATAAGTGATATGTCATGATGTGTGTGGAGGGGTCCTCTCCTCGCTTTTCGTTGAATTTTAGAATATATGATGGCAACTTGGAAGGCATTGTCAACCATGATGGGTCATGGGAAATAGGGTCATTTGTTAACCGTGACAAATCCGGTAAATCTAACGTTGTGAGGAAAGGCATTGGTGCAAATGAATATTGGGAGGGAGGTGAAGTTTATGTTGTCCCAAATGGACCTTGTGGTCCCCCTATGTTGGTACTACTAAAGGTTTAGGGAGCTCCTCAAGAGTGAGTGCCTACTGGGATGGTGGCACCTCCGGGAGCATGACTACTTCCAGAACCAAAGATGGCCCCAGGGGGGTTGTCATCGGGGGTAAATGTGGACCCTCCAGGAAAAACATTCATGAAGTTAGTCTCAGGGAAGAAGCCCCCAAGATCTGATGCGGTAACAAAGGGAAAACCTCCCCACGGTGAAAAATTTTCCCTAGGGAATGGTGTGCTAAGCCATGGAAAGATAAAACCTCCTGATGTATTGTTGCCCCCAGCCTGGATAGGGACAGCCCCAAAACCACTAGACGTATTCCACTCAAAAGGTGAACTAGTTCCTTATGATATCGAGTTGCTCATAGGGATGGTGGAGGTGGAGGGAATTCCACCCCCTATGCTAAAACCAAAGCTCGTCCCCCCACTGGAAGAAGATCCAAAAGTGGGCATCAGAATAGACGGCATGGGACCAGTGTAGAAACGCTCGATAAAATAATGGATGGAGATGATGACACGGTTGGCATCCCCTAGATCGAGGAACCGAAAGAGAAAGATATGGATGGTGTAGCTCCAATGGAGCCGAGGGGTGGCAACATAGACATCACTAGGATGCTCTCCAGAGGATTGCCCCCTGTCCCACTTGAGGATGGGCTTGTAGCCTCAACTACACTAGACGAAACAATTGTCCTGACATGGTGGGAGGGTGACTAAACAAAGAGAAAGTTGCACTAAAAATTTCCCTCACTTGGACAAGTAGAGGTGTGTCCAACTCAATAAATGGAGGATTAAAATTTTGTGGAGGACGTTCGTCTACCACTTCTACCTTGACTAAACCAGTTTCGTCGAACCAAAGTTCAAGCCCTTCAAAATCTTCGTCAGCTATCTCATGCCTCTTGATAGGTGGTTGTTCCTCTATAGTGGGTTCAATTCCTTGTAGTCGATGAGACCAACGTGGTAGTTCAGCCATGGTGAATATACTATGTTAAAATCCAAACACAATTCAACCTAAGGTCGACTTAGACTTGGACTCAAATACCACACCCCTAATCAAATCTAGGCTAACAACAAGCAAACAAATTGGCTCAGGGGCCTTCTGAAAACCAACCCTACAGGGGAGATGAAGTCCCCACTAGATTGAATAACGAAGGTATGAGGAGTAGTTATGATTATCTACAACAAAAAGCCTTGATCGGTGCAAGTACCCTTTATTAAGGCGGGCACCCTTCGGGGGAACTAAGATAATGAACAAACATCTACCCCATGTACTACTAACACATCCCAACTATAGTCACATCTATAGCTCCCTCAGAAAAGTCACTAAGGCTACCACCTCACAATCAATGGACGGGCGAACAATCGTAGGTTTGACCACACGCAACGGCAAGGTAACAAAGCCCAAAGCTCCAAAGGCATTAACTAACTAAACCCTCGTATATGTAGCACTCGAAGCGGTATCACAAACACCAAAACAAGCAGAGAGGGGTAATATCCCTACTTGCCCTGATGGGACCTCGTGTTTAACTCATGTGTTAGAGGAGGCTTCTGACACACTGGTTGCAAGAATGGATTTTAACACTCTTTAATGACTCTAGGTTTCATTTTGTGGCCTTGGAGAGAGTTTACTCTCCAATCCTAATCCAAGGCCCTAAGCCTATCTAATGTTGGTTCACTATCAAAAGAAAGATGGTTAATTGATTTTAGATTACGCTTTCTTTTTAAGATTGTTTCTTAAGTCCAAGGGTAGCAGATGAAGCTTTAGCGATGTTTTGACTCTTGACCCAACCAAGCAAATGCAAGAATGACAATGAAATTCGTTCACTTCGTTGAACTCTAGCTATGGGAGGGAGAGAGATTCTTTTCTTTTTATTTGCAAACAACCTCACACACACCAAGCAACCAACAATCACTTTCGATCTGAAACCAAACAATGCTCCTAATGCATTCTCCTCCTTAATGCTTCAAAGGAAAATATAGCATGCAATAAATCTTTTTGTCTTTTTAATATTTTTCTAATTGAAATGTAACAAATATTCCTTACTTATGCAAGAACATACAATGCAAATGGAAACCGACAATAAACAACAAACAAGTGGGTTGTGGGAGATTGGAAATGAGGTCGGATCAACCCACTCCAATATCTCTACTTAGATCTCACCCAAAANATCAGTGTTGCCATATTGGCCTCTGCTTTCTTCTTCATTGATCCCATGCACTTTGTGTGCCCTACCCATTGGGGATTTGCTTGTATTGGGATTCTTTGTTTCATGGTCGATGATGCCTTCTTCTATTAAGTTTTAAGGTCACGATAGTATCCATCTTCTGCCATGTTCTGCCACATGGTTTGCAGGGTTTGTCTTCAGACTAGTAGAGCTGCTGCGTCACCTCCAGAGATTTTCTGAGTTGGTGGTAGGCAGAGACCAGTACTCATATCTTTCCTACTGATCTTTGGAGGTCATTCCTCAGTCTTGACTCTTGACCCCCTTTCCCGAGAGCACAATGCTGGTACTCAGAGGTTTCTTGTTTCCTTCAGTCAGCAGGTATATCGATAGACTGCCTTCCGCCGTCTAGGTACTCTTTGAACTCTTTTGGTCACCTCTTGCCTAATAAGCAGGAGATGAATGGGATAATCAAAGAGGATATTTATAGGTAGTATATCCAGGTCACTTGTATTGCCCCCCTTGGGGTTTGAGATCCAAGATGGCCATTTATGTAGAGTGTTGGAGTTACTTCACACACACCTAGGATTTATTTTTCCTAAGGTTTTTCCTTGTTTATTATTCATAATTAGTCATTATCCAGTCTCCTATATTTTAGGGGAGAATATTCCACCTGGAAAATATTCTCTTTCAGTTGACCCTTCAGTTTGACTAGTTGAGTTGAGTTTAGATGCTGCATTGGTTTTGTCACTTTGCGACATTGGGATCATCACCATGCTAATTCAACCTTGCCTTGGTATCATCACTAGAGTGGCACATTACCTTGATTCCCTGAGTTAACTCCTCACTACTCTCTGTTCAGTCAGTTAACTGAAGACTAGTTGACTAGTTAACTCAACTAGGTGGCAGTTCACTCCCGTAACTGCCCGAGAGACTAGACTAGGTGGCAGTTCACTCTCGTAACTGTTGGTGTGTGTCCAGATCACTCTAGACCACCACTATGGCTCATTAGTTACTCATGTATCTTATATCTATTGTAAATTATTCACTCTTTGAGTGTGGAATACGCTTAATGAGAATTCTTCCATTTTCTTTCTCTCCTTCTTCTTCTTTCTCAAATTCTCTCTGCAAATGTGTGTATTATTGTTTAGCTAGATCTATTCTGTGCAGGTTCAACACATTTACACAGAGCACTTCCTGGAGCTCAGAGATAGCCTCATAGTGCGGGCCTATTACATGCTTCAACATTGGATGCATGGACTCAGGATCC
>JZKD02S2068453.1:505344-516303 GCA_000966675.3 Picea glauca | reverse complement strand
TGGTAAATCGAACAATGGTGCATCTTCTTCGTGCTTATTGCAGCAAGCATCCTAAACTTTGGGATGAGAATTTACACTACATTCAACATGCTTACAATCGAGCTAAGCACTCTTCAACTCAAATGTCGCCATTTGAAGCATGTTTTGGATATTTTCCCAAATATCCTTTAGATTTTATCTTTGGGAAGGATATTGCTATTGAAGGTCAATATGAAATTGATAGGGAAGAAAAGTTCATTGAACAAATTCAGTTGATACATCAAATGGTGCAAGAGCAGTTGGAAAGGAGTCAAGCCAAGTACAAGATGAGACATGAGAAGCATCGTGTTGATCATAGTTTCCAATTTGGAGATGAAGTTTGGATTTACATTAGTAAGGAGAGGCTTAAAGGAGAAGGTAAAAAATTGAAACCAATTCTATATGGTCCTTTCAAGATTATCAACAAGATTGGTAACAATGCCTTTCATTTAGATTTGCCTCCTTATATGCAAATGTATGTAGTTGTTAATGTTGAGAATTTGAAATTGTATGAGCCTCCTTTGATTGATGATCAAGGAGAGCATTTTCAGATTCCTTCTATAAATGATTTTTCCCCAGAATATCTTACATAACTGCATGAAGACACGATCCTTGACAGGAGAATGTGAACTTCAAAATGAGGAAATGTGGAGTATCTTCGAGTTGGTCTTAAAGGTACAAGTCCAAGAAAATCCAAGTGGATTGAGGTTGGAAAGGTGAGGGAGCTATACCCTCATCTTCAGATAGACTGAAAATAGTCTTTTGGAGGTCCAAAAGCTTTCCAATGGGGAGATGTGATCCAAGGGATCAAATTTTGCTCAAAATTCAAAGTGCTCAGAATCACTTCAAATCGAACGGGAGAGTAGGCCTCATTGTTACGAACCCAACACAACTTGTTTGGGTTCAAATAGACGTCGGGAGCGAGAGATATCGCGTTCTGTTCAAAATGACAAATAGGCAAAAAAGGGGTGCTGACTGTACAGTCCGTACAGTCTGTATGGATGCTAACGTGGCAGGACGTACAACACATGGTAGGTATTTATTTGAATAGTTGGCATGTGACATGGCATGTTTGCAATGAATGGAATGGTGACACGTGGCCCAATCAATGGCTGCCACGTGTCACACACATATTGGTTTAAAATTTATGCATTCAGCAGGACTCGACCCCGTGACCTCTGGGCAAGGGAAGATACTTGGGAAGTGCCACCGACCGATGCACCACCACATGTGCCTTGTAATATAAATGGTGCAAATTATATTTATGTTGATATGTATTATATGGTGGGCGTGGACTGGGCCGGGGCTTAGCCCCAGCCCTCGGTCCCGCGTATATAGAATGTGACCACATTACTATATGCGAGTTCTATTGTATAGCCCTTTCATTTGAGCCGTCGGTCGCATGGTATGCGATATGACCACAGGAGCACCTATGTTTATAACCATTTGAACTTTTGCCCTTTATTTATATTTGCGTGGTCGTATGGCGCTTCACATGCCCATGGGCCTTAGACGGTTAAGGGCCAGCGTGTAACCGTGCACCAGTTTGTACCGGTCATACGGTTGCGCCCGGTGCTAAGTTTTTATGCTTAAATATGCATGTGGGCTAGGTTGAGCCAACAAGGGTGCATTTTGTAGATGCAGAGACAACAAGTTTGAAGGGGGGACTTCCAGGAATCCTATCTTCTTCAATTTTTGGCCAAACGAGGTGCCGAAAAATCCCAGCTAGGGGTTTTTGGATGTTCTTAAGCCATTGGAGAAGTCTATTTGGAATTTTGAGCATTGTAAAGCACATTTTTTAGAATTTTGAGTAAATAATACAAATGATCCATTGGAAGCTGGACCAGGAGATGTAGCCCAAGAGAGGGGTGAACTCCTCTATCATTTATTGTGTTATGTGTTTTTTGTTCACTGTTTTTGCTACTATTTATATGCATCTTGAATGAGTAAATCCTATTAAATTTGTGTTGCAAAGTTGATCCATTTTCGTTTTAACACATAAAATTTAACTTGCAAATATTTTCAAGAATACAAGTCTTCTTCATTTTTAGATCACAATGGTTGTCGGGAATTCGACTATTGGGGATCTCGGGCCTTTGGCCTTTCTTATCCTATACTTCATCTTTACTCGATCCAATGATCAGGATATTTCCCTAAGTGTTCCTTATATCATCAATCCTTGATAGTGATCGAATATTACATCGATGACATTTACCAGACGCTTTTTCTCCTAAACTTTAGCCTTATTTCTCTGTATAATTTTGTTCATGATTGATTCATGTTGTATAATTTTTTTCATGACTGATTCATGTCGACATCAATGAAAATACATAACCAACAATGCCAACAATCTCCCCCTTTGTCATTGAGAGAAACATATCTGTAAAACAAAATAAGTTTGTATCTTGGCTCCCCCTATCATTGATCTCATTTTCTATCTAATGCCAAACAAAATTTTGTTGAAATTTATTTTACTTCTTCTCCCCCTTTGACATCAATGACAAAGAGTGAGACTCTAACTATTCCCCCCCTGTGAATTTACTAACTTCTTATCTCAGTTCATTGGGATAATTTTGTTCAAATAAGTAGTCTTATTGATACCAACTTGTAGTGATACCAATTTATAGTGATCAAGTCTTTTAAAACTAATCTAATTACTTTCTTATTTGATAACCAAAATACTTCCCTGAGTTTTTATTGTCTTTCCTTTTTCAAATAGAACAAGAGTATGAATCTTATAGATATTTTTTATCTGCTTCTTATTCTTCTTTGATATTTCACAGGAATATCAATTGAGGATTGATATCAATTGATCTAATACCAATTTTTCTATCAATTGATCTTGGTTGATACCCCTTCAACCTCTCTGCTACTTTTTCTCTTCTCCCCCTTTTACAAAAATGACAAAAATGATATTTTCTTGCTCCCTCTGAGGTTATACTCCCCCTAAGGCAATTCTCGTATTTTTCCATTTTCTCCTTCTTGTATTTTACAACTCCCCGTATAATTGATTTTTCTTTCTTTGGCTAAAGGATTATGACATATTATTTTATAGGGACTTCCCTTTCTTGAGCTTAATCTATTTCATATTGAATTTCACATTCCTTATTAGGACCTTCACCCATCAATTTCTTGTTATTAATTTCTTCATTTTCAAGTGCAAGATCATCTTTCTTTCTTTCTCCTTCAGATTTTATTCTCCATATCTTTCTATGAGAAATTCTTCTTTTTGGACCTTTTTTCTCTAATTGTTCTTTTGGATATTTGTCATCTCTTTTCTTCTTCCAAATTTTATTAGGTTTTCTCCCTGAATTGAATGACTTATTTAAGAATTGACTTTTTGAACTCCTGCAACTTTGGGATTTGTGCCCAAACCTATCATAGTTGTAACATCTCATTGTATGACAAAATTTTGTTGTGTTCCTAACAAAATTGCATCTCCAACATCTAATTGAGTTTTTGGATTTTCTTGTATATCTTTTTTCTAGTTTCTTGCAGTTCATTGCTTTATGGCCAAAGTTGTGACAAGAAAAGCAATAACCATTGAAGGTGTTTCCATTCTTGAATTTATTTTTGCTTGAGAGATCTGTCTTTTGATTTTCTTCTTCCTGTTTACTTCTATAACTTCCTTCCTTAACAAAGTTCATGAATTGTAATTGCTTTGTAATTGCACCTTTTCCTTTTGAGAAGGATGATCCTTTCTCATTTTTGTAAATGGTGGTCCACTTGTCATTGTCTTCTTTTTTATTGTATCCAAGACTAGTTTTGTCATCAACCAATATTTGACTGTTCCAAATATTATCTAGGATAGCTGATCGATTCTGGAAATTGACAGTTTTATTTTTATTTTCAATCATCTTTTTGAGATTGAGTATTTCCAATTTCAACATGTGACATGTCTCTTCCTTTTTAGTTAACTAAATCTTCAGGGATTCTTCCACTTTCTTAGCATGTTCAATTTGAGTCTTTATATTGATGATTATTTATTTTGTCTCATCCAAGACTTATTTGCATTTAATAGTTTTGTCATATGTCTTCAACTCTTCCATATATTTTGTTAGATCAAAATTTTGAGTTTTCAATCTTTTGATTTCTTCCTTGTTTTCTAGCTGAATCCTTTTGGGGTTGATGGTCTCCAATTCCAACACGTGGCATGAATTTTCTTTCCTAGTTAACTAGATCTTCAGGTCTTATTCACTTTATTTAGTTTCCTCAAGTTGAGTCTTTAGACTGTTAACGAATTCTTATGTTTCTTTTAGTACTTCTTTTCTTTTGTTATCATGTTTTTTCAATACCTCTATTTCCTTTATCGGATGATCAACTTCAATCTTCAATCTTTTGTTCTCTTTTTCTTTGTCGTCTACATGAACTCTCTATTCAAACTCTTCGTGGCTATACTGATCTAACTGTTGAATTAGAAACATATATTTATGTTGAAGTTTCTCCAACTCTTCTAGAGTGTAGATAGTTGTGTACTCAAGATTTTCAAGAGCCTCCACATGAACTTTAATATGTATACCATTTCTTGGTTCAATACAAATCTCTTCTATTGCAGTTGTAACATCAGTCTTAAGATTATTTAATTTTTCTTTAGTGATTACTGAGTTATGCCTCAATTCCTTGATGAGGTTGTCTTCTTCATTGCTCACTGAGGTTTGCATCAAATCCTGCATTTCATTCTGATTAGAAATATCTTTCTTTGTATTATGTTCTTCAATCTGATTGGAATTCTCCTTTTCTTTATCTTGTCCCTTATATTGATAAGAATGCTCTTATTCTGAGTTTTGTTCTTTATTCTGACAGGAATCCTCTTTATCTGAGTCGTGTTCCTTACTTTGATAGGATTTATCTTCTTCTTGTGCTTCATTTTGATAACAATTTTCTAGTTGGAGCCACAATTCTTTAGCATATTTGTAGTGCCTCATATTTTCTTTGACTTGGTCAGACAATCCATCCTGGGTTTCTTTTAAGGATAATGAATTGTTTCTCCTTGCTTCCTTTGCAGTTTTCTATTTTTCTCTTTGAAGTAGTTAAGTGCTAGGGCTTACTTACTACAAAATCCCAAAATCCAAATCATCTTGATTTCAGATATATGTTTTCATATTTTCCCTCCATGAAGAATAATCCGTTCAATCAATTAAGGGAGCTTCATTTCTGGAGAGAGCCATATTGCCCACCCATTTCTTCAGAATCTACCTTCTAGTGTTTAAATTGTGTGAAAGCCACCCGCTCTAATACCAATTGTTGAAATGTACACTTGACACTGAGAGGGGGCAGGTGAATCAATGTCTGGAACTTTTGGCTACTTTTCACACTTTCATATATTAACTCAATTAATTGAATAAGATATGCAGTTCAATTAATTATTCATAAACATATAAAACACAAACTGTATGAAGTAGATATAATATCTTTATTTTATTTATTTAACTTGTATAAATACATATAAAAATAATCCTTTAATATCTTTGATTTCAACATAATATGAGAGATCCAACTCTCTAATACAAGACACAACCTGTAGTTCTCAAATCCAATTGAGAAATGAGGAATCCAACCCTCATAACAAGTCCCAAATTGTTGATCTCAGATCCAACTGAGATGTGAGGAATCCAACCGTCATAACAAGTCCCAAGTTGTTGATCTCAGATCCAACTAAGATGTGAGGAATCCAACCCTCATAACAAGACTCAGCTTGTAAATAAGCACCGACCTGATAGAATGAGCTTCCACTCAATCCATTATATATAAATATATTTAATTCACCAAGACACCCTCTTCATTTTGTCCTCATGAGTTGATCACATATATGGATCGAATTATTATATAATTTTGATGCTTATGTTGCGTCCTCGGTTCACCAACAGATCATATTCAAGCTTTTATCAATTTTCCGTATTGTCATGGTGTTAATTCTTGGTCGAATTACTCTATCAACCTTGAGTTGTTTACATCAATGAAATATGTATGAGTATCTTCCTTCAACCCAATGTTCAAATGACCGTGAGCTCAAAACCACGTGCTTATCCATTTAATCATTTGTTCCTAGCGCTTTATTATTCTGCCTCTATTCTTATACATGGGACCATATTTAAACATATGATGGATTATTACTTACATCCCCTTTAGCTTATTTACCTTATAACATGACTAGTGATGGAACCAGGTTCTTCGGTACTTCTTCCTTCAGGACTTCGGTCTTTTGCAGTCATTCAATCATCCCAGAGTATATTTCTCCGAAGTGTGTATATTGTATTCACTAGTAGATTAGACAGTCAATATTAATATTTCATTGGATGGATGATCCTTTCTTATCTAGAAGCTTCAAACAAATCGACGGTCATGACTTAATCTACAGTTGAGTGGACAATTCTCGTTCACTTCGGGACTTCTATATGACCACATATGGTGGCTAGGTGTTAAGCCAAACATGTGCTTAATCACTTATCAAAATCAATGGTCTTGTTTTAATTGGATGTTAAGATGGACGTCTGTTATTTACTCTAGAACTTCAAAGATTCAAGACTTCGAGATATTCAAAATATGAGATAGTTCAATCCCTTCAGAGTGATTACCTACCGAATAAGTCATAAAGCGGTGATGACCGCTTGATGTCAGTTAACACCTTCACTTACGTTATCCTTCCACTATGCTTGATCAACGATTGAAAACACTCCCAAAGTAGATCAACAGTTACCGTTACTTCGAGATTTGTGCTTACTCTATGTCACACACCCACTACCATAATCAATTTTTTTGTTGCTTCCTGCAGAGTCAGAGCCCCGAAATATCTATGGAGGCCTAGCGTAAACTAGTTCTCTCTCTCTCTCTCTCTCTCTCTCTCTCTCTCTCTCTCTCTCTCTCTGCTCCCATGTGATTGTGGGTCATGATCATGGGTCAAATAACCATGGAACCTCTCAATAATTCGTGACTCGGTGCTACAAAGATGTCAAATCGTTCGAATCTGCAACCGCTGAACCCCGACAAGGCTAGCAACTGGCTAATAGGGACAATTCTCAACAGGGTTAGCAAATGGCCAATAGGAACAGGCCATGTCACGTGATTGAGTGGAGTATAGGTGGCAATAGGGAAGCATGACACGGTGGGTGACGTGATAGGAGATGGGTCCCACTTCACACTCCTCTTCCTCACATTTGACGGTTGTATAGACCCTGAGATCCTCTGAAAGAATCTCGTCCATTCATCGGGACTTATCATCACGAGAGTCCGAACTCTTGACCACGGGGCTCCCAAATTCTTGATCCTTGGTTTCCCGATGTGGTTAATCTCTAGACATGTAGCCTCCTTAAATCGGATGGTCCATGACTGCTTCGGGGTATCCACCATGGAAAGTCCCGATCTCTCGTCACCAGGACTTTCGAATTCGCGATTCCTATTTTCCCGAAATGGGTAATCTCGCGACACGTAGCCTCCTTAAATCGAACGGTCCACGACTGCTTTGGGGTTTCCACCATGGAAAGTCTTGATCTCTCGTCACCAGGAGTTCCGAATTCGCGATTCCTATTTTCCCAAAACGGGTAATTTTGCGACACGTAGCCTCCTTAAATTGGATGGTCCACGACTGCTTCGGGGTTTCCACCATGGAAAGTCCTGATCTCTCGTCACCAGGACTTATGAATTCGTGATTCCCATTTTCCCAAAATGGGTGATCTCGCAACACATAGCCTCCTTAAATCGGACGGTCCACGACTGCTTTAGGGTTTCCACCATGGAAAGTCCCTATCTCTCGTCACCAGGACTTCCAAATTTGCCATTCTCATTTTCCCGAAATGGGTAATCTCGCGACATGTAGCCTCCTTAAATCGGATGGTCCATATCTACTTCGGGGTTTTCTCCCCTATTCACTGGGGGTTTGACCCTTGGGTATCTCCTAACAGATCCAATGACTGTCGGGTTTTCCAGCCGAGATCTGATGGCTCAGACAGGTTCCTAACTTGTGCATTCTCCCATGACTTCCTGGACGTGGAAAAATCAATGGTCTAGAAGTTCTCCTGGACCTTGGGGGTCTACGATCCCGATCTCTTTGCTACCCATGAAGACACAGAAAGAAAAAGTTGTAAGGCCTTAACATCCTACTTTCTCCTACCAATCTAACGATCATGGGTGACCACAGATTTCTCGACGGGATCTTATCCGTTGATCAACACCTATTCCGGGTTAAGGCGCTTAACACTCCAATTTATCCTTTCGATCTAATGGTCGTGAGTGACCACCGATATCCCAATGGGATTTCGTCCATCAATTCGATACTTATCAGGGATTTCTTAAGGCCTTGTGCCTTCACGTCCTTTCTCTAGGTTTTGGATGGGCGTTTGAGAAGGGTATCTCTATGGGGAAGTTTACCCGGGGTACTATCTGAGGCAGATAAGGGTATCGCTCTCCCGAGAACTAGACGTGAAGTATGAATTAGATCAGTATGCATATAAATAGCAAATTATGAAATAAGAAGCCATACGTAGTCTTTCCATTATAAACATACAACTATCAGTACTGATCAAAATATCATACAAACATTCTTATACTGAAATTATTCACAATTTCATGTCTTATGAGCATAATTGTCATAATACATATATTTCAAGATGCCAAAGCAAAAACACTTATCATAAAGTAACACCGGGAGTTATGTAAATGCTAAGAGGGGTACTCGTTTCCACCCAACCGTAGGCTCAGTGATTCCCAATGGATTTACTGCTAGCCACCACCGAGCTGAGACCACGATGCTATGAGACTGCGTCTCTGTTTTCTAGTGACCAGGAGTGAAGGTTCCTCTCCTTCCTCTCTACTATCACTCACTCTACATATCACCAGAGTTCTCCCCTCATGTCTTCCCTCCAAATCGCTTCTTCCCCACTCCTTATCCTCTTGCAAGGTTGCGTGTGGTGCGATTTCCCTTGCGCTGGTCAAGTCTGACGACTCTAGAAATGGGCGGTTCACGTCCCCATCCCTCATTAATTTCTGAGGACCCATCTACCTACCAGTCTACGAGGCATTTAATTTGGGGCTAGCGAGACACTTTTGGTTCTCCGGGCCAGTGGAGTCCAAATACGGTATTGATTGTCGATGGAAGTTAACACCACATTTCTAGGTGCCCTCCACTGCCTTTCTGCAGCCATCGTGGTCTCTTTTTCAGCATAACCCCTCTCAACAGTCCTGCAATATAAATTCATAATATTATTCAGATTCGTTGACCTTTTCCACAAGGTCCATTCACATCATATATTCACATTTCTGAGTTTGCCACAGTTCTTGGCCAGTCCAATTATTTTTACAAACTGGGGGAGACAGAGTGTTACAATTCCCTCCCCCTTAAAAGAAACATCGTCCTCGATGTTCTAATCTATTAACATGAATTGCATGTACAAAAGTAAACAAAATCGGATATGTTTGTTTCATGGCATCCTCCGTTTCCCATGTAGCCTCATCAAGGCCAAAATGTTTCCACTGCACCTTGACCTGTGCAATGGTTTGGTTCCGGAGCGGGGTTTCCTTCTTGTCCAATATGCATTGGGGTTCTGGTAGAAATTCTCCCTCCGGTTCCACCTGGATCACAAACCAGTCAATTATATGATTAGCATCATGTACATATTTCTTCAATAATGAAACATGGAAAACATTATGTGCTTTTACTGTGGGAGGAAGTGCTAGCCGATAGGCTACAGGCCCCACTCTATCTAGAACCTCAAAGGGTCTACAATACCGAGGTGCCAACTTGGCACAAGCTCCCATTTTCAGGGAGCTCCTTCTAGGCTTAATTATGAGATATACATGATCTCCCATTTTGAATTGTCTTGGAGTTCTCTTTTGATCAGCATAACTTTTCTGTCGGTTCTGAGCAACCTTCAGATTTTGTTTTATCTGAGTCATTTGTTGTTCCATTTATTTCAACATGTCAGGTCCAAAAGAAATCCTATTTATAGGATTACTCCAGCTGACTAGAGTATTACACGACCTACCATAGAGGACCTCGAAGGGACTCATCTTTAAAGATGCTTGGTAGCTGTTGTTGTAGGCGAATTCTACCAATGGCAGGTAGTCTTCTCATTTCCTGGGTTGATGCATTACATGCATCCTTAACATATCCTCTAATATTTGATTCACTCTTTTTGTCTATCTATCGGTTTGAGGGTGATAGGCGGTGCTAAACAACAATTTGGTCTCTAAACCAGCCATCAGTGATTTCCAAAAATTGGAAGTAAATTTGGTGTCTCTGTCAGACACTATCTCTTTCGGCATACCGTGCAGTCTGAACACCTCTTTCATGAATACCTGGGAAATATCTATCACCTTGCAGGTTGATTTGACGGGGATGAAATGAGCAGACTTACTCAATTTATCCACCACTACCATAATGACATCATTCTATTTGGTTGAAGTTGGCAATCCATTGATATAATCCATGGAGATGGTTTCCCATTTCCATCCTAGGATGGGTAAAGGGTGTAATAGTCATGTTGGGTTTCGATGTTCTACTTTAACCTGTTGGCACTCTATGCATTGGGCCAAATATTTGGCTATGTCTTTCTTCAATCCAGGCCAATAAAATTATTTCCGGGTGGAAATGATCATTTTATGGTATCCTGGGTGACCAGTATATGGTATTTTATGTAGTTCATCCATCATGAACCTCTTCAAGTCATCACAATTTGGAATATACAGTCTATATTTGTAAGTGAGCAGACCTCCTTCGGTCATCTGGTAGCCTTCATATTTTACTCCAGCAGGTTCTTGCTGTAGGTACAGGGTAGCAGTCTGAACAAAGGGATCTATCTCTTGTGCATTTCTGATTCTGTTCTTAACATCTTTCTCATAGGTACTCACCGCTGCCAGGTGAATTGTTCTCATGCTTCTGCTAAGGGCATCGGCCACCCTATTTTCCTTCCCTTTAATGTGTTTGATTTCAAAATCAAATTCGCTAAG
>JZKD02S2068453.1:474220-489488 GCA_000966675.3 Picea glauca | reverse complement strand
TGTGGTAGGTGTGTCCAACATGTATACCTCTATAGACTTTATAAATCAAATTGTTGCGCAGAGGGGGTCCCTTGTCCCACAAACAAGGGGGTTTCATACACCAATTTGGTGTCTGGCTTGATCGTGGCCTTAAAATTAGAAAGAAAGGGTTACAAATAAACAAAATGACTACTATGAGTCCATCCTTTTTACCAACTTCCTCACCTTAACTGTAATTGACCTTCAAAGATATGGAAGAGTAGCAATCAATTTGATCACCCTAAAAGATTCAAATTACATTAATTAACCTGGCAGCCATCTCCACATCAAGAGATTAAAAGCCAACTGTAAAAATATCTATAAAATTATATGACCTATTAATAATAATATCTATTAAAATTTCATTGAATTTAGTTGAGAGGTGTTTTTCTTCATCCAAGTTTAATTCTCTTATGTAACATGTTGAGGTCTTAAATAAGTAAGCTATCCAAAAAGCTTCTACTTTCTACAAAATTTGGTTTATTTTTTTAATGATTTATCAAATATATCTCGAAATCACAATAACTTTCTACAAAAACATCAAATTCCAGGACTATATTATCCAGGCAAGAAAGAGTACAGCCAAAGCAGACAGAACCTGAGGCTGAGAATATATGGAATCTAGTCATTGTCGGGCATCACAAATAACAACTCATTTCAAAAGCCAACAATAAATGCAAATTAGTTTCGTTAACGACCGATTTTGACGAGCATCACAAATACCCAATCATTACAGAAGCTACTAGTAAATACAGATTGGGATTGGTTTTGTTGAACATTGATTTTGACAAGAAACCACCTACATTAAGGAAGGAGAAAATTATGCACTATCAAGTCAATCATTATCAAGCTTCATTAAGGAAGGAGAAAATTATGCACCAACAAATCAATCATTATCTTTATTGTATTATTTTTGTTCCTTGTTAGTGTTATTATTTTTCTTGTTGTATATCATATTATAAAAATATAAGATAAAAAATGAACATTACTAATAATTGGCTGACTATATGATGCATATGGCTTGTTAATTAATAACAAACCTTATGCAACTCGGGCTTAAATTAATCAAATAATTTTGACTAAAATGATTAAAATACAAGAAGTTATCACCTTTATACTGTTATTTGAATAGTTTTTCATAAATTTAAAGAGTTTTCGTGGATTTTGAATTTCCATAAATAGTTATAGTTTGCATAACAATTTTTTTTTAGGGGACCAATATCTAACCTGGTATATGTTGCGGCACATGAATTGTATGTTGAAATGTACACTTGAAACTGAGAGGGGGTGAATTAGTGTCTAGAACTTTTGGGTACTTTTCACACTTTCATAGATTAACTAAATTAATTGAATAAGATATGCAGTTCAATTAATTATTCACAAACATATAAAACACAAATTGCATGAAGTAGATATAATATCTTTCTTTTATTTATTTAACTTGTATAAATACATATAAAATCAATCCTTAAATATCTTTTATTTCAACTGAATATGAGAGATCCACTCTCTGATACAAGACCCATCTTGTAGTTCTCAGATCCAACTAAGAAATGAGAAATCAAAACCTCATAACAAGTCCCAGCTTGCTGATCTCAGATCCAACTAAGATGTGAGGAATCCAACCCTCATAACAAGTCCCAACTTGCTGATATCAGATCCAACTGAGATGTGAGGAATCCAACCCTCATAACAAGACTCAACTTGTAAAGATGCACCAACCTAATAGAATGGAATTCCATTCAATCCATTATATATAAATATATTTAATCCACCAAGACACCCTCTTCTCAACATTATTTATTGTTTATATAGTCTTCCAACTAGTGTGAATTTGAAACATTGTGTCTTTTGATATTGAACCATTGTACCTTTTCATTTTAATGATAATATTAAACTTTAAATAATATCATTTTTCCTTTTTATTCTTTATTCATAATGTTCATGAGTTAAATCTCCTTTAATCCTGACTATGTATCGATTCATTTTGTCCTCATGAGTTGATCACATATATGGATTGACTCATTATATCATTCTCATGCTTCTGTTGCATCCTCAGTTCACCAACAGATCATATCCGAGCTTTTATCAATTCTTTGTATTGTTATGGTGTTAATTCTCTGTCGAATTACTCTGCCAACCTTGAGTTGTTTACATAAATGAAATATGTATGAGATACTTCCTTCAACCCAATGTTCAAATGACCATGAGCTCAAAACCACAGGATTATCCATTTAAGCGTTTGTTCCTAGCACTTTATTATTCTGCCCCTATTCTTCTACGCGGAATTGTATTCAAGCGTTTGATGGATTATTACTTCTAGACCATTTAGCTTCTTTACCTTATCACGTGATCGGTGTTGGAACCATGTTATTCGGTACTTCGGTATTTTACAGTCATTTAATCCTCCCAAAGTATATTTCTTTGAAGTTCGTATACTATATTCACTAGTAGATCAGACGGTCAATATTAATATTTCATTAGATGGATGATCTTGTCTTATACAGAGACTTCAAACAAATAAATAGTCATGACTTAATCTGTAGTTGAGTGGATGATTCTCATTCACTTTGGGACTTCTATATGACCACAAACAGTGGCTAGGTGTTAAGCCAAACATGTGCTTAATCACTTATCAAAATCAACAGTCGTGTTTTAATTGGACATTGAGATGGACGTCTATTATTTACTCTAAAACTTTGGAGATTCGAGACTTCAGTATATTCAAACTTTGATATAGTTCAATCCCTCTGGTGTGATTACCTACTGAATAATTCATAAAGCAGTGATGACCGCTTGATGTCGGTTAACACCTCCTCTTACTCTATCCTTCCAATATGCTTGATCAACGGTTGAGAACGCTCCTGAAGTAGATCAATGGTTAGCGTTACTTTGATATTTATGCTTACTCTATCCTTCCACTATACTTGATCAATGATTGAGAATGCTCCTGAATTAGATCAATGATTAACGCTGCTTCGTGATTCCGACCTATGATAACTAGTTGATAACACAGGCTTGGATATCCCTGAAGTTAGTAATCCCGGAGTGATATGGTTTGTGACATCATTGTTGATGTGGCATTGACTGAGTGGATGCCATGTGTCACCTATATTCATTAATTTCATATACCTAAAGTGCCAACTGGACCTTGACACTTATCACCATCTGATTGTGCCACGTGTCCTGCTAGCGTGGTCCTGTTGTCGTGGATGATCCAATGACCCTCAGTGCTTAGGATATCCTTCAAATTGGATTGTCCAAATTCATTTTGGCCTTTGGGACTTCGGTTTATTCAATTTTTTCCACTTCCCAATTCTCCTAGAGTGATATTCCTCGAAGAATAAACCTCGAGTAACTTGACTTCATCTAATGATCCTTCTTTAACCTGAGAATCTTAACACGTCCAATGGTTTTCGAGAATTAGACTATTCGGGATCTTGGGCCTTTGGCCTTTCTTATCCTACACTTCCTCTTTATTCGATCCAATGATCGATATATTTCCCAAAGTGTTCCTTGGATCATCAATCCTTGACAATGATCGAATATTACATCGATGAAATTTACTAGATGCTTTTTCTCCTGAACCTTAGCCTTGCTGCTTTGTATATCTTTTTTCATGACTGATTCATGTTGTATAACTTTGTTGATGACTGATTCATCTTTCCATCAATGAAAACACATAACCAACAATGCCAACAATCTCCACCTTTTTCATTGAGGGAAACATATCTGTAAAACAAAATGATTTTGTATCTTTGCTCCCCCTATCATTGATCTCATTTTCTATCTAATGCGAAATTTGTTTTCTGCTGAAATTTATTTCACTGCTTCTCTCCCCCTTTGACATCAATGAAAAAGAGTGAGGCTCTAATTATTTTTCTCCCCCCATGAATTTACTAACTGCTTATCTTAGTTCATTGGGATATTTTTGTTCAAATAAGTAGTCTTCTTGATACCAACTTGTAGTGATACCAATTTGTAGTGATCAAGTCTTTTAAACCTAATCTAATTACTTTTTTTATTTGATAACCAAAATACTCCCCCTGAGTTTTTACTATCTTTCATTTGTCAAATAGAACAAGAGTATGAATCTTACTGATCTTTTTGATTTGCTTCTTATTCTTCTTTGATATTTCACAGGAATACCAATTTTTTTACCAATTGATATTTGTTGATTGATACCCCTTCAACCTCTATGCTACTTTTTCTCTTCTCCCCTTTTTACAAAAATGACAAAAAGGATCTTTTCTTGTTCCCATGAGGTTATACTCCCCCTAAGGTGATACTCTCCTTTGTCAATTTTCTCCTTCTTGTATTCTACAACTCCCCCTATCAATGATTTTTCTTTCTTTGGCTAAAGGATTATGAAATCATCACGATTGTATCATATTCTTCTATAGGGACTTCCCTTTCTTGAGATTGATCTATTTCATATTGAATTTCACATTGCTTATTAAGACCTTCACCCATCATTTTCTTGTTATTAATTTATTAATTTTCAGGTGCAAGACCATCTTTATTGCTTTCTCCTTCATATTTTCTTCTCCATATATTTCTATGAGAAATTATGAGTTTTGGACCTTTTCTTTCTAATTGTTCTTTTGGAGATTTGTCATCTCTTTTCTTCTTCCAAATTTTATTAGGTTTTCTCCCTAACTTGAATGACTTATTTAAGGATTGAATTTTTGAACTCCTGCAACTTTGGGATTTGTGCCCAAACCTATCACAGTTGTAACATGTAATATTCCAAATATAAAAAGTATGCAGAACAGAAATAAAATGCTAGAAATGGAAAATAAACAACAATATAACCAGAACAACACCACAACAACACTGAAATGATATCATAATAACACTAGAAAGAGCACTTTGATTCTGAGATCAATGTTCACTTGCCTCTTCGAGGGGGAAACCTCTAGTCGAGAAGAGATCTATTACAATAATATCCAAGATAGGGTTCTCATACCCTCGACTCCTATTTATACTAAATATGTCTATCAAAAGAACCATCTAGAGGAAGATCCTTCTAGAAGCAGAAGCTTCTATTAGGTCTTCTTACATTAGAATTATTCTACCTTATTGCAAGGCCTTATTAATATTGACCTTTATTACATCCAAATATATTGTTCTACCTACATGAGGGGTTAGGTCCCTAACATGTCCTCCCCCATAAAAAGAGCCTTGTCCTTAAGGCTTGAGATGTGGAAATTGTTGCAGAATGGTAATTGATTCCCAAGTGGCATCTATTGGAGTTGTATCTTTCCAATGGACTAGAAATTCCTTGATAGTTCACTGACACAGGCGATGCTCACACTGGTCCAAAACTAGTTGTGGATGTAGCCAAATGGATCCTTCTTTGTCCAACTCGGGAAGGTTGGCTTGAGTTTGAAACTTAGTTCCAATAACCTTCTTTAAGCATGAAACATGAAAAACATGATGTAGCTTAGAATGACTAGGAAAATCTAACTGATAGGCCACCTGTCCCACACTCTTGAGAACGATATAAGGACCATAAAATTTGGGCACCACCTTCTGAAAATGGTCAGCCTTGAGGGAATTGTTCTTGTAATGTTGCAGTCGAAGAATTGACATTTAGAGAGACCTTGATATTCTTGTTGCTTCAAGATATTTTGGGCCATGAAAAAATTCTCTTTGAGGGTACGAAGAATAGCCTCTCGAACTGTAAGTGTTTGGTCAACCACCTGGATCTTCGAGACACCTGGTAAATATGAGAAAACTGAAGGTGGTTTTTGTCCATATAATACTTCAAAAGGAGTCATGCAGGTAGTTGTATGGTATGAAGTGTTGTACCACCATTCAGTTAGGGGTAACCATTCATCCCAATGATTTTGATTTTTCGATGCAATACACCTCAAATATGTTTCCAAACACTTGTTGACAACTTTAGTTTGACCATCAGTCTGGGGATGATAAGTTGTTCTGAGATGAAATTGGGTGCCTTGTATCTTGAATAGTTCTTGCCAAAAATTGTTAGTGAAAGTTGGGTCACGATCATAAACAATAGAATGCGGCATGCCATGAAGCCTGAAGACCTGATCCATGAAAAGTTGAGCCACATTGGATGTTGTAAATGGGTGTTGAAGAGCATAGAAATGAGCATACTTGGAAAGGTGATCAACTACCACCATGATGATTGATTTATTTCCCGATTTAGGTAAGCCTATAATAAAATCCATAGAGATATCCCTCCAAATAGAAGGTGGAATCGGAAGCAGTTGTAGTGTGCCAAGATATTTGACTATTTCATCCTTTTTTCATTGACACACATCACATTCAACTACAAAATTACGAATGTCTTGTTTCATACCATCCCAGAAAAAAAGAACGTTTAACCCTCTCATAGGTTTGGTAAACCTGGAGTGCCTAGCTGTGGGTGTAGCATGAAGCTCAGAAAGTATTGTGGATTTAAGTTTTGACTGTTTACTTAAATACAAAAGACCTTTGTATCGAATCTCATCATGGAGTAAAGAGTACCCTGGGGAAACTGGAGAATTGGATTGCAATTGTTGTATCATATGTGAACTTTTGGGATCTTGTAGCCATTCCTGGCGAATGGATTGGAGCCAATCTGGTACAATGAAGGTGAGAGAAAAAAGGGATCCTTCATATTCATATTTTCAGGAAAGTGCATCCGCAACCACATTGTCGTTTCCTTTCTTGTAAATGATATCATAATCATATCCAAAGAGCTTAGTCACGCATTTTTGTTTCTCTGGGGAGGAAATGCGTTGTTCCAGAAAATACTAGAGGCTTTGATGATCTTTCTTAATTGGGAAGCATTGCCCCAATAGATAAGGGCACCAAAGTTCAACTACATGAAGAATATCCAACATTTCATTTTCATAGACTGATTTTCTCAAATTTCGTTCAAACAGTTGTTTTCTAGTAAAGGCCAAAGGTCGACCCTCTTGCATAAGGACAATGCCAATTCCTTTCCCTGAAGCATCACATTCCAGGAAAAAGGTCTTTGTGAAATCAGGAAGGGCTAGGACTAGAGTGGTGCACATGGCCATCTTCAAGGTTTCAAAATCCTGAGCAACTGTTGGATTCCAAGTGAAAGAATTATTTTTAAGGAGTGAAGTGAGAGGTGCCACAATCTTTCCATAATTCTTAACAAACTTGCGATAATAACCTATTAAGCTCAGAAACCCATGCAAGATTTTGAGATTCTTTGGGTGAGGCCAGTATTGCATAGATGCAATCATTTTAGGATCCAACCTAACACCATCCTTGCCAACAAGATGACCCAAGTACTCGACTTTAGAGGTGCCAAAAGAACATTTATATTGTTTAAGGAAAAGTTAGTGTTGAAAGAGTAGATGGAGAACTCGATCCACATGAGAAAGATGGTCTGTCCAGGTTTTTCTATAGATGAGGATATCATCAAAGAAAAATAAGACAAAATGATGGAGAAAAGGACGAAAGACATGATTCATGAGGCTTTGAAAGGTGGAGGGGGCATTACACAAGCCAAAGAGCATAACCAAAAACTCATAGTGGCCCTCATGAGTTCTAAAGGTAGTCTTAGGAATGTATGCCTCTTTCATACGTATCTGGTGGTAGCCAAAATGAAGATCAAGTTTAGTAAAGAATTGGGCGCCACCCAATTCATCCAAGAGGTCATCAATGACAAGAATGGAAAATTTGTCTTTAATGGTGACTTTTTTGAGGGCACAAAAGTCAAGACACATGCGCCAAGAAACTTATTTCTTCAGGACCATGACCATAGGAGAAGAGTAGGGGCTCGTACTAGGGTGGATAACACCTACGTTAAATGATTCTTGAACCATTTTCTCAATTTCATTTTTTTGGGAAAATGGGTGATGATAGGGATGGATATTGGGAGGAAGGCTTCCTGGTACAAGGAGAATGGAATGATGATGAACACCACAAGAAAGATGGAGTCCCTAGGGAGTGGAAAATACCACTTGATGTTTAGAGTGGATGGACTGGAGGTCTTGCGACATAGAGGGTGTCTCAGTTTCTTGTATGGCATGGAGTTGGGAAATAACGCCAAAATAAACTTTTCTTAGCATCTTTTCCATGCGATGGGAACTAATGATCTCAGGTGAACCGGCGGTGATTCCTTGGAACTTATATTGTTGGCCCTCTTGGTCGAATTGTATGTTTAATTCCTTAAAATCCATGAGAATGGGAACCAAACTCCTTAACCAATCTGCACCCAACACAATGTCACAACCGCCCATGTCAATAGAAAACATATGAGATTTCAGGTGGTAGTCACCAATTTGGAGACACACATTTTCACAACGCCCTCCACATTTCATGGAGCCTCCATTGGAAATCATGATTTGGAAATTATTGACTGGATGGATATAGAAATGATTTTCTTGGGCAATGCGGCGATGAATAAAATTATGGGTGCTTCCACTATCAACAAGAATGATGAACTTCCTATGATTTACGTAACCAATTAGCTTGAGGGTTTGGGGAGCAGAGAATCCAATGAGAGCATTTGGGAAAATGACCGGTTCTACTTCAGGAGGGTCTAAGGGAGGGGTTATGTTAGTGGGTTCAGGTGACTCAGACAGAAGGGGAATTTCAACATCCTCTTCTGAAATATCCTCCGAGATGGCCATAAAAATATTTTGTTCCTTATACTTGTGACCCGGAAAATATTTTTCATCACAATTATAACAAAGTCGTTTGAGTTGGTGTTCATACATTTCATCCCTGGTCAATTTTTGGATCTTTAGTGGAGCAGAAGGAGTAGTGGGATTTACTGGTTTAGTGCGAGGAATAAAGGAGGGTTTATGGTTTTGAGAAGAGACAACCTGTTATGCTTCCTTATCTCTTTTAGTAGACTCCACCAAACTCTGAGGCCGATCCATGAGGACATGGGCACAAATATCATCCTTGAGGCCACTGATAAAACATTCTCAAAAAAGGTATTAGACATGCCCTCTGTACGAAAATCCATTCGCTCAAAAGAAGTTATAAAGTATTCCACTATTCCATATTGTTTCAACTTTTTCAAATAGCCTAAATGGTTGGTGTTGGTGTCAAAGCATTCATAAAGCTCTGCGAAAAAGTGTGTCCAAGCAACATACCCTTGACGGGCAGTTTTTCTCCATTGCCACCATTTCCAACGTTCTTGATTTAGATCGAGAACACCATACCAGAGTTTGGCCAAATCATCTGTAATGTCGTACAAAGAGAAATAATGTTCCATTTGAGTTACCCAACCAGTGGAATCTGAGCCATTGAATTTGGTCACATCCACTCGTGGAAGGCGTAGGTCATGCTGAAAGTGATGGGGCTAAAAATTATGGGAATGAGAGGAAGTTTCAGCTTTGGTATGCAAAGGTGGTTTAGATAAAGGGGGATCTACAAGGATATGCATCTTGGTGCAGATCATCGAAATGACGGATTCAAGATGGGTAGTCATGTCTTGTTTGAGGTCTTCTTTGAGTTCAGTGATTGATGCGGCGATAGAGGAATGCATGTTTTGATTGATGGTGGAAATATTGGCACTTTTCTCACTTCTTGTTGGGTCTCTATGAAATTAGATTGCAAGCTTCCAATTCTTGGCTACGGCTATGGGCCATGATGAGGAGGGAACTGAAAAGGCGGGGGTGGGGTCAAACATTTTGTTGAAAAATGATAGGTATGAATGTGATAAGGGAAAAGATATAAATATAATGGAATAGGTCTCAAATAATGGTGCAAATATTTTCAGACTCTTTGTTTTTTTTTTATTTTCTTTTTCTTTTTTACACCTGCGGAGATATAATCTAGTCTGAAGAATATTGCATTGATGAAATGCCAAAATGCTTAACCAGGAAAAAATGTGTAGTGATTTGGCAACCCCAACACAATTGTGTGACAATAGATCTTGTTTGTTTTATGTTTTGTTTTTGTCCCCAAGGGTTCTATAGACAACGGTTTTCCCTATGCTATAGCTCTTTAATATACGTGCGTGCTCCAATAGTAGTACTTGGCCCAATATCTCAGGGCACTAAATAAGGAGCCTAGACCGTGCCCTTAGTCATACTACCTGACTACCCAATTACTAGAAAGTATCTTCTCGAGTGTTGTTCTCGGTGACACTATAACAGTCAGGCGACTGATTGATTTATCTAAAGAGGGCTTTAGGAAATCTAGGCCGATCCATATACATGTGTTGTTTGATGTGCTACCACTCGAAGGGGTACCAACAGGGGTTACAAGGGTGGCCAAACAATGTGCATGTAAGCATCACTTGTATTTCCTGCGTGTATGAATCCCTCAACCGCAGGTTTATGTGTGCAACGACAGATCTTTGTAGCTTAAATACACCGAAATACGTCTCTACCCTAAAAAAAAATTAACCCACAATTTTCTACCAAGGAAAGTGCTCTGATAACACTTGTAATATTCTAGATATAAAAAGTATGTAGAACAGAAATAAAATGCTAGAAATGGCAGATAAACAACAATATAATGAGAACAACACCACAATAACACTGAAATGATATTATAATAAAACCAAAAAGAGCACTTTCATTCTGAGAGCAATGTTCACTTGCCTCTTTGAGGGGGAAACCTCCAGTCAAGAAGAGATCTATTACAATAATATCCAAGCTATGGTTCTCATACCCTTGACTCCTATTTATACTAAATATGTCTATCAAAAGAACCATCTAGAGGAAGATCCTTCTAGAAGTGGAATCTTCTATTAGGTCTTCTTACATTCGACTTATTCTACCTTATTGCAAGGCCTTATTAATATTTACCTTTATTACATCCAAATATATTGTTCTACCTATGTGAGGGGTTAGGTCCATAACATAACATCTCATTGTATGACAAAATTTTGTTGTGTGCCCAACAAAATTGCATCTCCAACATCTAATTGAGTTTTTGGATTTTCCTGTATATCTTTTTTCTAGTTTCTTGTAGTCCATTTATTTATGGCCAAAGTTATGACAAGAAAATCAATAGCCATTGACGGTGTTTCCATTCTTGAATTTATTTTGTCTTGAGAGATCTGTCTTTTGATTTTCTTCTTCCTTTTTACTTCTATAGCTTCCTTCCTTAGCAAAGTTCATTACTTGTAATTGCTTTGTAATTGCACCTTTTCCTTTTGAGAAGGATAATCCTTTCTCATGTTTGTAAATGGTGCTCCACTTGTCATTGTCTTCTTTTTTATTGTATCCAAGACTAGTTTTGTGATGAACCGATCTTTGATTGTTCCAAATCTTATCTAGGATAACTGAGTTATTCTAGAAATTGACAGTTTTATTTGTCTCTTCAATCATCCTTTTGAGATTGAGT
The DNA here is from genome assembly GCA_000966675.3 of Picea glauca. Taxonomy (NCBI): domain Eukaryota; kingdom Viridiplantae; phylum Streptophyta; class Pinopsida; order Pinales; family Pinaceae; genus Picea; species Picea glauca. The sequence continues at coordinate 478,169 of JZKD02S2068453.1, read as the reverse complement.
ATTTCCAATTTCAACATGTGGCATGTCTCTTCCTTTTTAGTTAACTGAATCTTCAAGGATTCTTCCAATTTCTTAGCATGTTCAAGTTGAGTCTTTATATTGATGACTACTTCATTTGTCTCATCCAAGACTTCTTTGCATTTAACAGTTTTTTCATATGTCTTCAACTCTTCCATATCTTTTTTTAGATCAAAAAATTGAGTTTTCAATCTTTTGATTTCTTTTTTGTTTTCTAGATGAATCCTTTTGAGGTTGATGGTCTCCAATTCCAACATGTGGCATGAATTTTATTTCCTAGTTAACTGGATCTTCATGTCTTCTTCACTTTCTTTAGTTTCCTCAACTTGAGTCTTTATACTGTTAACTAATTCTTTTGTTTATTTTAGTACTTCTTTGCTTTTTTTATCATGTTTTTTCAATTCTTCTATTTCCTTTATCATATGATCAACTTCAATCTTTAATCTTTTGATCTCTTTTTCTTTGTCTTCTAGTTGAACTCTGTGTTCAAATTCTTCATGGCTATATTGATCTAACTATTGAATTAACAACATATATTTCTGTTGAAGTTTCTCCAAATATTCTAGAGTGCACATAGTTGTCTACTCAAGATTTTCAAGAGCCTCCACATGAAATTTAATATGTATACCATTTCTTGGTTCCATACAAATCTCTTCTATTGCAACTGTAACATCAGTCTTAAGATTATGTAAATTTTATTTAGTGATTACTCAGTTATGCCTCAATTCCTTGATGAGGTTGTCTTCTTCATTGCTGACTGAGGTTTGCATCAAATCCCACATTTTATTCTAAATAGAAATATCTTTCTATGTATTATGTTCTTCAATCTGATTGGAATTATCCTTTTCTTTATCTTGTTCCTTATCTCAATAAGAATTATCTTCTTCTAAGTTTTATTCTTTATTCTAATAGGAATCCTCTTTATCTGAGTATTTCTCCTTACTTTGATAAGATTTGTCTTCTTCTTTTGCTTCATTATGATAACAATTTTCTAGCTGGAGCCACAATTCTTTAGCATATTTGTAGTGCCTCATCTTTTATTTGACTTGGTCGGACAATCCATCCTGGATTTATTTTAAGGATAATGAATTGTTTCTCCTTGCTTCCTTTGCATTTTTTATTTTTTTCTTTGAAGTAGTTTAGTGTCAGGGCTTACTTACTGTAGAATCCCAAAATTCATATCCTCTTGACTTCAAATGTTTTTTCATATTTTCCCTACATGAAGAATAATATGTTCCATAAATTAAGGGAGCTTCATTTGTGAAGAGAGCCAGTTTCCACCCATTTCTTCAAAAACTACCTTCCAGTGTTTAAAATGTGCCAAAGGCACCCGCTCTGATACCAATTGTTTAAATGTACACTTGACACTGGGGGGGGGGGGGGGGGGGTTGAATCAATGTTTGGAACATTTTCCTACTTTTCACACTTTCATATATTAACTCAATTAATTGAATAAGATATGAAGTTCAATTAATTATTCATAAACATATAAAACACAAAGTGTATGAAGTGGATATAATATCTTTCTTTTATTTATTTAACTTGTATAAATACATATAAAAATCATCCTTTAATATCTTTGATTTCAACTGAATATGAGAGATCCAACTCTCTGATACAAGACCCCATCTTGTAGTTCTCAGATCCAATTGAGAAATGAGGAATCTAACCCTCATAACAAGTCCCAACTTGTTGATATCAGATCCAACTGAGACGTGAGGAATCCAACCCTCATAACAAGACTAAGTTTGTAAACATGCACCAACCTGATAGAATGAACTTCCATTCAATCCATTATATATAAATATATTTAATCCACCAAGATACCCTCTTCTCACCATTCTTTATTGTTTATATAGTCTTCCAACTGGTGTGAATTTGAAACATTGTGTCTTTTGATATTGAACCATTGTACCTTTTCATTTAAATGATAATATTAAACTTTAAATAATATCATTTTTCCTTTTTATTCCTTATTCATAATGTTCATGTTTTAACTCTCTTTTAATCACGATTGTGTATCGGTTCATTTTGTCCTCATGAGTTTATCATAGATATGGATAGACTCATTATATCATTCTCATGCTTCTGTTGTGTCCTTAGTTCACCAACAGATCATATTCGATCTTTTATCGATTCCCTATATTTTTACGGTGTTAATTCTCTATCGAATTACTCTACCAACCTTGAGTTGTTTACAAAAATGAAATCTGTATGAGACGCTTCCTTAAACCCAATGTTCAAATGACCATGAGCTCAAAACCACGGGCTTATCCATTTAAGCATTTATTCCTAGCGCTTTATTATTATTCCCCTATTCTTCTACGTGGGACCGTATTCAAGCGTATGAGGGATTATTACTTCTATCCCCTTTAGATTATTTACCTTATCACATGACCGGTGTTGGAACCAGGTTCTTCAGTACTTCTTCCTTTAGGAATTCAGTCTTTTGCAATCATTCAATCCTCCTAAAGTATATTTCTCCGAAGTGTGTATACTATATTCACTAGTAGATTAGACGGTCAATATTAATATTTCGTTGGATGGACGATTCTTGCTTATCTAGAGGCTTCAAACAAATCAACGATCATGACTTAATCTACAGTTGAGTGGATAATTCTCGTTCACTTCGAGACTTCTATATGACCACAAATGGTGTCTAGGTGTTAAGATAAACATGTGCTTAATCACTTATCAAAATTAACGGTCATGTTTTAATTGGATGTTAAGATGAACATTTGTTATTTACTTCAGAACTTCGGAGGTTCGATTCTCAGAGATATTCAAAATTTGATATAGTTCAATCCCTCCGAAGTGTTTACCTACCGAATAAATCATAAAGCGGTGATGATCGCTTGATGTCGGTTAACACCTTCGCTTACGCTATCCTTCCACTATGCTTGATCAACGATTGAGAACACTCCCGAACTAGATCAATGGTTAGAGTTACTTCGATGTTTGTGCTTACTCTATCCTTCCACTTTACTTGATCAATGGTCGAGAATGCTCTTGAATTAGATCAATGATTAACATTACTTCATGATTCTGGCCTTTGGCGATTAGATGATAACACATGCTTGGATATCCCCAAAGTTAGTAAATCTGAGATTGAAATGGTTTGTGACGTCATTGTTGATGTGGAACTGATTGAGTGGTGGCCACGTGTCACCTAGATTCATGAATTTCGTATACCTAAAGTGAAAACTAGACCTTGACACTTGTCACCATTTGATTGTAGCATGTGTCCTGCTGAAATGGTCATGTTGTCGTGGATGATCCAATGACCCTGAGTGCTTAGGGTATCCTTCCACTTGGATGGTCCAGATTCATTTCGGCCTTCATAACTTTGGGTTATTCACTTGTTCCCACTTCCCAATTCTCCCGGAGTGAGATTCCCCGAAGAATAAACCTTGAGTAACTTGACTTCATCTAAAGATCCTTCTTTAACCCGAGAATCTTAACATGATCCAATGGTTGTCGAGAATTCGATTATTTAGGATCTTGGAACTTTGGCCTTACTTATCCTATACTTCTTCCTTACTCGATCCAATGGTTGGGATATTTCCTGAAGTGTTCCTTAGATCATAGCGTTCACGTTTCTTCATTAATTCGGGCTTCAGGAATTCTACTTCAATTCGAACTCCTTTTCATCGAAGTGGTCAGTGTCGAGGTTGACCTGTTATACTCATGTTTAATATAATGGATAAGATCTTTCCTGATGTTATCTAACAATTTTAATTAGGGACTTTGTTCCTTGGCCTTGCTTATTCTATCCTTCCACTTTATTTTGATTGAACGGTCAATATTACTGTCAAGAACCAAATATCAATATAGCATAGAAAAACCTCAGAAAAAGTACTCAATGCCCTGAAAAAGAGATAATTTCAGATAATAAGCCTCTTCGAGGGGGCAACCTCCTTTTACCCCACTT
>JZKD02S2068453.1:424450-469529 GCA_000966675.3 Picea glauca | reverse complement strand
TGATTCAAAATGAAAATGTCTCCTTGGTATATATAGGAGACTAGGAGGTATAATTACAACTAATGGCCTAAAACCGACATAAATAAAATAACATTACTAATATAATATGCCCCAACTAAGGGGTAATGAGACAATATTAGGGCTTAACAATTACTCCCAAAATTTTTCTAATATCGAACGAATCATGTCCGCTTTAGGACTTCATCTTCGGCTAAAATATTTTTCCTTCAGGTAATTTTATTTGAAGTAGTCAGTGCCGAATTTGACCATTGTTCCTCCTACACGATCTGACGATTTAAGTCACTCTCAAATATTCAATCATATGACAATGATTCTCTCCTTCTTTACGGAAGTTTCCTCTGTGATCCAACGATCATATTTACATCTGAATTCTGGATGAACGACTCTAGTTTCTTGATTTTTATAAAGGTTTCAACCTGTAAAAATTCTCTTTCTGAACCCTGATCTCTTGCGCGACTTCAAAAGCACTATCTCTTCTAAGTTTTGGAAAATGTACCTGTAATAAAGATCATCAATCTTTGACACTGATCGAATATTACAACGATGACATTTACCAAATGCTTTTCCTCCTGAAATTTAGCCTTGCTTCTCTGTTGCATTCTCTTTCCATCAATGACCCTTCATTACACATGGACAGACCTTATTGGCCACCCTGACACTAATTCCAACTATATAACTTTGTTCATGAATGATTCATGTTGCCATCAATGACAACACATAACCAACAATTCCAACATTATATACTATTAGATAAGAGCAAGTGGATTATAAGCATCAAATCTTATCCGACGACCTATAATCCACCTGCAAGGTGGATATCGAAAACCATTTTTTGGTTCGTATTTGGACCAAGAAAGTAGGAACCATCTCCTAATCATGCAATTGTGCTAAACAACTTTAAGATATTGTGCAACGATGCTAAACACCTTTAAGATATTGTTATATGAAAGATATTGTCAAAGGCAACTGGAATATTGGTTTTTTATCTAAAATATTAGATATCTGCAAGGTTCCAAATAGAAACATGTCACTTCAATATACTAGATAAAGTTTCCCGAAAATAGATCAAGCTCCTTTAAGTAATTACTTGCTTTGATTTACAATGAAATCCTACTTTGATTTGTATTGCCTTGTATTCTTTGACCAACTATTTTATGTACACCATGAACTTAATATTTATTTACAACGACTTTGGATTTGGCAATAAAACGTTTTGTATTTGACATGATTGGAGTTAGTTAATGCATCCCATTTATTTATTTATTTTTATTTTGTTTTAGATTATTAAAATTTTATATAAAGATATGATTTTAATTTTATTAAATTTAGATTAGTTTCAATTTCAATGTTGTTAATCTAAAAAATTGGAGTTTTTAAGTAAAAAATTTAGTTCAAAATATATTAATATAGAGTTCTAAAATTGGAAAATTGGATTCAATATTTGTATTTTCTCTATTTTTTTTTGCATATTTGAAATCTAAACCCAGATCTTGTACATTAGAAACCCTTATTTCACAAATATCAATCCAAAATTTTGAACTAGATTTTGCAATTTTGGAATTCAATATTGACACATTTCCATTTTTATTTTTCAGTTTAGAAACATCAATTTTACATTTAATTTTTAGTCACATATAATATATATCATTTAAAATTATTAGAAAGCATTAAACATGTTTTAAAAGTATTAGTCATTCATGTTTTCATAATTTTAAGTGTTTATAATTATATAGATTTTTTCATTATGTCATAGATTACTTTATTTTTATAATCATAAATACCATTAAATACAATGTTTCAAAACATTTATCCGGAACAATTCTATAATTGAATTTCTCACTAATATGTTCCTTTGACCCTATACGATTATTTTATTGTTACAAATATTAAAACATTTCCACCTCCTAAACATGTATGCTTCCATAGATAAATAATCACATAAGAAAAGAGAGGGTTTGAAACTTTTGGTAAGTATAGATAATTGAAAGCTCCATAATCACTTGTCCAATTATAGGAGTTGGTTAAAAAATACGTGTACAACCATAAATAGGTTCCATTAAAACAAATAGTTTTTACTTTGATTAGTTATACTAACACAAGTTTCTAAACATATGAAGAAATATCCATTCATGCTTAAAAATATAAGATAAGAAGATCTAATAGAAAAAAAGGAGGAACATTTCCACCTCCTAAACATGTATGCTTCCATAGATAAATAATCGCACAAGAAAAGAGAGGGTTTAAAACTTTGGATTAGTATAGATAATTGAAATCTCCATAATCGCTCGTTGAATTATAGGTGTTGGTTAAAAAATCCACGTACAACCATAAATAGGTTACATTAAAACAAATAGTTTTTATTTTGATTATTTATACTAACGTAAGTTTCTAAACATATGAAGAAATATCCATTCATGCTTACAAATATAAGATAAGAATATCTAATAGAAAAAAGGAGGGGGAGGAGGTATTTGGTTTGTGCTCGATCAATCAAAAGAATATTCGATTCTTTCTCAAGTGTGTTCTTTCTAAGAGAAGGTGAGCATAGGTTGGTGTTATCACAAAATCTAGCACTATGTGCAAAGCCTTTCACAAGGAGCAAGAAAAGTGTAATATTGGAAGTATTGCCACTATCACCTTAGCAATTACCAGCTAGGGTCATTAGACAAAGGGGTTGGTCATAGAGAACTTGAGTCCATATGCAGTACCAACTGTGTTGAGCCGAAATAAGGATGGAGGATGGAGAATGTGTACAAACTCAAGAGCCATTAACAAAATCACAATCAGGTAGAGATTTAGTTTTCCAAGAATGGATGATTTAATGTATTGTCTAAGTGGAGAAAACTTATTTTCTAAGATAGATTTGACAAGAGGATATCACTAGATAAGAATGAGAGAAGGTGATGAATGGAAGACAACCTTTAAGACAAATGAAGGTTTGTATGAATGGCTTGTTATGCCATTTGGCTTAACAAATGCCCCGAGTACTTTTATGAGGTTGATGAATGAAATACTAAAAGATTTCATTGGCAAGTTTGTGGTTGTATATCTGGATGATATACTGATCTTTAGCAAGGCTAAAGAGGAGAATTTGAGACACCTGAAACTAGTGATGAGGAGACTACAACAGAAGAAGCTACTGATAAATCTAAAGAAGACATGTTTTATGAAGACATAGATCATTTACTTGGGTTTTATGATCTCTTCAAATGAATTGAAGATGGATCCAAAGAAGGTGAAAGCAATCAAAAAATGGTCATCACCAAGAAGCATGCTTGAGGTAAGTGTTAGAATATAGAAGATGGTGTGCTCGTTTTACCATTGACGATACCTTCGTCACCCAACCATAGGTCAAAGCCTCCCTCCGAGCACCTTAACCTTGACTGAGAATTCCTCCAGAAGCAAACCCTAGGCTAGATAGCCAAACAAAGGGTAGTGCACCTCTCTCCAAAGATAATGCAACACAAAAGACTGATCAGATAGTCCCAAACCCTAGCCAAAAGATATTCAACCCAATACTGAAACTAGCTACTACTGAAGCTGCACCTGCAACCCTCCTCCAAACCTACACACCAGACTGCAACTGCAGTGCGCACCAACTGGGAAACTACAATTCTGAGATGCTACAAATGAGAACTGGCACCCTGTATTTATACTGGTTCTACTAGATTTGTTGGGGCCGATTTCTCCTTCTGGATAGTTTCTATTCAGTATATTATTATTATTTTGGGCTGACTTCTTCTCTTGGAGGCTAATAGCCTAATATAAATTATCTTCTTGAGCCGACAAGGCTTCTAGGGTTATTATCCAACTCATTAGGGTTTCTCTTGCTTTCCAGAGTCTTCTATTCTCATTAGGTTCACACATGGAGGTAAATACCTCCCATAGCTACCATAATATTAACACTCCCTCCTAGCTAAAGAGGTATTTATAGGTAATGGACTTGAGCACAAAACATACCATTTACCAGGTAGCATCAATATAGTCATCTAGTCTATTTCACGACTAGATCATGAGCATCACCATCACCATCAGCTGCATCATCTCTCGCAACCATACTTCATCTGAGTAGTTAGATATGATGTTGGATAAGTCACTCTCACCATAGAGTGATACAAGAGGAGTAACAGCTCTGAACTATTTTCCGTCTGGAAAATCTTTGTTCATCATCCATCTGAATGATCATTATCTCCAATAAACTACTGATATTCTTCAAGGCAATTAGAACAAGGATAGAACACACCTATGTCTATTCATAGTAGTATATAACTACAATTCAGTGGTTTACTACCACATCAAGTAACAGACAAGTACTTGATCAACAACATATGGTTGCGAATAGTGAAACATATTCACCACAATAGTCCTCATCTATTGTCATACAGTCTTCATAACAAACATCTGATAGCAACCTGCATGGAAACAATGTTATAATAAAAGGCTGATTTGTTTGGGCCAATCTTTCACTCACGTCTGTGAGATCTGAAAAATGGAACATATCCACCATAGTAGTATATCTCTATTTTCCATAACAATCATCTGATGCCATCCTGCATAGAAAAATATTGTTAAAGATAAACTGAATCCTCTGGGCAGATCTTTCACTCACGTTTGTGAGATCTAGAAGAATGTTTGCCCTCATCAACAATGGGCTATCTTCCCTATTCTTCACAAACAAGGAAGAAGGATTATTTTTTATTTTTGAGCCTGGACCATTTCTCACCCTGGGCCATTCTTCCTACACTAATTAAAGTGCACCCTGGATAGAATGTATAAACCCTAAGAAATGTTTGGACCATTCCTCACCCTGGGCCATTCCTCAAACACTAAACAAACTGTAACCTGGAGAGAATGAGTATGCCCTAAGGAATGATTGTCCTTGATTTCTGAGCCTGGACTATTCCCCACCCTGGACCATTCCTCTGACACTAAACAAAGTGTAACTTGGAGAGAATGAATCTGCCCTCGAGGAATAACTATTTGGACCATTCCCCACCTTGGGCCATTCTTCCGACACTAAACAAAGTGTAACCTAGAGAGAATATATAACCCTCGAGGAATGTATAGCCTGCATCAACCTCCAAAATGGACCATTCTTAGAAACTTCTCACAACTGTGAACTTTGAAAGAATGACTACCCGACGAGGCAGACCATTCTACTTGACCACTACTCAAAGCGACTGCCAAGAAGAATGACTATTCTAGACCACTCCCCATGTTAACCACAATGGAAAGTAGTTGTCTATGGTACATCAACAATCATTCTACCTCCCATGTTAACTACAATGGGAAGTCACTGTCCGTCAGAAATATCAATCCACTTTCCGAACAGGAAAGCATCTGTCCAATCTAGACTATGTTCAAAGATAAATGCTCCCTCCTAACTGGAGAATTATTTAAATCACAAAAATAAATGTTTTTAAAAAATGTGTTTCCGTACCTTCTCTTAGCTTGGAGAATCTTCTCGATCCCCGTCTTTTCTCGAAAATATACGAATTTGATTCTGGATAGAAATTTTGTCAGGATATCTGCTATCTACTTAATAGTGGGAATATACTCAAACTTTACTTCTCCTTCCTGGACTTCATCATGGATAATGTAATGATTGTACTGTAGTCTGTAACACTGTGAAGGCTTCATGTAGATCTAAACAATAGATTATATCATAGTTGGAGAACTGGAACATATCCATGTGGTACTTCTTTTTTCATCATGAGATCTGATCTTCTGAGTAGTCATCTTGATGTTATAGGAAATCTTCACCATGCTTTTGTTGTGCACTGGAGGTTCTCCGCCAAGTTGTCTTCTTCTTATCTGCATACAAGAGTCTCTTTCTTGTATGCCTTAAAGTCTTTAGATTCCTCTTCATACACTCTTTATTCAATTTCTCTGGAGAACATTCTTTGTATTCATCTGATGTAGAATTCTGACTCATGGACATTGAGGATGATGTAATGACTCATGAAGTGATATGTCTAGTGTACTGGAACAAGTAATCATCATAGTCTTCCCCCTCCATCTGGGAGGATCTCTGGTTCTGGATCTTGCAATGCTTTCATTCATAGGTTTTCCATACACTGTTCTTCATCACGACTTTTAGTTCTTCTGCTTGATTACTTTTAGTGAGTTCATATTAGGTTGGCAATCTTGATACAATGACTGGTTGTTCTAGTTCTTCTTTCTTTCTTGGAATCCTCATGTTCTTCTTCATTTTTTTAATTATCTATTGGATTCATGGAGATTCCACTTCTTCCTTTCATCCTAGGATCACGGATCTGGATGGACAACCAGGAATGCTTTAAGGCTTTTCTTCGAAGAGGTCTTATTTTGTGGTTGAGCTGAACACGTACTATCTTTCATGGATGTTACCATGGATATATACATTTCATCATCTTCAATGGATCATAGGATTAGCTCCCTCCTAATCCTTGCTTTATGTAAGAGTGCATACCATCGGCTCCCTCCATCTGATAGAGTCCATACTTCCATCTGCATCCTTGTTGTCTTTTACAATATATAATTGGTTCTCTCTGTCTAACAGAGTCCACTCTTCTGTCTTAGTTGTCATCATAAGTCTTTCTCCAATTTCTCTTGATGTTTGACTTCTAAGTCTCTTCAAGATTGATTCTGATTTCATCTTTTCATGTATAGTAATCCTTATTTTGTTGTTCTTCCATGGATATAGTTCTTCTTGGAATATTTTATCTTTCTAAGAGATATATATACAAGGTATGTACAGAGACGATGCAAACATGATATGTACAAGAAACAAGAAGAGTGTTGTTACCATTTAGTAGAAGAAGTCTCTTCCATCCTGCTTAGTCTTCTTTGTAGGTTCCTTTTCTTCGGAAATCGATGCTTCGTGTTTCTCCTTTCTTTTCTTTAGCTTGGGACACTGATTCCTGTAGTGACCATACTTCTGATAGTTGAAGCACTGTATTTCTGAAATATCTTTCTCTTGATTTGGCTTCCTCCTTGAACCAAACTTTCTTTTGTTCCTGAAGCTCTTGAATCTTGCTGTGAAGGCTTGATCATCGTACTTCTTTTGGGGTTTCTCTTTTGCATTGATCCTTAATTCTTCTTGAGCACAACAAGTCCAAAGTTCTTCAAATGTTGGGTACTCTTTCCTTATGTTCATGCTTGCAGAAAATGCATCCCATGTCTTGGGAAGACCATTGAGTATTGTGTTCACCAATTCCTTTTCTGAAGCGATCTCTTCAATAGCTTGTAGTTGATCTATTAACTGGGAGATCCTTACAAAGTATGATGTTATGTTGTCGTCGTCATTCATCGTCATGTTACGAAACTCATTCTTTAGACTCATAACTTGCCCAATGTTTCTAACTGCGAAGAGATTTTAGGGCATAGTACATCTTCTTCGATGAGTCAAGATGGGAGATGTAGGGTATCAAGTGGTATTTTATGGAATCTACTATGATATTCATAGCATTGATGTCAACGTATTTGAACTTTTCCATAGCTGCAACATTCTATGGTTCCTTCTCTTCTCCTTCTTCAAACTCGGGCTTCATGATCTTTCCTTTCACGATATCTAGCACTTTATTCTTAGCAAGGATGAGGTCAATCCTTGTCTTCCATGCTCTAAAGTTAGAGGCTCCATCTAGCTTGTTCTCAGACTTCATAGAGTTTGTCATGGCTGCTTGACTTGGTCAAACCCTAGATTTGACCAAAAATCTAAACTTCATGTCTTGGCCTTCTGAGAGTACCAGGAGATGTGATGGTCTAGGGTGCACTGATCTATCCAAAGAATAGGTCAATCTCATCACCTAAGGTGCCTCAACAATATTTTTAGGGTTTCTGCAACTTCTTTTTCTAGTAACCCTAGCTGCAGTGCTTTTGGAAATTGCTCCTGCTAGTAACCCTAGCGGCAGTTCCTCAATGAGCTCAATATCTAGAGGCTATGTTTCCTTCCAACATTTTAGGCTGATTGAAGGGGTGTGGGCCCATAACCTATTAGAATATAGAAGATGGTTTTCTCGTTTTACCATTGACGATACCTTCATCACCCAACCATAGGCTGAAGCCTCCCTCCAAGCACCTTAACCTTAACTAAGAATTCCTTCGGAAGAAAACCCTAGGCTAGATAGCCAAACAAAGGGTAGCACACCTCTCTCCAAAGATAACGCAACACAAAATATTGATCAGATAGTCCCAAACCCTAGCCAAGAGATATTCAACCCAATACTGAAACTAGTTGGTGTTGCAGCTACACCTGCAACCCTCCTCCAAACATGTGCACTAGACTGCAACTGCAGTGCGCACCAATTGGGAAATTGCAATTCTAAGATACTGCAAATGAGAACTGACACCCTGTATTTATACTGATTCTGCCAGATTTGTTGGGGCTGACTTCTCCTTCTGGATAGTGTCTGTTTAGTATATTATTATTATGTATGGCCGACTTCTTCTCTTGGAGGCTATTAGCCTAATATAAATTATCTTCTTGAGCCAACAAGGCTTCAAGGGTTATTAGCCAAATCATTAGGGTTTCTCTTTCTTTCCAGAGTCTTCTATTCTCGTTAGGTTCACACGTGGAGGTAAATACCTTCCACAACTACCATAATATTAACAGTAAGAAGCTTCCATGGATTAGCAAGTTTGTATAGGAAGTTCATCATAGATTTCAGTGGAATTTGTGCACCAATGATGGATATAGTGAAGAAGAAGAACAAGTCCTTTAAATGGACAGAGGAGGTCAAGAGGATCTTCAATATACTGAAGGAGAAGATAACAAAATGACCAATTTTGGTATTGGCAAATTTTGAAAAGACATTTCAAGTGAGATGTGATGCAAGTGGAGTTGCAATTGGAGCAGTTTTGAGCTAGGATAATAGACCAGTTACCTATTTCAGTGAGAAGTTGAATGAGACAAAAAGAAAATACTCCACATATGATAAGGAATTCTATGCCATAATTCAATCCCTGAAGAACTGGAGACATTACCTTGTCCCATAGGAATTTTTCTTGTATAGCCATAACCAAGCTTTATAATTCATAACCAGACAAGAAAAATTGAATTAGAAGCATGCAAAGGGGATTGAGTTTATGAAAAATTTTACTTTTGTCATAAAACATATTGTTGGGAATGCTAACAAAGTTGTTGATGCATTGAGCAAGAGATGTTTGATTCTACAGGAATTTCAGGTGAAAACCTTGGGGTTTGAACACCTTAAGGAAATGTACAGTGATGATCTAGATTTCAAGGAGAAATATGAAGCATGCATGAATCCTGTGCTGAGAGATATGATCTAGTGGGCAGACTATATGATTCAAGAGGGATTGTTGTTTAAGGTAAATCAGTTATGCATACCAAAATGTTCAATGAGAGACAATTGTTTGAAGGAGAAGCATAGTGGAGGATTGGTTGGTCATTTTGGCCATGATAAAACATTCACATAGTTGAGTAGTTCATACTATTGGCTAGTTATGAGGAAAAACGTGATGAAATTTGTGAACATATGTAAAATCTACCAACATGCAAAAGGTAAACGACAGAACATTGGATTGTATCAACCATTGCCAATACTAGAGAGGACTTGGGATGCAATAAGCATGGATTTTGTGTTAGGACTACCAAGAATGTAAAGAGGATGTGATTCCATATTTGTGGTGGTGGATATATTTTCAAATATGGCACACTTTATCCTATGTCAAAGACCAGTGATGCAACCCATGTTGCAAATCTAGTTTTCAAGGAAGTTGTGAGACTTCACGGACTACCCAAAAGCATCGTCTTGGACAGAGACACAAAATTTGTTGGTCATTTTTGGAGAACACTATGGAAGAAGTTTAGGAAGGATTTGTCCTTCATCTCAGCTTATCATCCTCAGACAAATGGATAGACTGAGGTGGTACACAAAAGTTTGGGAAACTTGTTGAGGAGTCTGGTCACTGAGCATCATAACCAATGGGATCAGATTCTACCAAAAGAATAATTTTCATACAATGACTCACCAAACAGAAGCACTGGAAAGAGCCCATTCCAAATACTATATGGAATGGAACCCAGGGGAGTGTCTGAGTTGAGAGATTTAGAACAGAATGAGATCAGAAGTGTTGGAGCAGAATATTTTGCTGCAGAAATGCAAAAATGCCATAGCCAGATCAAAGGACAGTTGTAGAGCTCTAGCCAAGAATACAAGCATAGAGTTGATCAACATTGCAGAGAACTTCAATTTGAAGTAGGAGATCATGTTCTGGCACATCTCGGGACATAAAGGTTCCTTAGGGGAACATATAACAAGTTGAAGATGAAGACGATAGGGCCATGTAAGATATTAAGGAAGTTTGGTGCAAACACCTATGAGATTGAGCTTCCATATAATGTGGTCATATCACCCATATTCAACGTTTCAGACCTGTACCCTTACGGGGAATATGACTCAGAGGGATCAGAATTTCAAGAGAAGATTCAGTGGGAGAAACAAATGCATATAGCATAAAAACCTCAGATGGAGAAGATCATTGATCATAGGATTAGCAAGAATATGAGGAGGAAGACCCATCTTGAATATCTAGTCAAGTGGAAGGGACACACAATAGAAGATGTCAGCTGAGAAAATGAAGTTGATATCTAGAAGCATGGAAAGTCGGTGCATGAGATCATGTACAAGAGTCCATAAATTTTTGTTCAGGGGAGTATGATGCAGGAGCATCATCAGTGAGCACACATGGCAAGACAACTCAGTGCCTGGGAATTATTTCAGAATCTGAAATGTTGGGAGTTACTGCAAATCCTTTGGAGCTGATTGGAAAAATGGAAGAAGATCAAACGCTTGGAAGCTAATGATCATGAGTGATCTGGGAGTTTTCACTCCTAGCCTTGAATGTAACCGAACTTAGAAAGCTGTTAGGTTTTAGTTTCAATTAGACGAGTATTTGGGGGGGGAAACCCTAAGGACCCTCTGAGATAAATAGAGCTTTTGTATGCCCAAATGAGGTTGTTGCGAGTTAGTAGGAATTTTCTGAGTTTTGAGTTATGGTTTTAATATCAGTTGTAGCCATTTACTTTTGAATGAATATGACAGAGGAAAATTGACTCAAATGCATAGCACTGTTATTGTTTGTAATTATTTGTTATTGTGTTTTCATAAATGAAGGAATTTCATTATGAATGGATGAAACTATGAATGTTAGTATAAGTTTCAATTGTTTCTCTTCTATTGAGTAAGTGCAAGGTGTGCACACAGAACGCAAGGAGTGTGTGATAGGATCTATTTTGATTCTGAAGCTCAAAAGAGATAACACGAAAATTCCCCTTTGCAAGGAGTGCAAAGCGACTGCTGCAAGGCGTGCGCAGTCATCCGCAAGAACCAATTCTTGCATAGGAATATGCTGCAAGGAGTGAACAGATTTAGAATTTGGTTAAGTGTCAAAGGGACTCCATAAGAGGTAAAGGAGTGAAAGGTGAATTTCTGACTTGGTTTGGGTCGTTGGATCCAGGAAGATCTAGATCGTCGATCTAGATCCATCGTGATCTCGGATATCGAGAGAACGGAAGTAAGGAGACTCCCAAAGTCGTGAAACACGAAATCCTGACTTGATCACAGTCATTGATCGAAGGAAAAGTCTGGACCGTCGATATGACGCTCGAAAATATTGGGAAATTGGGGATCAGGAGAACAAAGGTGAACCAACCTCCAAAGTCGTGAAACGTGAAATCGCGACTTGATTGTAGTCGTCAATTGAAGGAATATCATGGAACATAGATCTAATCATATTGGGAGTTCCTGATATGAGAAATCCCAAAGCGCTTGAGAGTTGAGCCCTGGGTCATGACCGAGGTCACATTGAAGGAAGACAAGGGAGGAGCTAGTACATGCTAAACTCATGTTGGGGTTTCCGAGGTTGGGAGAATCAGGATCATTCACATGAAAAGACCCGATACATGAAATCGTGAAACACCTTTTGGGTTAGGCTCGTGGTCATAGGCAATGGTTTTGTGAGAGAAGCTTGTGCCTGGTGCTTTTTCGCATGACAAAGTTTCATGAAAAGGACCTGTGGACATTTCTTGAAGATTCTAGTAGGGAATCGAAGAGTTGCTTCAGCTCAAAGATTGAGAAGATCCAGAGACCGAAAGGTCAACAAACCCTCCCGAGGTGGGGGCACTGCATCAAAAAGAAAAATTTTAGATGAAATAATCTAGTCCTAGCTTGGTTAGAATTGAAAATATTAATTGTTCATTTTTCTTATCGGTTCCACAATCCCTAACATGTGAACGCAAAGTTTATAATTATAGAAGTATTCCTAGAGGGTCTCAAAATCACTTTGATTCAATGCATGTAGATCATTCTCTATCTGATGACCTCTTAGGTTGTCTTTATTTCCTACCAAAACCTTCAACTTTGTCCAAACATCATTAGGAGACTTGCAAGTATCAACATGGGAGAAGAGATCTGGAGAGATGCTCAAGCACAATATCCCATAGGCTTCATCCATTGTATTGTAGTATTTTTATTTATCTATGGTTTAATTAAGCTAAACCTTAGTCCACATGGTGACCCTATACAAAACCTTGTTGTGAAGTAGAAGCTCTATCTTGGCATTTCACTCAAAGTAGTTGAAGGGTGTCAATATCACTGAAGAAGATGGTTGATCCATAGTTCTCTGTAGGATGTCTAATCTGATCTATAAAACTGCAATAAAAGTGAATACTCCCTCTAAATAATATCTTTGATACCATGTAGGATTAAACCACACTTCAATATTTAATTGTGAGTGGGCAATACTACACTAGTTAATTGCAAAGGAAAGAGAGGAGAGAGAAAAATAGAATCAATTTTCATACATAAGAGACTAAGAAACCAACTCGAATAACGTTGTATTAATCCTTGATTATGAGTACAATATATAGAGCTCTCCACAAGAGGATTAATATGCACTAGGTTGGTGTTTCCATGTGCATGCTCAGAAAAAAAAAAAACTCCCTCTTAGTATCAATTAACTAGCCATAAATGGAGTTAACTAGTCATAAATGGAGTTAGCCATGCACAAGTGAGAACTCATGCATGTATAATTGGAGTCAAAGACTAATAATAGAACTGAAGACTTAAGGATAATTATGCACTTATCTAGGAGAATAATATTATCATCAAATGTGCTCTCTATCCATGAAATATGATTTATCTCCTAAAATAAAGAAATGAAGTCGTTTTCCTCCAAGAAAATAGGAATCTACCTAATGGTGGTTTATGAGCCCATGGTTTTGGAAACCCATGGTATTTCCCCATGGTATTACATATAGGTAGCCACAAACTAAAAATAGACTTGTTATAAATAGAGGTTCTCCTAAATAGTAGGAAAAATGGAAAAAAATGAGTATGCCACTAAGTATGTAGCTGAGCATGTATCCCAGCAGGGGACTAGGTTCAAATGTTTCTAGTGTCTTATAAACTAGGGAATTATGGCAAGTTTTCCAACATTGTATTGTCATCTCTACTATTTATAATTTTGAATATTCTCTCATGTAATATTGTAGTGATTCTCTTTTATTTTTACTAATGTGGTTGTGCAAGCTCAAGRMAAATAACAAATAAASTGTGGTTGTGCAATTCCAAATGGTGATTCTCTCTCATTTTCTSAAATKTGGTTGTGAGATATCATTTGAATAACAAAGAAAATGCAAGTAATTGTGAAATTATGAGTCAAATAGTGAAGTATGTGCAGAGATAGGTGTGTGAGTCCAAGCCAAATTCCAAATAAAGTGCATAAAAGTATGTGAGTTGGAGTTGGATAACAAAGAAAGTGTAGAGAAATACATGTGTATGAGTTGAACAACAAAGAAAGTACAAAGCACTATGATTTCAAACATGAAGGGTACTCATAGTTCTCTACAATTTCTTCGTTATTGAGCTCAAAATCACACACTTGTCCCCATTTTCTTTGTTATTTGACTCGGGATCACATGTTATTTGCACTTCCTTTGATATGCAACTTAGACTCACACATTTATTAATGATTTCTTCATTATTCAGCTCGAATTCCATCAACTATATGCACTTTCTTTGTTATTTGACTCGACCTCACACAACCATTCTAAAGAAAATGAGAAAGCATCATTGCAACCCTAAATTGTAGAAGATACTAGGATCCAAGGTAGGAAAGAACCATATGGCTTGTTATCATTTAATTTCTCTATGTCAATGGGTGAATCCATAAAGATGAGTAATGATTTTACAATGAGGTGCATGCAAAGGTTTGCGAAAAAGGCTTTTAGGTTAAAAAACTAGTGTTGGCACATGCCTATTTTGGGAGAGAAAAGCCTAGTTTTGAGCACACACTATATGTGGAGGAAAAGAAGCATGTGGGGGATGAAGGAAAAGAAACATGTGGAAGATGGAGGAAACGAAGCTTGGAGCACTTGCAGAAAATCCTAGCCATGTTAAGGTTAGGGTTTTTTATATGAATGTAATGGCGATGAGCCAATAGAATAGTATAAACAGAGGCCTATGATGTATAGTAGAGGTTGGTTAAGGATATAATAGTTCGATCGAAATAAGCTAGAGAGCAGGTTTTTGAGGGTTAGATCATAGGATTTGGAGCTTGGTGTGGTCTATTCCTCCTCACTAATGGAAATCATCCTAATTTTTTATTATAAGCATGAAGACTATAATGCGCACATCATAGATTTTGAATAATGATGAATAAAAGAGCATAAGATAAAAATGTGTGTGGACCTATCCCCAGGGGGTGTGAACCATAATAAACTTACTGTGTTAATGTGTCTGAATGGTTGTTTTACTGTTTATGTTATTTTTCAGTTAAATAATGGATGTTTATCTTAGATTATGACAACAAACATGCATAGCTTCTTTGATGAATGAATACTAGGTTTAAATGAATGGATAATAAATGGGATGCATGAGGAAAAGGAATAGCTCACATCCCCAATCCCTTCCTTGACTGTAGACATCTGATTATTGCAGTCCTCCATAATCTATCTCGGGTGAGACTGCATTGTGCACCTTGTGCATAGTGTTTCCTTCTAGTTTACTAGGAGGACAGATAGTTTGAAGGTTTTTTTGGAGAGATCAGAACCTGGGTCAACCCAAATAGCCAACAAATGGTTATGTTTCTAGTTGGAACTACACAAGATAGATTGGAAGGGATTTGTTGAAGAAAAACACAGAGAATGAAAACATAGAAGGGAATGTTCAAGCCATGGAATCCAACTAAGGAGGAGATTGAAACATGGTTAAGGACAAAGAAAATTGAGTTTGTGAAGAAGGACAACATAAACCCTAAATATAAACAATGAAAATATATCGAAAAATACTTGTTTATCAACTTGCATGAAGTAGTTTTATGCAAATTTATGCATCTATTACAGGAATGGTTATTAAGGTTGAAGGAAAACCATCCTACCAATCAGATAATACAACTAGAGTGGCATATCGTGGATATCGTGTAGTTGCAACAAGTCAATAATAAATTTACGAGTGCAATATATTTTTGGTTAGACAATATTATTGCAAGGTTTATCACTGAATTTACAATTGATACTACGAAGTTGTACATTGTTGTCGAGCATAAATTTTTGAAAGGACCCAGAGGTAGGTACATAACATCACTATATACTTACATATATTTTTTATTAAATGACAAAGATGTGATGACCATGGAATCAGACAACTAAACTTCCCTCAGTGCATGGGAGAAGGGGGGAAGCACTGACATGAGTCTCAGATATGGACATGGAGTTGAATAAGGGGAAGCATAAGGAGTCCATGGACCCGATCATTATGGATGAGGACCATACAAATTAGATAATGAAAAAGTTTGAAATGACAAGTATCGGTAGACCTTACCATAACTGATAGAGAGGGCTTGGAGAGTGATGAAGAAGAGGTAGAGGATCCATGGGCTGTGGATCAGATTGAGGAAATCATGTGTGCAACATATGAAAGGAAAACCAAAGGTATAGGGTCAAGAACATAAGGAAGTACTCTAATCCATATCACAATTAGTGTGGAACCTACAACCCCATGTGTGACTAGTATACCTAAAGGAACACAAGATTTTAGACAACCAATTTTTAGTAGAAGAGGTGCATCAAGTCAGGGGTCCAATAGAGGACAAATAAATGGGGGTATAATTTCAAGAAGTAGAATTCAAATATCTACACTGTGTGGAGGCAGTAGTTCAACACGTTTCAAAATGGTAGGAGTAGATCCCACTATCAGATTACCAAAGTTTCTTGGCGGGGCGTCAGAGGAATTTGAGAAGCATGTATTCATCTGTGAAAATATATGGGAATAAAAGTAGGTCACAGACAAGGATACAAAATTTGTGCAGTTGGCTATCACATTCATAGATTGCACGCTAGACTGGTACATGAGCCTTGATGTAAACAGTCAACAAGGAGCACCAAATACTATCACAAAGGTGAAAAAACTATTGGTAAATGAATTTTAAAAGCCAAGTTCACAAGAATAGTACATGAACGAAATGATTGAGATCGGGAAGAAACTAGGTGAGTCTGTCTGGGATATTGATCAAAGGTTCAAACATCTGAAAGGTAAGTTGAAGTATTCTATTACTTACTTGCAACATAGGCATTTATTTGTGAACTCACTATTACAACACTTGAAGTATCCCTTGAGACAACATAAGTTCCAAAATCAAGTAGAGGCTCTGCAAGTAGCTCTGCATCTAGAAGAAAACCAGTATCAATAGACAGATCCAACCATAAAAGATATGAAAGAGGATCTGAAGAATTTGACATTTTAGTTGAACCGAAATAAAGGGAAAGAGGATAGAGAAGTTGTTTGGTGTACATTATGCAAGATAGAAGGACACCATAAGAATGAATGTCAAACCTTTGCACAATACTTGGCCACAAGGGTTCAAAACCCCTTTCCTACAGGAGGACCGTGGTGTGAATTTTTTAAGACACACAAGCATGATCCATATCATTTTCCAATGATGAAGAAGTATAAGACAATGCCAAAAAATTCTTACTGCAATTTTTATAAGTCATTAGGTTACGATTACAAGGACTGCAGAATAATGGAATTGATGAGAGAGAGAACTTCAGAGACCTACAGGGTGAAACTAGAGATGATGTCGGGGAAATCCACACCATAGTTCAATAATGTTCCACCCCCATTCAATCATGTGCAACCCTCATACACAAATGCACAGACGCAGTATAATAACGTGCAATATAACCATATACCCCAATATAATGCACTGTGTGGAGATAGAGGTGGATTTAGAGGTGGAGAACAGGGAAGAGGAGGATTTGGACAAGGCAGAGGGCCAATAGTCTACCACAATTGTCAACAACCAGAAAACTATGCAAGATATTGTTGACTTCCACCTATGATATGTATGTATTATCACACAGTAGACCATGACACTGAAGACTGCCCAACATTATTGGAAAAAGTAAAGGAAGAAAGGAACCAGAACAATCAAAATGTGTAGTGGATTTCTGCGCAAGCCAGGGATGATGGGAAGAAAATTACCATAGTGTTGGCAGCCAATTCACATTTTTATACTGTCCTTATAAGCTGCCTACACCAGAGTTTTGCAAACTTTCATTTTAGTCGCAACCTTCGAATAAAATGACACTATTGTTTTATATGCGTTTGCCCACTTACCCTTGTCCTTGTTTTCACGACTGCAAGCGTGAAAACCTTGATTTCGAAGTCGTATTAAAAATGGCACTGGATTGTTATGATCACTCTTGTCTCTATGTTCATTGTGTTTCCAATTTATTTATCGTTATACAGTTGACAAGACTCCAAGATCCTTATTCATTTGGCATTCTTATTTGTTAATATGATTTCGTTTTACAAGACTATGAAGATATTCTTTTGATCGAGTTTGTGAAGCATTGGTGATTTGATTTATATGTTTTTTTGAATGATTCCCTTGACACATTGGTTTCATGAAAACACGTTTGTGTTGTGGTAAGACCCTTGGTATAAATCGTTTCATACAACACCTAGTCTATATAATCAAACCCTTGGTGTGATTTCGATTTATTGCTTTGGTTTTGAAACTATGACTATTCCTCGTGCAAATGTTTGGTCCACTTACCATATATTCATTGGTTGATCGAATGGCATAGTTTTTAACACATATGCATTGTGATTTGAATAGTTATATGCGCCCGTGGTTGTACTGTGGGTAATGACTGTTATGCATGGGCCGAGATAGTTCCACCACCTTCACACGTTCTGTCATAAATGTTTTCCCCCTATACGGGGTCACCCCTGGTGTTTTCGGGTAAGCCTGTGAGCATTCTGATCCTACGTATACTTTTTTCAAACCCTACCCCCTCACCCGACTCACCATGTGCTCCTGTCTATGGCATCGGTGGTGCACATAGAGTCAAATGGTAGCCAAGCTCTGTTGTTATTCGATAATGCTCGAAAGGATTTAGAAGACAATGGTTGGTTGGTGTTTATACAGAGGTTCGAGGGTTTCAATTTGTTTGTTGCCCAGCAATTCGCCATCACCTTTGATGGGTTCAGGGATAAAGTAGGTGACATTCAACTCAAACTGAATGAGAAATTCATAATCTCTGCTACAGGATTAACATCCATGGGCCAGCGATGGTTTAAAAATTCCAAAGTTGATGAGGTGTCATGGCCATTACTATTCGTATCAAGGAAGGTTGTCTCCTGTGATAAAGATATGCCTATTTCCACCCTCAAACCTCAGTGTCATGATCTTTTGATAATGGTTAAACAGTTTGTGACCTGTGAAGGTCGGTATGGCTTGGTGTTTTTGTATCACCTCCGGTTGTTAATGAATTTCATGGGCTATCCTTTGAACATGCCACATTACTTCTTGTGTAGTCTTTACAAGATGTCAAAGAGGTTCAAATGAGAGAAGGATGATAGCAGCTAGTTTCATCATGGCTTGATTAGACTCATCATTGTCCACCATTTAAACCTTCATGATGATAATTGGCAAGCCTTTCTATCTCAAAATGGCTTTACTAATTCAGAGTCTTTCCAAATCGATAAGGCTGTGGTTAGTGAGACTATGGTCGAGCCACCCGTTCCATTCCATATCCTCCTACCCCCTACCAAACCCTCGGTTTATCTTGACATCAACCTACCTGACATCATAACAGACAAGATTGAGGCTGTCAAGAAGCCTATGAGTAAGAGAGTCAAGGGTAATCCTACTGTCGATAGCAAGGGTAAGAAAAATGCTCGATTGATATTGAGACTTGCTCGGAATAAACCTAAGCCCAACGTCGACCAAAACCCCATAGTGTTGAGCGAGGACTCGGACTCCGATATCGAGCATTTCCTAACTGAAGAGTACCCCTATTCCCATGGATTATGTTCCAAGAAACCCTATGACTTTGTATATAATTTTCCCCTGTGCCTAAAAAACAACCCGAATTACCCGAGAATCAAACTGCACAATGAAACCCCTGGTGGCTTAAACAAACCCTCGCCTGTGTTATCCAATCCCAAGCAATTGTCATGTATCCAATGTAATGCTTGGCTAGAGAATTATTACGCTGACGTCCCCCTGTTGCAATCAAAGATCAAAGCATCAGAAGAACAGGTGACAATGTTGGCGAAGGAGAACAATAGGCTACGAGCTAATGACAAGAAACAAAAAACCACTGCCTCGATTGTTTTCAAGAATGTCAAAGCAGCAACAGCCTTCGTCAATTCTAAATTATCATGACCGAGTTGTTTTCTGATTATCCAGGTATGAATTTCGATATGAATTTTGCTTTGTAAGTTTGATTGAATTAATATAAAGGATTGGGTTTTGATTTCGATTAGCTCTATTCATTTTAATACATTCAAAGTGATTCTGTTATGTTGTGGATCCTGTACAGTAGTTTCATTTTAGTAAATTCAAATATAGCTATGATTTGGTTATACGATTTTTTCATTCCTAGCTTAGTAGGAGCAATTGATTGGTTTTGACTTGGTGTGATTCGCTTTAAAAAAATTATGTTGGTTTGAATTAATGTAATCAATGGCGTTTGTTTTCGTTTACATTTTGATTGCATATGACCTGTATAGGAGATTTTTGTGCTAAAATCAGAGCACGACTATGTTTTGATTTGGTACGATTTTGTTGTGATCGGATTCTATCGGCTCTGATTTAGTTCTTATGGTTTGATTTTGGAACGATTTCGTAGGCTTGAATTGGTATGATCCTTTATATGTGTTATGCGTCATTATTAGTGACTAGGTTGATAAATACGATAAGATCTAATAAACTCAAAACAACCCTGTTGACTTTGATTTACCAGGAATGACTCTGTTTTGTATTGAATCAATAGTCTCGTTTGGATTTTGATTACATCCGACCTGGGTAAAAGTTCTATTTGCAAAGATCATGGAGTTGTGTCGATTCATAACGATTCTTTCAGCCTCAAACCATTTCGATTAGTTCATGTTTGATTGGATTTTCAAGTAATTGTTGTGTGGCACGATTAGCATGATCGTTTGTATATGTTTAATATAGTTATATCAATTTGAAAAATGATCCTATTGATTTCGTTTTGGATTCGAAAACAATTTTTTTAATAGAGAAGGTGACATAAACTATTGCATGGAAAAATTGTTTAGCTAGTTACAGTTTGTGTCGATTTCAATTGGTTGTCAAGTTATCTAAAGCGATGTTGTGATAACAAACGTTGAACAGAGTGCATGCATCTATGTTACCATTCTGTTTACCATAATTTCGTTTGCTCTCAAATTAGCATAACAGTTTTTGATTTGAATGATTCGTTTGCTCTCTAATTAGCAATCAAATAATTGTTTGATAGTTTGAATATAATTCTTTAGGATTCAAATTGGTTTTAAAACGATTATGTGTTAAATTTAGACCAGCTACAGAATCGCAAGATTCTGTAGCTAGTCTTAGAAATTAGATTTTATCAATTTTATCAATAAGATATCCTCTAATATTGTTTATTCTTGTCCTATTTTAGGTGCATATGAATTACAATGATTAATTGGGCATGTTGTGGCAGTTTAGGAGATACTTTGGATTTGGTTTTGTCTTAGGTTGTTAGCTTGAGTCAGAAACTTGGGATATTTTCCCAGATTTGTGTAAATTGTTTTGATAATTCCCACAGGAATGTTTTACCCTGTGGGAAGTCTTTAAATACTTGTTATTTTTTGTAATAATCATCATCCTCACTGTTGGAGAACTAGACTATGGATTTATGATACAGACTGAGATGAAAGTTGATGTCTTGTAACAGCTTTCGCTTTCAATATATCAAACTTTTGTTTCAAGTTTTATTCGTATCAGTTTGTAGTTGATTATAGACTACTTTAGCTATCATAATCTATTGTAGGTTGACGTGAATTGATTAATGTGTTATCCATATCTAATCTCTTTTATTATTTAAAAATACAACAATCATTCTATTTCAATTTAATGAATACAAGTTTATCTTTTTCATCAATTGAATTATTATGTACAAATTTTGCATAAGGATTTATCTGAATGTGAAGATTTGTAGATTATAAGTTTGTTGTAATTTTTTATGTTTTGTTTGTCCTGTCATTGATATTTGAAGAGCATAGTTGCTTCTAGTTTACGAGAAGCTCGTGGAGAATCTGGTGCGGGTTTCCTCCCTCCGATCAGCTAAAACAATTATTGCATATAGTACAAACCTGGAGCGTTTCTTCAAGTCAGTGTGTTATTTGTTATTTGATAGTTAATTTGTTAGTATAGTATAAGTAGTTTAGTTAGATATATGTAAAGTTTAGATTTGTAGTTAGAGTTATTATTTTAGATTTGTAGTTAGAGTTATTATTTTAGATTTGTAGTTAGAGTTATTATTATTGTAGTTAGAGTTATAAAAAATAAAAAATAAATAAAACATTGGTTTCGCTGTCTTAGGACAGATTACAAATGATTTTTGCAGGTTTTAATTTAAATTTGTAATTTGTAAATATTGTACATTTGTAATTAAAGTTGATCTGTTGATAATTAAATATTTACTTTTATAGAATTATAGTTGTATGATTTAGGTAATATATTGTATATATAAAGTTTAGATTTGTTTATTAGTTTGTTTTAGTTATTATTTTTCATTTCGATTAGTTTCTTAGTTTAGTTTTCATTTGTTTTTCTAGGACTTAGATCGGCCAATGGAGCCGCTAAATCCGTCAGGGTGGGTTATCCCAAATGGCTTGGGTTATTTAGACAACCCCAGATCGGATCCACTCTTCCAGTTGACGGATGGTTAATTTCGCCTATCAACAAATGGCGCTAGAAGGAGGGCCTAGAATTAATTAATGGCACGAGGCGGTCGCAAGACTCCTCCACCACCTAATCGCTCATCTATAGTGACAAAAATTCATTCGAATGATAACATTACCCCTCAAACATCAATCACATCAAATGACGATCCATGGATCACAGTTGAGCCAACAACCCCAAATCCTACAGGTGGTGACATATAAGAGATTTTCCGCCAATCTCTCATAAGAACACATAGTGCCTTAACCCGTTTGAGGAAACCAAACCGACCGTTGGACCAACTTTTAGATTTCTCTGATATCAGAGAAAAAATCGGAGGCACTAACCTCAATGTGAACCCTACATATCCAATCCTCACTCCTGCTGCAGGAGGATCTGGAATACCTCCCTCACCACCTCCATCATCTCCTTCTTCTTCGGGAGAGGACTCTTTTGACGAAGGCAGTTCCCCTTCCCAGCCTTCCACACCGACTACACCAATGGCCAACCAGAACAACCCTGCTAGACCTTGGCTCGACCAGGATGTGGTAGTCGTACCTGGAGATCAGCATCCTTTACCCAAACATCCGGAGAAGTGGCTTCCCAAGTTTGACTCTGACTCAAAACAAATCGTTGAAGATCACATTAAAAAAATTATGTTAGCCATAAGACTCCGCAACGTCGAGCATGAAGACGTAGTCTGTAGGTTTTTCCCCTACACTTTTGGGGGCGATGCCTCTACATGGTACTTTGCCCAGCAACCCCATACCATCATGTCTTGGGAGAAATTCAAATCATGCTTTTTGGAAAAATTCGGAGATGGTAAGCCTCTGAAAGTCCTAGTAATATAGCTTTCTAACTTAAGAATGAACCCAAAATAAAAAGTTAAAGACTTTAATCAAAGATTCTTAACACTTAAAAACCGAATCCCTACAGATTCCATGCTTGCCGAGAATCTTATAATAGCATATTATACTAAAGCCTTGCATCAAAGTATAGCCATTTGGGTTAAACAATCTAAGAAAGCCACGTTGTTAGAGGCCTTTGAGGAGGAAAACCAAATTGAAAAAGACATACTTAGTCTAAAGGACGCTACTAGCAATGAAACAGAAACTAGTTCATCTTCCAAAAAGAAGATCGAAATCCTCCCTAGACCGACTCAAAGTAAAACACAACCTGAAAGTTCTGATTTAGAAAACTTAACTAAAGTCGTTCAAAAATTGTCGAATCAAGTTATAGATTTAAAAAAGATGGCCAAAGAAGCTTCCTCGAGAAAAGGGCCTTACAAACCCCCGTTCAGGAAACCTTTTCCCACCAACCGACCTAATCCAACTACTGAGGGTCTTAATCTAGAAAGTCTGCAATATGCCCTTCAAACAATTCTAGAAGCCCAGGATAACTTGATGCCTACTAAGATTCTTGAGGAGGTAGTTGAACAAGAGATAGTTCAAGAAGAAGAGTCTTCTCCAAACATTTTTGGACACTTCTCGGATAGCATATTTCAAGATAACTTCGAGACAGTACATCCCTATAATACTAGGAGTAAAACAACAAACAAACCTTCTGCCGAAAATACTACGACTTTGCCTCCAAAGCAATCTAAACCAGTTGAGACTAAACAGAGTTATGTAAACCCCAACTTAGATTATGATTTAGTTGAAGATATTAAAAAGTTAAGGGCTAAAATTTATGTTTATGAGTTATTGAAATTTCCATTTCTGCTACAAAAAATGTTACAGAATATCTCAGAGAATGGCAAAAATGGTAATTCAAGTGTTAATAAGGTTGTGCAGAACAAAGTTCCTCAGAAGACTTCCACTAAAAACAACCCTGATTTTCACGATAAAGGAAGCCTTCCTGTAAGTAATGTAAATAATGTAAATAATGTAGATAAACTAGATTTAGAAACTGCGAGTAAAAAGACACAAACTACCACCCTTAGTACTCGCAAAAATGTACCTCCTTTTTTGTTAACTTTCGAAATCTTTAATAGAAACATGCACAATTGTATGGTAGACTCAGGAGTGTCATCCAATGTGATGCCATGGTCTGTGTGTCATAAAATTAATGCTGAAGTTGAACCATCCACTTTAAAAATCATACAACTTGATCGAACCAGTGTTAAAGTTATAAGCGAATTAAGAAATGTGCTTATAAGATTATCATCTAACCCCAAGGTTCATCAAGTTATTGATATTATTGTTGTGGATATTCCAGAAGTGTATGGTATGTTTTTAAGCAGGGATTGGTCGGAGAAACTACACGGTTATTTCATGACAGATTGGTCTCACCTATGGCTTCCAGAAAATGGTAAGCCTAACAAGATCAAGGTAAATCGTGAATGCTACCTTAAGTTCACAGTCACGGATTTGAACGATCCCAACGAACCATTTACATATTTTACCGATTCACTCGAAATACAAGGGATGGATACCTTTTTCAGCAATTGCATGGCCGAGGATTTAGTTGTCACCAACCCAGAACAACAGTCCAAGATTGTGGCATATGTGTAGCCAGCATCTTCTACACAACGGTCTCATGTACCCAATAAAAATAAAGTTTGGTCTCTTTATTTTGACGAGTCAAAGTCCAAAGAAGGAGCTGGTGCAGGCTGCGTTATTATCGATCTGACAGGTAACAAAACATTGATTGCATGTAGGCTATAATTTGAATGTACTAATAACACAGCAGAATATGAGGCTTTACTACAGAGCCTCAGAAAAGCTTTAGATATGAACATTCAAAACTTGGTTGTCCTTGGCGATTCTGAAATCGTGGTTAGACAGGTAAGAGATTCTATCCACTGTCTGTCTCTGCATCTTAAAAGCTACCAATCCGAGGTATGGAATTTAATGAATAAGTTATCTGCTTTCAATATAAATTCTATTCCTAGATTGAATAACTCTGAAGCTGATCTATTAGCTAATGTAGCTTCCAAACTCTTTCCTGCAGAAGGCTTGTCCCCAGATGCATTCTTCGTCAAACTGTTGTTCAGGCCATCCATTCCTGACAACATCACGAACTGGAGAGTCTTCGATGACGATCAACAGATTATTAGCTTCCCGCACATGGAAGAAACTTTCCAAGGAGCAATGATAGACGAATGCACTCACAACGACAATTTTTGCGATTTCACAGTAATACCAGATCCAAGAACTCCTGAATCTTCATCGGACATGGTAAATTTGATCCCTAAATCTGTAGTTGGATTAGATAAATTTTATGATATTCAAGATAAATTCAAAAAAGTGGTCAACTGTAAAACCATTAGTTCCTCGTTATCATATGAAAAAGTAAACTTAGGAACTAATGACAACTTGGAGTGCATTAATTTAGGGGTTGGGTGTTTTGAACAAGAAAAAGCTGCATTCATTAAATTGTTTAAAGAATTTAAATATGTCTTTGCGTGGACGTATGATGATCTTAAAACTTTCGACCCTAACATCATACAACACGTCATTCCTATGAAACCGCAAACCTCTCCCTTTCAACAAAAATTGAGGAAAATGCACCTTAAGCTCGAACCGACCATTAAAAAAGGATTGAATAAGCTCCTAAATGCTAACATAATTTTTCTAGTTAAGCACACTCAATGGGTTTCTAACCTTGTCCTTGTCTGGAAGAAAAGTGGGGAAATCTGACTATGCGTCGATTTCTGAAACCTTAACAGAGCGGTTGATAAAGACAACTATCCTGTCGCACCCATGGAACAGATCCTTCAATAGGTATCTGGTTCTGAGAGGCTATCTTTATTGGATGGTTTCTCAAGGTACAACCAAGTCCTGATGTTTCCTCCAGACCAACTTAAAACTACCTTCCGCACTCCATGGGGCACCTATGCTTATCAAAAAATGCCCTTTGGATTGATTAATGCCGGTGCCACTTTCCAGAGAGTGATGGACATTGCTTTTTGAGGATTAATCAATTAGTCTGTCATAGTTTACTTAGATGATGTTACTATTTTTTCCAAAAACAAAACCGATCATCTAACTCATTTACGAGTTGTTCTACAGTGATGTCGTAAATATGACATTTCCTTGAATCCTAAAAAATCCATCTTTGCAGTAGAACAGGGTAAACTCTTAGGATTTATTGTGTCAAGCAAAGGGATGATTATCGATCCCGAAAGGACTCAAGTCATCTCAAAACTCCCCCCTCCTACTTCCAAAAAATCTATGCAGTCTTTCTTAGGCCAGATAAACTTCGTGAGGAGATTCGTCCCCAGTTTCTCCGAAATGGTCAGACCTTTACAGAACCTAATTAAGAAAGATGCTCAATATCATTGGGGACCTTTAAAAAATCAAGCTTTTAACACAATAAAGAAGGCCATAATAGATGCTCCTTCTCTCATGAGCCCCGAATTTTCCCAAGATTTTACACTCTACATTTTTGCTTCTAACCGTTCCTACGCTGCCATCCTAACTCAAAAAAACGTCGAAAACAATGAAGTACCCATTGCCTTTATGAGCTCTGCTTTCAAAGGCGTTGAACTTAATTACCCAGTGGTAGATCAGCAAGTCTACGCTGTTTTTAAAGCATTCAAGCACTTCCGGTCTTACCTTTTGAAATCCAGGACGAAAGTTATTGTCCCTTATTCAGCCGTCAGGAACCTGTTAGTGCAGAAAGTACTAGGTGAAAAGAGGGCTAACTGGGTCACCTCCTTACAAGAGTACGACATAGAAATTACCCCAGCACAAATAGTGAGAGGCAAAGGGTTATGCAAGTTAGTTGCTGACTCAACTGCAGGACAGCAGGAAGAAACCGATACGTCAAATCTAGGACAGCATGATCAAAATGTAATCTGTTGCACACAAAACTCAGTCAGTCCTTGGTATGACGATGTAAAATTCTGTCTTGAACATGGGTCAGCCCCCCGTCACCTAGATCCCACTAAAAGAAGAGCGTTGAGATTAAATTCTTCCTCCTTTCATTTGGTTAATGGTATTCTGTTTCGCCAAAATTTTGATGGCGTACTGATGCGCTATCTATAGAAAGATGAAGCAGAAAAAGTCTTACTAGAGTTGCATGCAGGAGAAGCTGGTGGTCATTTTGGTGGTTACACCACTACCCATAAAGTTTTGAGAGCCAGTTATTACTGGCCCACACTTTTTAGAGATGCCCATGCCTTGTGCCATAAGTGTATTATTTGTCAAAAAGCATTAGGGTGGTTACAGAAACCAGTCTTTCCTTTGCAGCCCGTTTCAGTAGACTCTCCTTTTCAGCAGTGGGGCCTTAATATCATAGGTCCAATCAACCCACCATCCTCACAACAACATAAGTTTATCATAACAGCCACAAATTACTCTACCCGGTGGTCTGAAGCTGCCGCATTAAGAACTGTGAATACCAGTCAGGTAATTGTCTTTTTAAATTCGAATATTATCACTCGTTTTGGTATCCATGACTGTTTAGTATTTGATAATGCCTCTTATTTTTCATCTCTTGAGATGAGCGAGTTCACTTTAGAAAAAGGAATTAAATTGAAGTATTCCGCTAGCTATTACCCCCAGGGTAATGGGTTGGCAGAGTTAACAAATAAGAACTTGATAAAAATCATCAAGAGAACGGTGACTGAAAATCACAAAAACTGGCACAATGCACTGTTAAATACACTTTGGGATGATAGGGTAACGCCAAAAACTGTTGTAGGTAACTCCCCCTTTTTTCTCGTTTATGGCAGAGAAACAATTCTACCACCACACATCCTTCTTCCTTCACTACAGCTATCACAGAAAATTCAAGAAGAAGATTGTCCCCATTTGGAAAACCGAATTAATGCCTTAATGAAGCTAGAAGAGGTAAGATCCCAATATAAACGTAAGTTAGATCAGCATCAACTAATAGTCAAAAGTTGGTTCGATTCTAACTCTGCCTTTGATAGGAATTTTGAAGTAGGTGACCTCGTCTTGAAATGGGACAAACCGCATGAGGGAAAGGAAGAGCACACAAAATTTCAAAACTTATGGCTTGGACCATTTTTAGTTGCTAAAAAGTTGGGTCCTAGCTCTTTCCGATTGCAGAATCTAGAAGGGAAGCCTGACACCTATCCAGTGAATGGCCAAGCTCTGAAAAGATATTTTGCTTGATCACAACTCCTTGTATATTATGTACATATTTTGCTTTTGTTTGTTTTCTTTTGCTGTTTTGGTTTTGATTTCTCCTTTGCGCTTATCCGTTTTGTTTTTGAAATACACATACCTGCATGCTGAACTATTCGGACAAAGAAAACAAAAAATTCCTTCACCAAAATAACTGCTGAAAAATTGTATAAACATCAATTATATACTTCTGAAATTTACATCTGTGTTGGAAAAAAGTTTGTTGTTTGAAAGAAGTGAACTGATTTCGATCTCTGAGTAAATCATGTCATGATCATCTATTATCTTTTTACGTTGTCCCTTTTCCTTAAGGGAATGACTCAGAAGATGTCTCCCTGCCTTAGAAAGTTGATTCTATAAATAAACCATTTCTAGATCTTAATAAAGGACAGTTCTAAAAAATTCCGATGAGGTCTGTAAAAAATATGTTAAAATATCGTAATTTTCAACATCACCCCGCTCAACTATATGTCTTTAAAAAACAAAAAACAAAAAAAAAAATCAATAAAAGAGTTGTGGGAAGTGCTTGTAAACCCGCCGAGATGTTGAACAGGTCTGCTGGCAGCGGGTAAATGCATGCATGCATGACGCCAAGACAACTTCGTCAGGGTACTGAACAGGCCTGCTACCAGCAAAGTAATGTCGAGTATATGAAAATTTTCAAATAAGAGACCTCTTAACCTTAACATGTCCTTTATTCTGATCTGAAACTTCTTGGCAGGATACGGATATTAGAGTGGGTTAAATGGCAACCTTGTCGAGGCTATGGATGCCTACTGGCAGCAGTGGCTCTGTCAACAGTATTGGAGATTTTATCTTTAATATCATGGCTCGCTTGTCTTAATACTGTTATCAGTTTTCATCCTTTAAACACTGCTGGAATATTTGGTTAATGATGATGTTTACACGATTTTCTGGTTGTTATTTTTGAGTTAATTTTTTTTTCATTATTCTAATCTAAATTTGTTCTTGTGGCAGAGATAACTGCTTCTACTAGTGTGTCACCATTTTTGGAAGCCAATTTTCATTTTTATACTGTCCTTATAAGCTGCCTACACCAGAGTTTTGAAAACTTTGATTTTAGTCGCAACCTTCGAATAAAACGACACTATTGTTTTGTATGCGTTTTCCCACTTACCCTTGTCCTTGTTTTCACGACTGCAAGCGTGAAAACCTTGATTTCAAAGTCGTATTAAAAACGTCGTTGGATTGTTATGATCACTCTTGTCTCTATGTTCATTTCGTTTCCAATTTATTTATCGTTATACAGTTGACAAGACTCCAAGATCCTTATTTATTTGGCATTCTTATTTGTTAATATGATTTTGTTTTACAAGACTGTGAAGATATTCTTTTGATCGAGTTTGTGAAGCATTGGTGATTTGATTTATATGTTTTTTTGATCGATTCCCTTGACACATTGGTTTCATGAAAACACATTTGTGTTGTGGTAAGACCCTTGGTATAAATTGTTTCATACAACACATAGTCTATATAATCAAACCCTTGGTGTGATTTCGATTTATTGCTTTGGTTTTAAAACTATGACTATTGCTCCCGCAAATGTTTTGTCCACTTACCATATATTCATTGGTTGATTGAATGGCATAGTTTTTAACACATATGCATTGTGATTTGAATAGTTATATGTGTTGACGGTTATACTGTGGGTAATGACTATTCTGCATGGCCCGAGATAGCTCCACCACCTTCGCACGTTCTGTCACAAATGTTTTCCCCCTATCTCGGGTCACCCCTGGTGTTTTTGGGTAACCCTGTGAGCGTTCTA
Source organism: Picea glauca (assembly GCA_000966675.3). Lineage (NCBI taxonomy): Eukaryota > Viridiplantae > Streptophyta > Pinopsida > Pinales > Pinaceae > Picea > Picea glauca. Next base: position 439,409 of record JZKD02S2068453.1, on the reverse strand, counting down.
CCCCTGCGTATACTCTGTTCGAACCCTAGCCCCTCACATGGCTCACCGTGTGCTCTTGTCTATGGCACCGGTGGTGCGCATAGAGTTGAATGGTAGCCAAGCTCTGTTGTTATTCGATAATGGTCGAAAGGATTTAGATGACAATGGTTGGCTGGTGTTTATACAGAGGTTCAAGGGTTTCAATTTGTTTGTTTCCCAGTAATTTTCCCTCACCTTTGATGGGTGCAGGGCTAAAGTAGGTGACATTCAGCTCGAACTGAATGAGAAATTCATAAGCTCTGCTACAGGCTTAGCAGCTACAGGCCAGTGACGGTTTAAAAATTCCAAATTTGATGAGGTGTCATGGCCATTACTATTCGTATCAAGGAAGTTTGTCTCCTGTGATAAAGGTATGCCTATTTCCACCCTCAAACCTAGGTGGCATGATCTTTTGATAATGGTTAAATAATTTGTGACCTGTGAAGGTCAGTATGGCTTGTTGTTTTTGTATTACCTCCGGTTGTTAATGAATTTCGTGGGATATCCTTTGAACATGCCACATTACTTCTTGCGTAGTCTTTACAAGATGTCAAAGAGGTTCAAATGAGAGAAGGTTGATAGCAGTTTGTTTCATCATGGCTTGATTAGACTCATTGTTGTCCACCATTTAAACCTTCATGGTGATAATTGGCAAGCCTTTCTATCTCGAAATGGCTTTGCTGATTCAGAGTCTATCCAAATCGATAAGGTTGTGGTTAGTGAGACTATCATCGAGCCACCCGTTCCATTCCATATCCTCCTACCCCCTGCCAAACCCTCGGTTTATCCTGACATCGACCTACCCAACATCATAACAGACAAGATTGAGGCTGTCAAGAAGCCTATCAGTAAGAGAGTCAAGGGTAATACTACTATCAGAGCAAGGGTAAGAAAAATGCTTGATTGATATCGATACTTGCTTGGAATAAAACAAAGCCAAATGTCGACCAAAACCCCATAGTGCTGAGCGAGGACTCGAACTCCGATATCAAGCGTTTCCTAACTGAAGAGTACCCCTATTCCCATGGCCTATGCTCCAAGCAACCCTATGACTTTGTATCTAATTCGCCCCCATGCCTAAAAAACAACCCTAATTACTGAGGAATCAAACTGCACAATGAAACCCCTGGTGGCTTAAACAAACCCTCGCCTGTGTTATCCAATCCCGAGAAATTGTCATGTATCCAATGTAACGCTTGGCTAGAACATGATTACACTTACGTCCCCCTGTTGCAATCAAAGATCAAAGCATTAGAAGAACAGGTGGCAGTGTTGGCAAAGGAGAACAATAGGCTATGAGCTAATGACAAGAAACAAAAAACCACTTCCTCAATTGTCTTCAGGAATGTCGAAGCGGCAACAGCCTTCGTCAATTCCAAATTATCATGACCGAGTTGTTTTCTGATTATCCAGGTATGAATTTCTATATGAATTTTTCTTTGTAAGTTTGATTGAATCAATATAAAGGATTCGGTTTTGATTTCGATTAGCTCTGTTCATTTTAATACATTCGAAATGATTCTGTTATGTTGTGGATCCTATACAGTAGTTTCATTTTACTAAATTCAAATATAGCTATGATTTGGTTATGCGATTTTGTCATGCCTAGCTTAGTAGGAGCGATTGATTGGTTTTGACTTGGTGTGATTCACTTTTAAAAAAAATTGTTGGTTTGAATTAATGTAATCAATGGGGCTTGTTTTCGTTTAGATTTTGATTGCATCTTACCTGTATAGGAGATTTTTTTTCTAAAATCAGAGCACGGCTATGCTTTTATTTGGTACAATTTTGTTGTGGTCGGATTCTATCGGTTCTGATTTAGTTCTTATGGTTTGATTTTGGAACGATTTTGTAGGCTTGAATTGGTATGATCCTTTATATGTGTTATGCGTCATTATTAGTGACTGGGTTGATAAATACGATGTGATCTAATAAACTCAAAACAACCCTGTTGACATCGATTTACCAGGAATGACTTTGTTTTGTATTGAATCAATAGTCTCGTTTGGATTTTTATTATATTCAACCTAGGTAAAAGTTCTATTTGCTAAGATCATGGAGCTGTGTCGATTCATAACGATTCTTTCAGCCTCAAATTGTTTCGATTCGTTCTTGTTTGATTGGATTTGCAAGTAATTGTTGTGTGCCATGATTAGCATGATCGTTTGTATATGTTTAATATAGTTATATCAATTTGAAAAATGATCCTGTTGATTTCGTTTTGGATTCGAAAACGATTTTGTTAATAGAGAAGGCGACATAAACTATTGCATGGAAAATTTGTTTAGTTGGTTAATGTTTGTGTCGATTTCAATTGGTTTAGGAAAATGATTTCATCACTGTCGAGTTATCTAAAGTGATGCTGTGATAACAAACATTGAACAGAGTGCATGAATCTCAGTTACCATTTGGTTTACCGTAATTTTGTTTGTTCTCAAATTAGCATAACAGTTTTTGATTTGAATGATTCGTTTTCTCTCTAATTAGCAATCAAATAATTGTTTGATAGTCTGAATATAATTCTTTAGGATTCAAATTGGTTTTAAAACAATTTTGTGTTAAAGTTAGACCAGCTACAGAATCGCAAGATTCTGTAGCTAGTCTTAGAAATTAGATTTTTATCAATTTTATCAATAAGATATCCTATAATATTGTCTATTCTTGTCCTCTTTCAGGTGCATACGAATTACAATGATTAATTGGGCATGTTGTGGCAGTTTAGGAGATACTTTGGATTTGGTTTTATCTTAGGTTGTTAGCTTGAGTCAGAAACTTGGGATATTTTCCCAGATTTGTGTAAACTGTTTTGATAATTCCCACAGGAATGTTTTACCCTGTGGGAAGTCTTTAAATACTTGTTATTTTTTGTAATAATCATCATCCTCACTATGGGAGAACCAGAATATGGATTTATGATACATACTGAGATGAAAGTTGATGTCTTGTAACAACTTTCACTTTCAATATATCAAACTTTTGTTTCAAGTTTTATTCGTATCAGTTTGTAGTTGATTATAGACTACTTTAGCTATCATAATCTATTGCAGGTTGATGTGACTTGATTAATGTGTTATCCATATCTAATCTCTTTTATTATTTAAAAATACAGCAATCATTCTATTTCAATTTAATGAATACAGGTTCATCTTTTTCATCAATTGAATTATTATGTACAAATTTTGCATAAGGATTTATCTGAATGTGAAGATTTGTAGATTATAAGTTTGTTGTATTTTTTTATGTTTTGTTTGTCCTGTCATTGATATTTGAAGAGCACAGCTGCTTCTAGTTTACGAGAATCTCGTGGAGAATCTGGTGCGGGTTTCCTCCCTCCGATCAGCTAAAACAATTATTGCATACAGGACAAACCTGGAGCGTTTCTTCAGGTCAGTGTGTTATTTCTTATTTGATAGTTAATTTGTTAGTATAGTATAAGTAGTTTGGTTAGATATATGTAAAGTTTAGATTTGTAGTTAGATTTATTATTTTAGTTGCTTAGTTTAGTTAGTTTTGATTTAGTTTCTTTCTCATAAAACTATAAAAAATAAAAAAAATAAAAACATTGGTTTCGTTGTCTTAGGACAGATTACAAATGATTTTTGCAGGTTTTAATTTAAATTTGTAATTTGTAAATATTTTACATTTGTAATTAAAGATGATTCTGTTGATAATTAAATATTTACTTTTATAGAATTATAGTTGTATGATTTAGGTAATATATTGTATATATAAAGTTTAGATTTGTTTATTAGTTTGTTTTGGTTATTATTTTTCATTTATATTAGTTTCATAGTTTAGTTTTCATTTGTTTTTCTAGGACTTAGATCGGCCAACATAGCTGCTAAACCCGTCAGGGTGGGTTATCCCAAATGGCTTGGGTTATTTAGACAACACTGGACCAGATCCACTCTTTCAGTTGATGGACGGTCAATTTCGTCGGTCAACAAATGGCGCTAGGAGGGCTTGAAATTAATTAATGGCACAAGGCGGTCGCAAGACTCCTCCACCACCTAATCGCTCACCTATAGTAACAAGAAGTCATTCAAATGATAACATTCCCCCTCAAATAGAAACCACATCAAACGATGATCCACGGATCACAGTTGAGCCAGCAACCCCAAATCCTACAGGTGGTGACATACAAGATATTGTCTGCCAATCTCTCATAAGAACACATAGTGCCTTAACCCGTTTGAGGCAACCAAACCGACCATTGGACCAACCTTTATATTTCTCTGATATCAGAGAACAACTCGGAGGCACTAACCTCATTGTGAACCCTACAGATCCAATCCTCACTCCTGCTGCAGGAGGATCTGGAATACCTCCCTCACCACCTCCATCATCTCCTTCTTCGTCGGGAGAGGACTCTTCTGACGAAGGCAATTCCCTTTCACATCCTTCCACACCGACTACACCAATGGCCAACCAGAACAACCCTGCTAGACCTTGGCTCGACCAGGATGCGGTAGCGTTACCTGGAGATCAACATCCTTTACCCAAACATCAGGAGAAGTGGCTTCCCAAGTTTGACCCTGACTCAAAAAAGATCGTTGAAGATCACATTAAAAAATTTATGTTAGACATAAGACTCCGCAACGTCGAGCATGAAGACGTAGTCTGTAGATTGTTCCCCTACACTTTTGGGGGCAATGCCTCTACATGGTACTTTGCCCAGCAACCCCATACCATCGTGTCTTGGGAGAAATTCGAATCATGCTTTCTGGAAAAATTCAGAGACGGTAAGCCTCCGAAAGTCCTAGTAATAGAGATTTCTAACTTAAGAATGAACCCAAAAGAAAAATTTAAAGACTTTAATCAAAGATTCTTAACACTTAAAAACCGAATCCCTACTGATTCCATGCCTGCTGAGAATCTTATAATAGCATACTATACTAAAGCCTTGCATCAAAGTATATCCATTTGGGTTAAACGATCTAAGAAAGACACGTTGTTAGAGGCCTTCGAGGAGACCAACTAGATTGAAAAAGACATACTTAGTCTAAAGGACGCTACTAGCAATGAAACAGAAACTAGTTCATCTTCCAAAAAGAAGATCGAAATTCTCCCTAGACCAACTCAAAGTAAAACACAACCTGAAAGTTCTGATTTAGAAAACTTAACTAAAGTCGTTCAAAAATTGTCGAATCAAGTTATAGATTTAAAAAAAGATGGTCGAAGAATCTTCCTTGAGCAAAGGGCCTTACAAACCCCCATTCAGGAAACCTTTTCCCACCAACCAACCTAATCCAACTATTGAGGGTCTTAATCTAGAAAGTCTGCAATACGCCCTTCAAACAATTCTAGAAGCCCAGGATAACTTGATGCCTCCTGAGATTCCTGAGGAGGTAGTTGAACAAGAGACACTTCAAGAAGAAGAGTCTTCTCCAAACATTTTTGGACACTTCTCCGATAGCATCTTTCAAGCTAACTTCGAGGCAGTACATCCCTATAATACTAGGAGTAAGACAACAAACAAACCTTCCACCGAAAATACCATGACTTTGCCTCCAAAGCAATCTAAACCAGCTAAGTCGAAAAAGAGTTATGTAAACCCCAACTTAGATTATGATTTAGTTGAAGATCTTAAAAAGTTAAGGGCTAACATTTATGTTTATGAGTTATTGAAATTTCCATTTCTGCTACAAAAAATGTTACAGAATATCTCAGAGAATGGCAAAAATGGTAATTCAAGTGTTAACAAGGTTGTTCAGAACAAAGTTCCTCAGAAGACTTCCACTAAAAACAACCTTGATTCTCACGATAAAGGAAGCCTTCCTGTAAGTAATGTAAATAATGTAAATAATGTAGATAAACTAACTTTAGAAACTGCGAGTAAAAAGCCACAAACTACCACCCTTAGTACTCTAAAAAATGTACCTCCTTTTTTGTTAACTTTCGAAATCTTTAATAGAAATGTGCAAAATTGTATGGTAGACTCAGGAGCATCATCCAATGTGATGCCATGGTCTGTGTGTCAAAAAATTAACACTGAAGTTGAACCATCCACTTTAAAAATCATACAACTTGATCGAACCAGTGTTAAAGTTATAGGCGAATTAAGAAATGTGCTTACAATATTATCGTCTAACCCCAAGGTTCATCAAGCTATTGATATTATTCTTGTGGATATTCCAGAAGTGTATGGTCTTTTTTTAAGCAGGGACTGGTTGGAGCAACTACACGGCTATTTTACGATAGATTGGTCTCACCTGTGGCTTCCAGAAAATGGTAAGCCTGACAAAATCAAGGTAAATCATGAACGCTACCTTAAGTTCATAGTCACAGATTTGAATGATCCCAACGAACCATTTACACCTTCTTCCAATTCACCCGAAATACAAGGGATGGATACCTTTGTCGGCAATTTCATGGTCGAGGCTTCAGCTATCACCAACCCAGAACAACAGTTCGAGATTGTGGCATATGAGTAGCCAACAACTTCTACACAATGATCTCATGTACCCGATAAAAATCAAGTTTGGTATCTTTATTTTGACGGGTCAAAGTCCAAAGAAGGAGCTGGTGCAGGCTGCGTTATTATCGATCCGGCAGGTAACAAAACATTGATTGCATGTAGGCTAGAATTTGAATGTACTAATAACACAACACAATATGAGGCTTTACTGCAGGGCCTCAGAAAATCTTTATATATGAACATTCAAAACTTGGTTGTCTTTGGCGATTCCGAAATCGTGGTTAGATAGGTAAGAGATTCTATCCACTGTCTGTCTTCACATCTTAAAATATACCAATCCGAGGTATGGAATTTAATGAATAAGTTTTTTTCTTTCAATATAAATTCTATTCCTAGATTGAATAACTCTTAAGCTGATCTATTAGCTAATGTAGCTTCCAAACTCTTTCCTACAGAAGGCTTGTCCCTAGATGCATTCTCTGTCAAACTGTTGTTCAGGCCATCCATTCTCGACAACATCACGAACTGGAGAGTCTTCGACGACGATCAGCAGATTATTAGCTTCCTGCACATGGAAGAAACTTTCCAAGGTGCGGTGATAGACGAATGCACTCACGACGAAAATTTACACGATTTCACGGTAATACCAGATCCGAGAACTCCTGAATCTTCATCAGACATGGTAAATTCAATCCCTAAATCTGTAGTTGGATTAGATAAATTTTATGATCTTCAAGATAAATTCAAAAAAGTGGTCAACTGTAAAACCAATAGTTCTTCGTTATCATATGAAAAAGTAAACTTAGGAACTAATGACAACCCTCAGTGCATTAATTTAGGGGTTGGGTGTTTTGAACAAGAAAAACCTGCATTTATTAAATTGTTTAAAGAATTTAAATATGTCTTTGCATGGACGTATGATGATCTTAAAACTTTCGACCCTAACTTCATACAATACGTCATTCCTATGAAACCCCAAACCTCTCCATTTCAACAAAAATTGAGGAAAATGAACCCTAAGCTCGAAGATACCATTAAAAAAGAATTGAATAAGCTCCTAAATGCTAAGATAATTTTTCCAGTTAGGCACACTCAATGGGTTTCTAACCTTGTCCCTGTCGAGAAGAAAAGTGGGGAAATCCGACTATGCGTCGATTTCTGAAACCTTAACAGAGTGGCTGATAAAGACAACTATCATGTGCCACCCATGGAACAGATCCTTCAACAGGTACCTGGTTTTGAGAGGCTATCTTTATTGGATGGTTTCTCAGGGTACAACCAAGTCCTGATGTCTCCTCTAGACCAACTTAAAACTACCTTCTGCACTCCATGGGGCACCTACGCTTATCGAAAAATGACCTTTGGATTGATTAATGCCTATGCCACTTTCTAGAGAGCGATGGACATTTCTTTCCAAGGATTAATCAATCAGTCCATCGTAGTTTACTTAGATGATGTTACTATTTTTTCCAAAAACAAAACCGATCATCTAACTCATTTACGAGTTGTTCTACAGTGATGTTGTAAATACGACATTTCCTTGAATCCTAAAAAATCCATTTTTGCAGTAGAACAGGGTAAACTGTTATGATTTATTGTGTAAAGTAAAGGGATGATTATTGATCCCGAAAGGACTCAAGTCATCTCAAAACTCCCCCCTCCTACTTCCAAAAATTCTATTCAGTCTTTCTTAGGCCAGATAAACTTCGTGAGGAGATTTGTCCCCAGTTTCTCTGAAATGGTCAGACCTTTACAGAACCTAATTAAGAAAGACGTCCAATATCATTGGCGACCCTTAGAAAATCAAGCTTTTAATGCAATAAAGAAGGCCATAATAGATGCTCCTTCTCCCATGAGCCTCGACTTTTCCCAAGATTTTACGCTCTACACTTTTGCTTCTGATCGTTCCTACGCTGTCATCCTAACTCAAAAGAACGTCAAAAACAATGAAGTACCCATTTCCTTTATGTTCTCTTCTTTCAAAGACGCTGAACATAATTACCGAGTGGTAGATCAGCAAGCCTATGTTGTTTTTAAAGCAGTCAAGCACTTCTGGTCTTACCTTTTGAAATCTAGGACGAAAGTTATTGTCGCTTATCCAACTGTCAAGAACCTGTTAGTGCAGAAAGAACTAGGTGAAAAGAGGGCTAACTGGGTCACCTCCTTGCAAGAGTACGACATAGAAACTACCCCAGCACAAATAGTGAGAGGCCAAGGGTTATGCAAGTTATTTGCTAACTCAGCTACAGGACAGCAGGAAGAAAATGATACGTCAAATCTAGGACAACATGATCAAAATGTAATCTGTTGCACACAAAACTCGGTCAGTCCTTGGTATGACGATGTAAAATTATGTCTTGAACATGGGTCAACCCCCCGTCACCTGGATCCCACTAAAAGAAGAGCATTGAGATTAAAGTATGCCTCCTTTCATTTGGTTAATGGTATTCTGTTTCCTCAAAATTTTGATGGCGTACTGATGCGCTGTCTTGAGAAAGATGAAGCAAAAAATGTCTTACTAGAGTTGCATGCAGGAGAAGCTGGTGGTCATTTTGGTGGTGACACCACTACCCATAAAATTTTGAGAGCCGGTTATTACTAGCCCACACTTTTTAGAGATACCCATGCCTTGTGCCGTAAGTGTATTATTTGTCAAAAAGCATCAGGGCGGTTACAGAAATCAACCTTTCCTTTGCAACCCGTTTAAGTAGACTCTCCTTTTCAGTAGTGGGGCCTGTATATCATAGGTCCAATAAACCCGCCATCCTCACAACAACATAATTTTATCATAACAACCACGGATTACTCTACCCGGTGGTCTGAAGCTGCCACATTAAGAACTGTGAATACCGGTCAGGTAATTGCCTTTTTAAATTCGAATATTATCACTCGTTTTGGTATCCCTGGTTGTTTAGTATTTGATAACGCCTCTTATTTTTCCTCTCTTGAGATGAGCGAGTTCGCTTTATAAAAAGGAATTAAATTGAAGTATTCTGCTAGCTATTACCCCCAGGGTAATGGGTTGGCAGAGTCAACAAAGAAGAACTTGATAAAAATAATCAAGAGAATGGTGACTGAAGATCACAAAAACTAGCACAATGCATTGTTAAAGGTGCTTTGGGATGATAGGGTAACACCAAAAACTGTTGTAGGTAACTCCCCCATTTTTCTCGTTTATGGCAGAGAAGCAATTCTGCCACCACACATCCTTCTTCCTTCACTACAACTATCGCAGAAAATTCAAGAAGAAGATTGTCCCCCTTTGGAAAATAGAATTAATGCCTTAATGAAGCTAGAAGAGGTAAGATCCCAAGCTAAACGTAAGTTAGATCAACATCAACTAATAGTCAAAAGCTGGTTCGATTCTAACTCTACCTCTAATAGGAATTTCGAAGTAGGTGACCTCGTCTTGAAATGGGACAAACCGCATGAGGGAAAGGGAGAGCACACGAAATTTCAAAACATATGGCTTGGATCATTTTTAGTTGCTGAGAAGTTGGGTCCCACCTCTTTCCGATTGCAGAATCTAGAAGGGCAGCCTGACACCTATCCAGTGAATGGCCAAGCTCTGAAAATATATTTTTCTTGATCACAACTCCTTGTATATTATGTACATATTTTTCTTTTGTTTGTTTTCTTTTGTTGTTTTGGTTTTGATTTCTCCTTTGCGCTTATCAGTTTTGTTTTTGAAATACACATACCTGCATGCTGAACTATTCAGACAAAGAAAACAAAAAATTCATTCACCAAAATAACTGCTGAAAAATTATATAAACATCAATTATATACTTCTGAAATTTACATCTGTGTTGGAAAAAAGTTTGTTGTTTGAAAGAAGTGAACTGATTTCGATCTCTGAGTAAATCCTGTCATGATCATCTATTATCTTTTTACGCTGTCCCTTTTCCTTAAGGGAATGACTCAGAAGATGTCTCCCTGCCTTAGAAAGTTGGTTCTGTAAATAAACCATTTCTAGATCTTAATAAAGGAACGTTCTAAAAAATTCTGATGAGGTCCATAAAAAATATGTTAAAATATCTTTATTTTCAACGTCACCCCACTCGATTATATGTCTTTAAAAAAAAAATCAATAAACGAGCTGTGGGAAGTGCTTGTAAACCCATCGGAATGCTGAACAGGTCTACTGGAAGCGGGTAAATGCATGCATGACGCCAAGACAACTTCATCGGGGTACTGAACAGGCCTGCTGGCAGCGAAGCAATGTCGGGTATATGAAAATTTGCAAATAAGAGACCTTTTAACCTTAACATGTCCTTTATTCTGATCTGAAACTTCTTGGCAGGATACGATATCAGAGTGGGTTAAATGGCAACCCTGTCGAGGCTATGGACGCCTGCTGCCAACAGTGGCTCTTTCAACAGTATTGGAGATTTTATCTTTAATATCATGGCTCGCTTGTCTTAAGACTATTATTAGTTTTCATCCTTTAAACACTGCTGGAATATTTGATTAATGATGATGTTTACATGATTTTCTGGTTGTTATTTTTGAGTTAGAATTTTTTTCATTATTCTAATCTGAATTTTTTCTTGTGGCAGAGATAACTGCTTCTACCAGTGTGTCGCCATTGTTGGCAGCCAATTCGCATTTTTATACTGTCCTTATAAGCTTCCTACACCAGAGTTTTGCAAACTTTGATTTTAGTCACAACCTTGGAATAAAATGACACTATTGTTTTATATGTGTTTGCCCACTTACCCTTGTCCTTGTTTTCACGATTGCATGCGTGAAAACCTTGATTTTGAAGTCGTATTAAAAATGTCGTTGGATTGTTATGATCACTCTTATCTCTATGTTCATTTCGTTTCCAATTTATTTATCGTTATACAGTTGACAAGACTCCAAGATCCTTATTCATTTGGCATTCTTATTTGTTAATATGATTTCGTTTTACAAGACTGTGAAGATATTCTTTTGATCAAGTTTGTGAAGCATTGGTGATTTGATTTATATGTTTTTTTGATCGATTCCCTTGACACATTGGTTTCATGAAAACACTTTTGTGTTGTGGTAAGACCCTTGGTATAAATCGTTTCATACAACACATAGTCTATATAATCAAACCCTTGGTGTGATTTCGATTTATTGCTTTGGTTTTGAAACTATGACTATTGCTCGCGCAAATGTTTGGTCCACTTACCATATATTCATTGGTTGATTGAATGGCATAGTTTTTAACACATATGCATTGTGATTTGAATAGTTATACGTGACGACGGTTGTAATGTGGGTGATGACTATTATGCATGGGTCAAGATAGCTCCACCACCTTCGCACGTTCTATCATAAATGTTTTCCCCCTATTCCGGGTCACCCTTGGTGTTTTTGGGTAAGCCTGTGAGTGTTCTACCCCTGCGCATACTCTCTTCGAACCCTAGCCCCTTAATCGGCTCACCGTGTGCTCCTATCTATGTCACCGGTGGTGCACATAGAGTCGAATGGTAGCCAAGCTTTGTTGTTATTCAATTTGTTTGTTGCCCAACAATTCGCCCTCACCTTTGATGGGTGCAGGGCTAAAGTAGGTGACATTCAGCTCGAACTGAATGAGAAATTCATAAGCTCTATTACAGGATTAGCAACCACGAGCCAGCGATGGTTTAAAAATTCCAAATTTGATGAGGTGTCGTGGCCATTACTATTCATATCAAGGAAGGTTATCTTCTGTGATAAAGGTATGCCTATTTCCACCCTCAAACCTCGGTGGCACGATCTTTTGATAATGGTTAAACAATTTGTGACCTGTGAAGGTCGGTATGGCTTGGTGTTTTTGTATCACCTCTGGTTGTTAATGAATTTCATGGGCTATCCTTTGAACATGCCACATTACTTCTTGCATAGTCTTTACAAGATGTTAAAAAGGTTCAAACGAGAGAAGGCTGATAGCAGTTTGTTTCATCACAGCTCTATTAGACTCATTGTTGTCCACCATTTAAACCTTCACAGTGATAATTGACAAGCCTTTCTATCTTGAAATGGCTTTGTTGATTCAGAGTTTGTCCAAATCGATAAGGTTGTGGTTAGTGAGACTATGGTCGAGCCACCCGTTCCATTCCATGTCCTCCTACCCCTTGCCAAACCCTTGGTTTATCTTGACATCGACCTACCCAACATCATAACAGACAAGATTGAGGCTGTCAAGAATCCTGTGAGTAAGAGAGTAAAGGGTAATCCTACTGTCAACATCAAGGGTAAGAAAAATGCTCGATTGATATCGAGACTTGCTCGGAATAAACCTAAGCCAAATGTCAACCAAAACCCCATAGTGCTGAGCGAGGAATCGGACTTCGATATCGAGCATTTCCTAACTAAAGAGTACCCCTATTCCCATGGCTTATGTTCCAAGCAACCCTATGACTTTGTATCTAATTTTCCCCCGTGCCTAAAAAACAACCCTAATTACTGAGGAATCAAACTGCACAATGAAACCCCTGGTGGCTTAAACAAACCCTCGCCTGTGTTATCTAATCCCGAGCAATTGTCACGTATCCAATGTAACACTTGGCTAGAGCATTATTACGCTGACGTCCCCCTGTTGCAATCAAAGATCAAAGCATTAGAAGAACAGGTGACAGTGTTGGCAAAGGAGAACAATAGGCTACGAGCTAATGACAAGAAACAAAAAACCACTGCCTCGATTGTCTTCAGGAATGTCGAAGCTGCAACATCCTTCGTCAATTCCAAATTATCATGACCAAGTTGTTTTCTGATTATCCAGCTATGAATTTCGATATGAATTTTGCTTTGTAAGTTTGATTGAATTAATATAAAGGATTTGGTTTTGATTTCGATTAGCTATGTTCATTTTAATACATTTGAAATGATTATGTTATGTTGTGGATCCTGTACAGTAGTTTCATTTTACTAAATTCAAATATAGCTATGATTTGGTTATGTGATTTTGTCGTGCCTAGCTTAGTAGGAGTGATTGATTGGTTTTGACTTGGTGTGATTCTCTTTAAAAAAAATATGTTGATTTGAATTAATGTAATCAATGGGGTTTTTTTTCGTTTAGATTTTGATTGCATCTAACCGATATAGGAGATTTTTGTGCTAAAATCAGAGCACGGCTATGTTTTCATTTGGTACGATTTTGTTGTGGTCAGATTCTATCATCTCTGATTTAGTTCTTATGGTTTTATTTTGGAATGATTTCATAGGCTTGAATTGGTATGATCCTTTATATGTGTTATGCGTCATTATTAGTGACTAGGTTGATAAATACAATGTGATATAATAAACTCAAAACAACCCTGTTGACTTCGATTTACTAGGAATGACTCTGTTTTGTATTGAATCAATAGTCTCATTTGGATTTTGATTACATTCGACCTGTGTAAAAGTTATATTTGCTAAGATCGTGGAGCTGTGTCGATTCATAACGATTGTTTCAGCCTCAAAACATTTTGATTCGTTCTTGTTTGATTGGATTTGCAAGTCATTGTTTTGTGCCACGATTAGCATGATCGTTTGTATATGTTTAATATAGTTATATCAATTTGAAAAACGATCCTATTGATTTCGTTTTGGATTCAAAAACAATTTTGTTAATAGAGAAGGCGACATAAACTATTGCATGGAAAATTTGTTTAGCTGGTTACAGTTTGTGTCGATTTCAATTGGTTTAGGAAAACGATTTCATCACTATCAAGTTATCTAAAGTGATGCTGTGATAACAACCATTGAACAGAATGCATGCATCTATTTTACCATTCTGTTTACCATAATTTTGTTTGCTCTCAAATTAGCATAACAGTTTTTGATTTGAATGATTTGTTTGCTCTCTAATTAACAATCAAATAATTGTTTGATAGTTTGAATATAATTCTTTAGGGTTCAAATTGGTTTTAAAACGATTCTTTGTTAAATTTAGACCAGCTACAGAATCGCAATATTCTGTAGCTAGTCTTAGAAATTAGATTTTTATAAATTTTATCAATAAGATATCCTCTAATATTGTCTATTCTTGTCCTCTTTCAGGTGCATATGAATTACAATGATTAATTGGGCATGTTGTGGCAGTTTAGGAGATACTTTGGATTTGGTTTTGTCTTAGGTTGTTAGCTTGAGTCAGAAACTTGGGATATTTTCCCATATTTGTGTAAATTGTTTTGATAATTCCCACGGGAATGTTTTACCCTGTGGAAAGTCTTTAAATACTTGTTATTTTTTGTAATAATCATCATCCTCACTGTGGGAGAACCAGACTATGGATTTATGATACAGACTGAGATGAAAGTTGATGTCTTGTAACGACTTTCACTTTCAATATATCAAACTTTTGTTTCAAGTTTTATTCGTATCAGTTTGTAGTTGATTATAGACTACTTTAGCTATCATAATCTATTGCAGGTTGATGTGACTTGATTAATTTGTTATCCATATTTGAACTCTTTTATTATTTAAAAATACAGCAATCATTCTATTTCAATTTAATGAATACAGGTTTATCTTTTTCATCAATTGAATTATTATGTACAAATTTTGCATAAGGATTTATCTGAA
>JZKD02S2068453.1:398307-419342 GCA_000966675.3 Picea glauca | reverse complement strand
ACAATGTGGAAGGATTCCAAGGTTACCTCACACTTTTACTGCAAGGAACTATAATAAAAATACCCTTACTTAAGAGTAGAGAAGACAATTCGTTCTTCATATAGCACAGTAATAAGCTACTCTACTAAATCAACTTCAAGCAATAATTTAAGTGAAAATTTGTTAGGTTAATAATACATAAGGGTTAATTAACCACAAGGACATGAGTCCAAAACTCGAACAAATGGAGATTAATCTAGCCATATTTAGAAATTCTACCGAGTCTGAGTCACTAAGGCCAAGCTCCATTTACCTAGTGCGTTAAGCTTATGCACTTAGTAAGTCTACACTTTTCTCAACTACCCTTTCCCTTTAACTTATTAAGAATTATAAAAAGGGATTAAATTTAATTACTCATCCAACAAAAACCCATAAGAAGTCAATTCTTCTTAGGAGATACATGAAGAGTTCTAATCTTAAATACAATCAATTATAAGACCCCAAGAAGGATGAAGTCTTCTTAAGTGTTACCTTAATATCACAACATTACCTTTAACGCTCCCTTACATTCATTTAAACACTAAAAATGAATCAACCACACTCAGCAATGGAATAGAATTTAAGCCATTGCACCAACCACCGAGCGTATCGCTTCCATACACGAATTAGCAGTTGCTGGAAAGGCTGGACTAAAATCTGTCCCCAAACGTTGCTATGAATTCTTGTTTAAAAACTCCATTCGAGTTAACTTGAGGTGAAAAAAATTGAAATTGTCAAAAAGAAAATATTTAACACAGTTATCCCCATTCTGACTTGAGTTTGAGTTGGGGTCTGAAAAATGGGTACTCGCTGGCTCAATAAGGGTGTATAATTTGAAGACTCCATTCAAATGAGTGAAACAACAACAAAATAATAGCCAAGGGTTTGGAGTCTCCCTGAGAATGAATTAATAACCATCGTTGTATCTTGCACGCAAGAAAAAATGAAAAGCAAGTAATTAATTAAATTCGGCAATGCTTAAATGTTTTGCAAGGTTTAATTATTCACTCGAGGTTTTCTAGGCCACCACGATTCACTGAATTAAGTTTTATTTACGCGACATGCCCTTCAAGATGCACTCCGTGCTCCAAGGGTGCCACTCGACTTTTGAATGGATTTGATAGTTTTCCAACCCTTGAATTCAACACTCCATTTGGGTGACCTTGTGAGAGACTAAGGGCTTCGAAGGAATAAGGACCTGCCTTATTGCACACCCTTTAGAATCTTCGTGAGTAACTATATCATTCTTCCCTCACGACATCGTGGACTTTTTGAACTAGGTAATCATTAACCTACAATTTGAGCCACAAATGGAGTGCGAGTAGGTTGTGGCAAGGACTCTGCCACACCTCTCCCTCAATATTTGGTTTATGTGCATGGCCCCTTTACTCCTTATGGGAGTCATATTAGCATGCATTCATCAGCCTCCATTCATTAACAAAACATTGTCAATGATCCACATACAACATCATAATATAATCGATCATATGTCACATATGCATAAATGAAATACTTAAACCAATACAATCCACTCCTTGACTCAATCTGAAGTCCAAGGAGGTCCATTGATGCCATCGACATCCACAATCTATCAAATTTCCTACACACTAAGGGAAACTTGTCAATAGCATCTGTGAATACACATATATCAAATAACATTAAATCATAATCCATCAAAATCATCATAAGAATCCATAAGAAAAAAAATAATCATGTACTATAACCATATCACTTGCACACAAATGTCCACAAAAAATAATTCAATAACATGTGTTCACAAGAGTAGTATGTTACACATAGCAAGTAGACTTTTACATATTGTAAATAGGAGGAGATAAAATAAGAAAAAGGAAGATAAAAACAGAAAAATGAAGAAAAATCCAAAAGAAGTAGTTAGGAGGAATAAGTGATTTAGGAATGACATCGCACAACAATTTGTGCAACATAAATTGGAAGACTGCATGTAGGAAAATTGGACAATGCGCAAATGACCGGAAAAAGGGAAAAATATGACAGAACATTAATGACTAGGTCTATAAAAAGGGAAAATCACAGGCAAGTTCAACACTTATCAATTTTCGAGTGAATAGAGAGATGAAGAGAAAAACGTAGGTGAAATCGCATGAAGAATATAGAAATTGACCACTAAGCATACATGATGACACCTCCTAAGGTTGGTGACCCAAGGCGATATGTTAGGTTTACTCGACAGTTTTAAAGAAGGAAGGAAAGAATGATAGATCCTAAAGATGTTGTAGAATTGGAAGATATCATGACCTCAACGACATAGTCGATTAGCCCGACCAAGGTAGAGGAAGGAAAATCATTGTCTACACAAGTAGAAATGGGTCACATCTCAGAAAACCCCAATGGAAGCACAAACTCTAACCTGGAAAAACCTGCAAAACTTGAGGGAATGAAGGGACAACAACATAGACATGTCATAGAGGAGGTGTGGGTAAATGCAATGTTCCTGACTTGGCTAGTCTAAGAAACGTTGCTAATGTGTGTGTAGGATTAATCGTTTACATCATATAAATTATCATACAAATAACAAATGCGACAAAGGACTGCAAAGTTTATATTATGATATCTCTGTGGATTACAAAATGGCCAAACGTTGCTGAATAAACTGACAATACTCAGCTAGATCAATAGACAAAGGATCTTATCCGGAATAAAAATAAGCAACTAAAAGATAATACCCAGAATATGGGAGCACTGTGGAATCAATGGATGCACTGGGACTATGGCAGCTCTGGCACATAGATCTTGATAGTTAGAGTTGTAGACTATCAACTAATTGCAAGTAATTTATACAAGTTGCGTGTAGATAGCATTTTGAGAAGGTGTGTGATGGAGTATGAATGACCCATAGTTCTAGAAAAAGCTCGTGAATGTATAGTTGGAGGAAACTATGCAGGAAAGGATACTGTGTAGGAAGTATTTTGTGTAGGTTTATGGTGGCCAACAATTTATAAGGATGAAAAATAAAATTTCTAGAACTGTGATGTTTGTCAGAGAGTTGGAAAACCCAATAGGAGGGATGAGATGCCCCTAAGACCCCAAGTAACTCTTCAGGTATTTGAAAAATGGGCAATAGATTTTGTCAGACGTATTAATCCACCAACAAGAAGGTCAGGAGAAAGATACATCATTACGACAACAAAATATTTAACCAGATGGGCAAAAGAAGCACCATTCAAGGATTGCATTGCAGAGACAACAATGCACTTCTTATTTGAGAAGGTGATTGAAACATTCACATGCCCCAGGCTTTTGATGAGTGACCAAGGAACCCATTTTATTAATAATATCATCCAGGCTATGACTGAGGAGTTTTAAGTCTATCACTAGAATAATACACCATATCATCTTTAGGAAAATGGGACAGTAAAAAATTTCAACAAGATTTTGGAGAATGCCCTGACAAATATTTGTAATGTGAACAAAGATTATTGGGATTTAAAAACACCAGCAATATTATGGGAATACATGGCTACATGCAAGAAGTTGATAAGACAGACACCATTCATATTGGTGTATTGATAAGAAGCATTGGTGCCATTAGAATTTTTGGTACCCAGTCTGCGCATTGCAACAATCACAAATATGAAAGAAAGAGGCGTAGTAAAAGAAAGGTTAAGTCAACTTATGGAACTAGAAGAAGATAGAATTCTGGCAGGATTCCACCAAGAGGTGCAGAAATCAAGGGACAAATCATGACATCAAAGACACATAAGAAGAAGAGCTTTAAGGAGGGAGATATAGTTCTCCTCTATGACAAGAAATATTTGCAACATCCCGGTAAGTTCAAAATGCATTGGCTAGGGCCATATGAATTGAAGTATTTCGCAGGTGGACGATATGTGAAACTAAAGGACTTGACAGGAAATGGCATGCAAGGTCTAGTGAGTGGTAGTTGGTCCAAACTATATAGGGACAGTCGATCTACTAACTCTCAATAGTTGTGGAATAGTGTAATGGCCTCGTCGTTACAACAACAAAAATGATGTACAATAGGTAATTTTTTTTTTTCATTAGGAATTGAAAAACATGACAACATAATTAATCACCTCACAATCTCACATTATCATAATTATTAACGAAAAAAATCAACGCAATAACATAATCAATAGCAACACACGATCAACACATTATCAAAAATAACGACGTGATTCAACGCATCATGATCAACTGAAGAAAAATACAAATAAATGATCAACCATGTCATTGAACATTAAAATAACTACCCACCCAAGCTACCCTACATGGTTAGGACCTCCAAGGCACATAAGCAACACTCAATTCCAAGTTTCATTTGATTGATTTTGACCATTTAAGGTCTCATGATTGGCGATTGTTATGAGGAGCAAGGAGATATCCATGTCCCCTAAATCAAGCACAATCCTAACTCCAACTAGATTATCAGTCATACATCCACATTAGTTTCATGGCGCAAGAGTAATCCAATTACTTAATCAATCATTCATCATCATTAATTTCATGGCGCAAGAGAAATCCAATTACTTAATCAAGCATGCATCAAAATTAATTTCATGACACAAGAGTAATCTAATTACTTAATGAAACATGCATCATCATTAATTTCATGGCACAAGAGTATATTCTGCTATGCTATAAATTTTCAAGCAACATTGAGTGTAAATGATTTAAAGGGATATTCATAAAGAATAATAAATAAAGAACGTAAACACAATTTTAACCTCATATAGATTAACTATACATCTCATTTAGTGAAAGATATTCTAGGCAAATGTAACAGAGGGATATAATTACATATTCATCATGAGAACCTGTAAGAAAATCTATCTTCTTAAGCAATACATTAAATTTAAATACACATTTTACATTATGCAACCATCGAATAAAACCAATAAAATCATTCATAAAAGCAATGATGAGAAGTCACATGCTGGCACCTCCCTCCTTTAAGAATTAAGAGGGTCGGTCCTAAAACAATGTGGAAGGATTCCAAGGTTACCTCACACTTTTACTGCAAGGAACTATAATAAAAATACCCTTACTTAAGAGTAGAGAAGACAATTCGTTCTTCATATAGCACAGTAATAATCTACTCTACTAAATCAACTTAAGCAATAATTTAAGTGAAAATTTGCCGTTTAATAATACATAAGGGTTAATTAACCACAAGTACATGAGTCCAAAACTCGAACAAATGGAGATTAATCTAGCCATATTTAGAAATTCTACCAAGTCTGAGTCACTAAGGCCAAGCTCCATTTACCTAGTGCGCCAAGCTTATGTACTTAGTAAGTCTACACTTTTCTCAACTACCCTTTCCCTTTAACTTATTAAGAATTATAAAAAGGGATTAAATTTAATTACTCATCCAACAAAAACCCATAAGAAGTCAATTCTTCTTAGGAGATACATGAAGAGTTCTAATCTTAAATACAATCAATTATAAGACCCCAAGAAGGATGAAGTCTTCTTAAGCGTTACCTTAATATCACAACATTACCTTTAACGCTCCCTTACATTCATTTAAACACTAAAAATGAATCAACCACACTCAGCAATGGAATAGAATTTAATCCATTGCACCAACCACCGAGCGTATCGCTTCCATACACAGATTAGCAGTTGTTGGAAAGGCTGGACTAAAATCCGCCCCCAAACGTTGCTATGAATGCTTATTTAAAAACTCCATTCGAGTTAACTTGAGGTGAAAAAAATGGAAATTGTAAAACAAAAATATTTAACACAGTTTTCCCCATTCTGACTTGAGTTTGAGTTGGGGTCTGAAAAATGGGTACTCGTTGGCTTGATAAGGGTGTATAATTCGAAGACTCCATTCAGATGAGTGAAACAACAACAAAATAATAGCCAAGGGTTTGGAGTCTCCCTCAGAACGAATTAATAACCATCGTCGTATCTTGCACGCAAGAAAAAATGAAAAGCAAGTAATGCAGGGAAAGATTTGGACTTCCCTGAATTTCTAGTGAGCTATGAATCACAATTTGAAATGGGAACGTCTGGAAAGGTCCACATGAATTGATTTTCGTGGCTGCAACATACAGTGCACCCACTACGATGGAATCCGCCCAACGCGACGATGACTGTAACGACTGAGGAATATTACTTCGTATTTAATCAATGACCAAGCCATACAATTCCCTTCTTGAAGGTTCGGTCGTTTACACAAGTGATGGAAGTTCTCAAAGTTATGGAGGATTTCACAGTTATAGAATTTATTTTTCACAGTGTTACTAGGAAAATCTCTCTATAGATAGGGGTAAATCACAATGGACGAAAATGACTGCATAAATCAACTCTAATCTCAAGTATGATATATAAAAAAATATGCTAGCAAGACAATATAAAAGTCTTACCTCGTCGAGACGTTCGATGAAGTCCACCGTTGAGCACTTGACCCAAAGCAATACACCTGCAACTAGTCTTCAACAACCAAGAAATGCAAGCATATGGTGATAATATATAATGTTATCACTTTCAATAGCATAATCCATCAACATTCATAACAAATACGTTCATGGAATAACAATTCGCAAGATATTAATTGGACAAGAAAAGAGTATTTCTATTCAAATGTAATCAACAAAAGTGAATGAATTACAAACTTTTGTGTCGGCACGGTTCGGAAGCGAGAAACTAAGTCCCTTCTAGTTGGACCTCGACCACTTCAATCCTCCACCAAAGGCAAGCTCATATAAGAGGGACAATGAACTTCTCAATCAATAAGGGGAGATGTTGGGGCCTAAACAATGTGTTCAGACTTAAAGGATAAAGAGATGCATACTCAATGTGAAGTGAATAATTTCTCCATAGTAACTTTTCTCTCAAAGTTCAATTATTCTCTCATTTTCCATATCTCGTATTTGGCCCATTTGTAGCCTTCAAGTGGAACAAAAGGGTCGAGTTAGAATGTTTCCAGTATATGGAAGGCCAAGGATTATAGATCTCGTGACGTGACATGGAAACCCGACACCATTTTTTAATTTTGGGCACAAATCCCAATGTACATGGGTTGTAGAGGTGCAACCTACGTATACGCATGTTGTAATACAGGTAGGGAGCGTATATGTGGAAAAATCATGTTTTTAGCTCTGGAATTCGCAAAAAGGACTTCAAGTCTGCATAGGGAAATGGAAAAAGGCCCTCTGTGCAAGTTTGCATAGGGTGAGGTAAATATTTCTATAACAGATTCCCCTTAATGTGTGAGGTCAGAGGAGTATCTGCGTTGGACAAAATAAATTATAAGACCCATAAGTGGAGTAATGGGAACCTAGTTGGAAGAACTAGTTTCTCAAGACAATCTATACTGACTTTGCATACATGGATGCCAATTTGAATTACACTGCAGATCCATGTGAAAATATACCAAATAGCTATTCATGGCCATGAATAGGCAATACAAAGGTGGTAACTTGCCAAAGGCTGTCATAGTCACGAACAAGGCCCGGTAAAACCAATATCAAAATAAATATGAAGATATCTGTATACAATGGAGTACAATCTGATCTCCCATGGTCACTAAAGTCACATAGGTACTGGTCCAATGAAAGGTAGCAAAAACTCAAGAAAGTTGCGACTATAAACTAATGTCTTCAAGTCTTCTACACAATCCGCCAAATGTGCAAGTCTACGTCATGTGAATAAATGAGTTGAGGTCGAATACAATGAGACTTCATTTGATTACCGATCATTACGGTATACCGTTAACAAATGTGAGACAACCTACCAATAATGAAAGTAGGTATCAAGGAACCAAGTACATTCTTACAAGTGTGAATAAAAGAATTGGGTTCAAGCACTTGAATAATCCATCGATCAGGAGACATTGATATATTCTCAACTGTCGATGGCAAGAGAACCTGGCACTAATGACTGTAAGCCTCTAGGTACTCATAGGACTCTAGGTCTAGTCTCCAGAATAAATGAGATGAATTCGATGGAAGGAGACCCACTGAAAGGAGAGCATTAAGGCCTATCTCATCATTCAACACGAGGTACAAAGAAGTATCTTAATGATATGGAGGAAATTAGACGAAGAACGTGTTCACGAACCAACAAGCTTGTGCATCTTTCGTGCATGCCAGGTGCAAGCGGTACACGAAAAATACCCTCTGAATAGTAGCAAATGAGAAAAATTGTTGACAAAGGCGATTAAACCACCAATAGGGCTAATGGCATCCAAGACACTGCACAAATCCCAATGTGTGAATAGATGTCTTACCGTCAAACAAAAGGGAAACCACCCAATCAGTAACTAATGATGAAATGTCGATTGTTGGGTTCAAGGTTACCTACCAATGAGGAAAGTAGGACCATGGTGCACGATAAGACTACAATTTCATGTGATTCTGAGACAAACTGAGGGTATGGCCTACATGCAAAGTCAAGAGTTTTGAGCAATGGCCAACACACGTTGATAGATATCCTCTGAACAAAAGTATGAGACATATAGAAGACTCTGGCAGCATAGAATCAATGATGAAACCTTGAGATGCAAGAGGCACCAATCAAAATATCCATAGGGACTGGAAGAGTAACCAGTCGAAGGAGAAAACTCTATGTAATGAGCTCAACTTCGTAAGGTCGTGCTAAACCCAAAATTATGATGATAAGTGGACTAAAAAATTATGTTCTTTGTTCAAAGGCGACATGATTGCTGCCAATATAAGATAATACTCCCTTCCCACCCGTCTTTTTTTTGTTTTTTCATAGTCAAATGAATTCTATGATATAGAGGAGGAAACGAGTGTCGTAAGTAAGAAAAATTAGTTCCAGTAGTGGAACATACCTATGCTCATTGCAAAGAGGTGCATGCAGGAGATCGACACTTAGAAGAATGTTTCCTCTTGGGTATAGGGTGTCAAGCTGTGAAGGGTATAAACAAGGCTCTGCTTGGTTGAGGATGAAAACTGTTGAGGTAAACGACTTATAATGCAAAAGTGAGAACCGACAATAGGCTCAATACTGAAATCAAAGGCATGAGATGCAATCACAACTTAATGCCAAAAAAGTCATTTTCCATAATCTTAGTCTACTTGGTTTGAAAAACGGATAAACTTGCACCAAATAGCCGTCATTTCAAATCCAATTTACGAGAGTGAAAGAGACAAGTTCAATCGGCAATATTTTCTCTTTTTGAAACGAGTTAGAAAATAGCTTAAATCAAACTCATGACGTTTCAAATCCAATTTACGAGTGTGAAAGAGACAAATTCACTGGGCAAACGTTTCACTTTTCAGACGATTCGGAAAAGAGTTTAACTCGGACTCGTTGGGGGGAGTTCAGGTGGCATGTCAAGGTGGAGGCCAAGGCTCCCGAGAAGGATTTCTGTGAAAGTTCAGCATCTTACGGATGGCTGACACAAGTTTGGGAAATCCCAAATCTCTCCAAGTCGAGGAATATAAAGTGCTAGCAGATTTTACCTTCTCCATGATATATCATATAACGTCTCTTACTTGAAAAGGAATAGGTGGAGGCATTGGATGCCCCACAATACCATCCCAGTCAAAGGGAACCTCTCCAGGACTTGGAGGGAGAGTACTCAGGGAGAGTAAAAATCTCTCTTGTTCACAAGGTGTAGTACTAGAAATGCTAATGACATGGTTGAAGGATGCATCACCCTCCAAAAGAAGAGTTGGATTAACTGGAGATTGCATTGGTAGGACCACTTGTTCAATCATTGGTTCAATAGGATGCACAACAACAAGGCTAAGAGATGCATCACCCTAAAAAATGGGAGTGTGGTTAGGTCATGATTGCATCAGCATGACTGTTGTGTCAATCAAATGGGAAACAGAGTGTGGGGAAACCACAGATGACTCAGAACCTGAAGGGACCCTAGGTGAGGCCCATGACTCTAGTATCCCAATAGTAGCAGGGGGAAAATGAGTATGGTGATCTCCTTCGCAAGTCCTGCAAAGGAACTTGGCCTTACGTCTAACACGTCTAGGCTTTTCAATCATATGAATTCCCCCAGTGCCATTTACAATGGTTGGATCCATGATCTCAGCGTGACTAGCATAGGTTGGAGATTCATCTCCCACATGATGTACAATGGTTAGAGATGTGATGTCAGGATGAATCATGTAGATTAGAGTGATTCCCCCAGTATGAATTGCAACAGCTGGTTGTTGGTCTTCAACATGACTTGCATAGGTTGTCGACCAATCTCTAACATTACTAGCAGTGGTTGGTGATGGAGGTCTAGTGTGAATGACAGTGACTAGACTAGTGGCGGTGGTTATTTTTGGCGTTTGAGACCAAGGTCTCGGGAAAGACTATTTTTGAAACATTGAAATCTAGGAAGGATCATGGTTTACACCTTGTCCCTGTCCAGAAAGGTAGTATCCTCCACCTAATTAATCCATAGAGGTTTGTACAAGCATCATCATTGAAGTAGATGTCTGCAAAGAGACAAAAGTATGATAAGGATTATTCAAGTGAGGATATATGTTTCCCCCATGTGAAGGGGTTCCGTGAAGAGGGTAACCCATACCATAAAATCGGTTCCCTCCATATGAAATACCAGAGGACATATGGGGACCCTCCATGGGAAAAAATTTCGTAGGAACTAGCATAGCAGACAAAGGATACACTGATGGGGTGTAATAAGTAGAAAAAACACTCATTTGAATATTGGCTCCTGAAAAAGCATGGATAGGACTGGATCCATAAGAGGGGAGATTCCAACCCCCCACAGTGAGATTTGGTTAAGGGACATGACTCCTATCAAATGAAGATCTAGATGGTGGGGCCATGGTGCCCCAGAATCCAAAAATAGGATTCATATAAGTAGGCAAGGGAGAGGGTGGAAAGGGTGAAGACATGTTTAGCATATCAATAGGAAAATGATTAGAGACCCAAGGCATGGACTACGTGTCATAATTTTGCATACCATTATGAAAAGCGGATGGATTCATCCCCATGAAATGAGTGAATGTCATGGGGGGGTAGCAGTAAATGAGGGAGTCAAAGGAATTCCAATATCCATGATAATGACAACTCAAGGCATAGTGTAAAATCCTAAGGTCATACTAATCAAAGAGCACACCAAAAATAATCAAATGGCCAATATGCACACAAACATGATAAAGTGGTTGAAAGGGGTCTCCCTCTCTAAAGTAGGTATGCCCAACCCAAGAGGGTCCTTAGAATCCTCTACTAAAGATAAGAGGTAACATAATCAGTTATAAGGGCCCTTGTGGGCTTAACAACCAATCAGCCATATCCCCCCAAAGAGGTAATCCTCCATAAAGGTTGTGTGTTGTCTAACCCTTATCTGTCCCAGGGTACTTGTAGAATAACCCCTGCAAGTAACCTATGTGGTACCTAAGTCAAGCAACTAATAAACCATGGTATAACTGATGCACAGGCGAATAGTTGTAAGTCAGGTCCACCGTATGGGCAAGGTAGCAAAGCCTGAAACGTTGAAAGCATTGTCTCTCACAGAGGTAAGGGCACTAGCAAGATCCCCATATACGAATAGATCCCCAAAAATATATATGACGCTAAGAAGGTATCAGGGGGATATCCATTCAACTAACCTCATGCAACCTTGTGCTTAACTCTGGTGTAAGTGGAGCCTCCTGATATTACCGATTATACAATGGATTTCCCCACTCCTTTAGTCAGACACATATGTTGATTTAATAGCCTTGGAGAAGTTTACTCAAAAAATCATATTCCAAGGCTCTAAATCCTAAGCTAGTTTGTGCACCCTAGAAAGATAAAATCATTACTAATCAATTTTAAATTATAGTGTTACTTTTAGTGGTCTTTCTTACTCAAAAAGTTGTGGTCGTGAAATTAGTGATGTTATGAATCAACAAGTAAAATAAATGAATATGAAAACAATGCAAGTCCTAATTTCAATTTTCAATAAATGATGTTCTTTTGAGAATGAAATTCTCAATTAAGTTATGCAATTCTAAATAAAATGCAATATTTATTTACATGCACTAAGATTAATGATAAAGACTCAAAAGATCAAAATGCCAACAATGTAAAATGACTAATATTTTTGTATTTTCAATATATGATAATGAAAATGCAAGGACTGAATAGAAGATTGATATAAAGACTTTATTGTGTGTAAACAGAGACAAATCAAGTAGGATATCAAGAAGCAAAACACCTAGCCCAAGATGAAAGGAAAATCAAGTGAAAAGGATGATGAGAAAGGAACTTCCCAAAAATTCAACCAAAGACAGGTTTCCTTTCATTCCACAGACACTTAATAGTCACAACAAAGACCCAAGATGATTCTGATTATTTTCGGCATGAAATGAGAGTGGAGATATAATAAATAAATGTATAGAGATATATCAGATATAAAATAATATAACAGAAATGTATCAGAGATGAAACCATTAACACAGAGATACAGTAATACACAATTTTCTATTAATGAGAGAAAATGTATAAACACTGTAAAAATACAGAGTGAAAGACTCACTAGAATGGTGGCAGTTTATCTCTAAGAAGAGGTGTGTACGCTACTCGCATTCGCAAGAATATGATTTTACAATGAGGCTCCAAAGTAATTTTTATCATAAATAAAATCCAAAACCCTAACCCCGGAATATGAAAAGCCAACAATTTTGTGGACCCTGTTTTGGGTAGTTTGGTGTATCAACTTCTCGGGGGCGTAACTTTGGCATACAATATATGTTTGGGGCACACAATAGCTCATTGGAAAGGTATCGTTGAGGAGATTCATTTAAGGGGATCAATTATATTCTTTGGCTATCATTGATAATATATCAAAAAAAACCTTCATTTAGGCCCTCAAAATAGCCCTTGAAGTTAAAAACTGCTAAAAATAGTAAATTAACAAAATTGCCAGAAAATTGTTTTGAGCCAATTGAAAAAGGTGGGTGGCCACTGATATCCACCTGGATCACAAGAAGAATAAGAAATCATCAAAACCTACCCAACAACTAAGCAACAAAGGATGATGTACGCGATTGTTCAAGGGAAAAGCACGTATGTACGCATCTTGCAGAAGGGCAACACACGTATGTATGCGACTGTCAAGAAAAAACCCGCGTATATGTGTCAAAACACAACCATGCTAAGGAGAAGGCTAAGAAACTCAGACTCATAGTGAACATAGTCTGTCAAGAAATGATATGACAAGAAATTCAATATAAACGAGAGAAATCTAAGGAGACAAAAACTCCAAAACCTGAAAAAGAAGATTCAATCCCTAGTATGGTCGCCAATTCTATTACGAGGAAAGTCTCTCTATGTCTAGGGGTAAAACACAACAGATGGAAATGATGGCAGAAATCAACTCTAATCTCAATTATGATATATAAACAAATATGCTAGCAAGACAAGATAAAAGGCCTACCTCGTCTAGACGTTCGATGAAGTCCATCTATGAGCACTTGACCCAAAGCAATACACTTGCAACTAGTCCTCAAAAACCAAGAAACGCAAGCATATGGTGATAATATATAATGTTATCACATTCAATAGCACAATCCATCAACATTCATAACAAATATGCCCATGAAATAACAATTCAAATATTCGCAAGATATTAATTGGATGAGAAAAGAGTATTTATATTAAAATGTTATCAACAGAAAGGAATGAATTACAAACTTCTGTGTCAACACGGTTTAGAAGCGAGAAACTAAGTCCCTTCTAGCTGGACCTCCACCACTTCAATCCTCCACCAAAGGCAATATCATATAAGAGAGACAATGAAGTTTTCAATCAATAAGGGAAGAGCTTGGGGGTTGAACAATGTGTTCAAACTTAAAGGACAAAGGGATGCAGACTCAATGTGAAGTGAATAATTTCTCTAGAGTAACTTTTCTCTCAAAGTTGAATTCTTCTATCATTTTCCATAGCTCGGATTTTGCCTATTTGTAGCCTTCAAGTGGAATTGAAGGGTCAAGTCAAAAAATTTCTAGTATATGGAAGGCCAAGGATCATAGCTATCGTGACGTGGCATGGAAACCTGACACCATTTTTAAATTTTGGGCACAAATCCTGATGTACGCGGGCTATAGTGGTGCAACCTGTGTATATGCATGTTGTAATATAGGTAGCATGTGTATATGTGGAAAAATCATGTTTTTAGCTCTGGGATTTGCAAAAGGGACTTCAACTCTGCATAGGGAAATGGAAAAAGACCCTGTGTGCAAGTTTTCATAGGGTGAGGCAAATATTGCTATAACACATAGTTATGGAGGTTTTCATAGTTATGGAGGTTTGCGACCGGAAGGGTAATCACTAAATACATAAAAATTATGACAGACCAATCAAGCTAGTGAACAAGAATAACTTATGTCTAATAAAAATCATCCAAGGGCGGCATTTTACTTTCGTTCTAAAATCACAATAGGACATTCCAATAGAGGGGAACAAGTAGAGATAAAAATAATTGACAAGGGAGGAGATCAGACACGAATCCAAGAAATTAGTTGAAAGTTTAAATGCAATCACATTCCAGAATTTCTTATTTAATTAAAATCCATCAAGACTTTTCCAATCAATATCAGAATCCATTAAAACTTACAACAATCCTAAAACCTCATATATCAAAAAAACTTAATAAGATGCAAATCTCAAATAAAAGTACCATAATCGGCAACGAAGATGCAGATGTTCTTCAACAATAGCACTCCTTCCTTTTCCCACTCGCTAATCATTGAGACTTCACCAGTCCCTCCCCTCCAATTCTAGGGTTACTCTTCTTCCCCATTATTCCCTCGAGCCGCAAAGGGGTCACACACACAAACCGAAAAAATAATCTAGCTTTGATCTTAACTCGCAAGGTAGAGCCACCACTCTCTATCAAGATGGGTATCCCAACTCTCACAAGTAAAACCAGTCAAAAATTATGCAACATAACCTTACCCATAACCCGTATGATCCATTTTCCCTCTAGACTATTTTCTTTATAGGAGTTTCCTTAATGACACATCCTTATTACACAATTAATTCATTTTTTAATTAAAAAAATTAGAATTATTCCCCCCTTACACTTGTCACCCTCTCCCCAAGTTGCACAAGAAATTCCACTTTTTATTTAATTAAAGTCAATTTCCCTCACCCTTCCTAAAAGCGCTCCTTAAATCACTCTTATTTGTCTCTCTATTCCCCATATTCTCATTTAATGACTGATGCCTTACTAAATCTAAGTTGAGTTAAAATAGGATTCTTCTCCTAGTTAACTAGTGGTAGCTAGACTCTAGATTCTTTTATATGCGTACACATTGTCTCATGTTTATTTCTTTCTTATTTTAAAAACACCCTTTTACATTTTCTTGCACACATGTGCCTTATATCAAATATTTAAATATATTCACCTTTTCTTAATTCTTAAATCGATTTACTTCATCCCCTCATTATTTAAATTATAATTCATTTTTAGTCTTCTTATCGACTTAGACTTAGGCTAAATTTTTCAATAGGCTTAGAATTTCACTTTAGATTTATAATTAATCATTTCAATCCTTAATTAATTAATTAAATCTGGCAATGCTTAAATATTTTACAAGGTTTAATTATTCACTCAAGGTTTTCTAGGCCACCACGATTCAATGACTTAAGTTTTATTTACGCGACATTCCCTTCAAGATGCACTCTGTGCTCCAAGGGTGCCACTCGACTTTTGAATGGATTTGATAGTTTTCCAACCCTTGGATTCAACACTCCATTTGGGTGACCTTGTGAGAGACTAAGGGCTTCGAAGGAATAAGGACCTGCCTTATTGCACACCCTTTAGAATCTTCGTGAGTAACTATATCAGTCTTCCCTCACGACATCGTGGACCTTTTGAACTAGGTAATCGTTAACCTACAATTTGAGCCACAGATGGAGTGCTAGTAGGTTGTGACAGGGACTCTACCACACCTCTCCCTCAATATTTGGTTTATGTGCATGGCCCCTTTACTCCTTATGTGAGTCAGATTAGCATGTATTCATCAGCCTGCATTCATGAACAAAACATTGTCAATGATCCATATACAACATCATAATATAATCGATCATATGTCACATATGCATAAATGAAATACTCAAACCAATACAATCCACTCCTTAACTCAATCCGAAGTCTAAGGAGGTCCATTGATGCCATCGTCATCCACGATCTATCAAGTTTCCTGCACACTAAGAGAAATTTGTCAATAGCATCTGTCAATACACATATATCAAATAACATTAAATCATAATCCATCAAAATCATCATAAGAATCCATAAGAAAAAAAATAACCATGTACTATAACCATATCACTTGCACACAAATGTCCACAAAGAATAATTCAATAACATGTGCTCGCAAGAGCAGTATGTTACACATAGCAAGTAGACTTTTACATATTGTAAATACGAGGAGATAAAATAAGAAAAAGGAAGATAAAAACATAAAAATGAAGAAAAATCCAAAAAGAAGTAATTAGTAGGAATAAGTGATTCAGGAATGACATCGTGCAACAATTGGTGCAACATAAATTGGAAGACTGCGCACAGGAAAATTGGACAATGTGCAAATGACAGGAAAAAGGGAAAAATATGATAGAACATTAATGACTAGGTCTATAAAAAGGGAAAATCACAGGCAAGTTCAACACTTATCAATTTTCGAGTGAATAGAGAGATGAAGAGCGAAATGTAGGTGAAATCCCATGAAGAATATAGCAATTGACCACTAAGCATACATGATGACACCTCATAAGGTTGGTGACCCAGGGCGATATGTTAGGGTTACTCGATAGTTTGAAAGAAGTAAGGAAAGAATGATAGATCCTAAGGATGTTGTAGAATTGGAAGATATCATGACCTCAGTGACATAGTCGATTAGCCTGACCAAGGTAGAGGAAGAAAAATCATTGTCGACATAAGTAGAAATGGGTCACAACTCAGAAAACCCCAATGGAAGCACAAACTCTAACCTGGAAAAACCTGCAAAACTTGAGGGAATGAAGGGACAACAACATAGACATGTCACAGAGGAGGTGTGGGTCAATGTAATGTTCCTGACTTGGCTATTCTAGAAAACGTTGTTAATGTGTGTGTAGGATTAATCGTTTACAACATATGAATTATCATACAAATAACAAATGCGACAAAGGACTGCAAAGTTTATATTATGATATCTCTATGGATTACAAAATGGCCAAATTCGGCTGAATAAACTAACAATACTCGACTAGATCAATAGACAAAGGATCTTATCCAAAATAAAAATAAGCAACTAAAAGATAATACATGGAATATGGGAGCACTGCAGAATCAATGGATGCACTGGGACTATGGTAGCTCTAGCGGTAACTGTTGGAAGTCTGTAAAGTTTGCCTTGGGAGATATACTTCTTGGAATGGCCTGGAAACTATCCCAAATGATGCGCCCTGCTCTAGTCCTCAGTACTGATAATTGTCAGACCCTTCTGCTGGTGAGTTTGGACCCCGGATGGATCCCCCTAAGGGAATGTGCCCCTCTTTCTTTGGCAAAATGCATCCTAGTGATTCCACCATCGGAATCAGATGAGATGTGTCTCAAAATGACCACCTTGGTCTACTGGGAAATGGGTCAGAAGGGTTTCCCTGAATATGGCATGATGCTCACTCTGGAACCCCAAATGTATCTACCAAAAGTGTCGCACGTCCAATTATGGAAAATGTGCCCCAATTGATTCCTCTGTCAAAATCTGATGAGGAACCAGGAAAAATATGTGCCTTGCCTTCCTCTCAAATGGGTCAAGAGGAAATCTCGGAATTCTCCCTCGATGGGATAAGTCGACTAAAAACCCTCTTAGAAGCTATGCCCTCACTCTGGATGAATGTGCCCTTGCTTCTGAGAACTGTGTAACTTCTACTGAAGAATGATGGAAGACCTTAATGATCTCCCCTGTGACTAGGGTGTGTCTCTCAACACTGAAATCATCCAACTAGTGTCTTCCTCCTGGAATCCACTGAACTATCTCTCCTGAGATGCGCCTCTTCTCCTCAATGAAAAGTCATAATATGCATAATAATGAATTAGGTCACTGAACCTTCCTTTATATCTTTCCAAAACCCTAAATCATGTTGAAACCCTAATTCATTGTTGAATTCCAAAACCCTAAATCACTATTGAAACCCTAATTCATTGTTGACTTCTATTTTTAGCTCATAATGACTTAAAAGTGCTTTTAACCCTTTTTAGCTCAATGTCACTTTTTGAATATAACACCTGTGATTGGAGTGACCTCTAGTAACCCTATTTACCCCTCTTTGGCCCTGCCTATAGTCTAATGGGACGGTTTAGACCATTAAGCCTCCTCTCTAGAGCTCCTATTTGGAAAGGGACATTACATTCCTCCCTTCCCGAAATTTCTTGTCCTCAAGCAATACTAGTCCAAGGTGTTGCAACAAATGCTCGCTCTCCCAAGTAGCATCCTCTATTGGAAGCCCTCTGCATATGATCAAACACTCTCTGATCACCTTGATCCTCAGTTTCCGCTCCTGGAACTGCAAAACCTCCTTCGAAACTAACTCCAATTGTCCCTCCTCATCCAACGGGGGAATCTCCTCTGATGTGCTAATGAATTGTCCCACTACCTTTTTTAGGCAAGACACGTGGACCATGTTATGAATCTTGCTCCCCTCTGGAAGCTCTAGCTCGTAACAAACCTCACCTACTCAATGCATGATCCTGTAAGGACCATAAAATCTAGGCTTGAGCTTCTCGACCCCACTCTTATTCAGAGATAATTGTCTGTAGGGTTGGAGTCTCAAGAACACCAAATCTCCAACCTCAAAGATGTGCTCTATCCTGTGCATGACCGCACTTATCTTCTGTCGATTTTGCACCATGTGCAGGTTTTATTTCAACAACTTGAGAATATCCTAACTCTCTACGATCCAATCCCTGGCCTTGGGAGCTCTTCTCTCCTCGAAGACCAAGTCTACCAAAGTGGGAGCATCATATCTATACAATGCTCGGAAGGGTGTCACACCAATGGACATGTGGAAGGTGGTGTTGTAGCAATGTTCTTCTAAATGTAACCACTTTACCCACGTTCTTTGTTGTCCTCCTACATAGTTCCTCAAATACCCTTCAACCTGCTTGTTGAAAATCTCGGTCTACCCATGTATCTTAGGGTGATAGCTGGTGCTAGGTGTCAACTCTATCCCCACCAATCGAAACAAATCTCTCCAAAATTTCCCTATGAACCAACTGTCCCTGTCACTGACGATGTTCTTCAGCAACCCATGAAGTCTAAATACCTCCCTGAAGAAAATCCTGGCTACCTGAACTATGATGTACTCTGTCGGTATGGTATAGAAGTGAGAAAACTTGGTCAATATGTGAACCACTACATAGATACAGTCCTTACCCTGGGCCTTGGGTAGACCTGTGATAAATTCCATAGATATACTCTCCCATTTCTGCTCTGGAATGGGGAGTGGCTGAAGTAGCCATACTGGAAGAGCATGCTCTGACTTGTTTTGATGGCAAGTCACACACTCACTAACGTGTCTCATAATGTCCTGTTTGAGGCCCTTCCATGAGAACCTCTCTCTGATCTGTCTATAGGTTTTGAAAAACCCCTGATGGCCTGCTAGAGCTGAATCATGAAATGTCATGAGGATCTTCTTCTTGAGCCCTAAATATGGCACCAAGTAGACTCTATCCTTGTAAAATATGACATCATCAATGAACCTATACCATTCATCCTGTATCTACCCATCCATCACCTCACAAACGAACTTGTTCTTGGAATATTCCACTAACAAGTGGGGTTTCCAATCTGCTGAAATCTCCATCAAAGAACATGTTGCAAGTCTCCTCGATAGTGCATCGACCACAATGTTCTTCTTCCCCTTGACATACTCTATGTCAAAGTTGAATTCATGTACCTTCATCACCCATTTATGTTGGCGCTCACTGAGGTCCTTCTGCTCAAGGAAATACTTCAAACTGTTGTGATCAGTCTTGACCACTAATTTGATGCCCACCAAATATTGTCTGAACTTGGTCAAGGCATGCATGATTGCCAACATTTCTTTGTCATAAATGGAGTACAACCTCTCAGGTTGAGTAAGCTTCCGGCTCTTGAATACAATGGGGTGTCCTCCCTACATCAAAACTGCATCGATCCCTTCATCGAATGCATCACACTCTAGTACAAATGGTAAGGTGAAGTATGGTAGTGCCAACACTGGACAAGTGCCCATGACTTCCTTCATGTGATCAAAGGCTTCAAGTGATTTCTCGATCCATATGAAGACCCCATCTTGGTAAGATATATCAGTGGCGCTCCAAGCTGAGAAAAACCCTGGATGAACCACCTGTAATAGTTGCACAACCCAAAGAAGTTCCTTAATTATGTCACGTTCATGGGCATCGACCGATCCAGAATGGCCTTGATCTTCTCTTGGTGCAACTGTACCCCTTGTGCACTGATGATTTGGCCTAAGTAAAGCAGCTCTATCATACCGAACTTTCACTTGGAGTCTTTGGCATATAATGATTGTGACTCCATGATGCTCAATACCTCATCCAGGTGCCTAATATGCTCTTGCCATGACCGGCTATAGATCAAGATGTCATCGAAGAAAACCAAGATTGATTTCCTTAATTGATCCTTGAATATATGGTTCATGCAAGAATAGAATGTAGCGAGTGCATTGGTTATCCCAAATGGAATAACCAGGAACTTGAAGTGTCCAAAATGACATCGAAATGTTGTCTTCTCTATGTCCTACTCTTGGATGTTGATCTGATGATATCTAAAGCGTAGATCAATTTTTGAGAAGAAAACGACCCCATGCAGTTCATCCATCAACTTGTCAAGGTGTGGGATAGGGTATCAGTTCTTGATGGTTTTCTTTTTCAAGGCTTGGTAATCAATGCACATCCTCATGGTGCCATCCTTCCTCAAAACTAAGACAACTAAAGAAACAAATGGGTTGTTGCTCGGTCTAATGTGTCCCATCGCCAGCAATTCCTTGATTTCCTTCTCTATCTCATCCTTGAACCTCCTAGGATG
>JZKD02S2068453.1:360040-378474 GCA_000966675.3 Picea glauca | reverse complement strand
ATATATATATATATGGAAGTGGGGTGATACAAGAGTTTTTTAAATTTGCTTTGTATATTACGCACTTTCAAATTTTAGCTTAAGGTCTTCCTTCCTCCAATAATTTTAGGTATAAGTTATTTAATGTAAGGTGAATGAGGCACATAAGAAGAAACTTGAAAGAAACCTAAAGTGTAAATTTTCTAGTGATATAGATATGAATTCATGATAACATAGGAGTTCCACCACAAATATATCAATCCTATCCACAAGTCCAAGAACTTTGTAATGATGATTAAGTGTGACACTTTCAGGTGCAGACATGCATTTAAGAAAAACCCAAATGTTATTATTCTCACATGTTGAGGGTTAAAACTCCTTTTAAAATTTCTAGCAAACTAACAAAAGAAAACAAAAAACTTGGAAAAACTTACAAATGCCAAATATACAATTGAAATTTGTAACAATTAAGTAAACTTGAAAGCATGGAAAAACAAAAACAAAATTATAGAAAAGTACAAAACAATTATTTAATCAAAATAACCTAGACATATAAGCTAAATTGTCAAATCAAGATGAGCCCTAAATATACCAACATCCCAACAAGGAAAAAAAGTGTAAACCAATATCTTAAAATATCACAAGTCAAAATAGAAAGGAGGAACTAGATTACAAGGGATAAGTTGAATTGTAAATTTAAACTCTTATTCATAGTAGATCCTTCAATTTTGTTTTGCATATAAATACGTTATTTCCTTTAAATTAAGATTGTGATAGATGACAAAAAAGATAAAAATAAAAAAATCTAATGCATGAGATGTTGAGATAATGAAGTCTTTTTTATTAAAAGAAAACAATAGAAAGGAAACTAAAATAAAAAAAATGGACAATGCTAAAAATAAATCCTAAACTAAATGAACAGTTATGACATCAATTTTAAATTATGAGATCATCATTAATTAATTTACACATCAAAAGAGGTAAAAGTAATAAAAAGTGATGTATAACCAAAGATCAAATTATTTCTTATTTTTCTCTCTTAAAATATTCTTGCTTCACAATTTTAGAAAATTAATTGCACTAAACATTTCACAACTAAGTGTTGAACACACCACCCACACTAAGAGAGGGGGGGGGTAAATTAGTGTGTGGACTTTTATAACTTTTCTT
This sequence comes from Picea glauca, assembly GCA_000966675.3. Lineage (NCBI taxonomy): Eukaryota > Viridiplantae > Streptophyta > Pinopsida > Pinales > Pinaceae > Picea > Picea glauca. The sequence goes on along the minus strand of JZKD02S2068453.1, from coordinate 377,325 downwards.
TCTTACAAGTTAGCAGTTAAAACATAATTGAACAAATTAAGAATAATTGAATCATAATCACAATGGACAAGAGATACCAGATGTTTTGTATAAGATTTTGTATATATGTGAATATAGTAATAAGGATTTTCCCAGCACCAACTATTTTGTTTCAACGCCAACTGAAGTAAGGAGCACCAAATCCTAGGAGAGCACCAACTCTCAAGAAAGACCCATCTTGTTGATAGAATGTAGTCTATCCAACTAGAGTTCATAGAGTAATTCAATTCTAGTAGCAGTGATCCATTTTTGAATCAACTCTATTTCATGATCAGAGGTATACTCTTAACACTCATCACCGAACTTCATCTTCTCTCTAAAATTTGTGTCTTCTTCTCTTCTTCTTTCCTCTGATATTTGTGCCTTCTTCACTTCTTCTCTCTGATATTCACACGGACCTTAGGTCTGTATCCCATTCATTTTTTTCTCCGCAGGCTGCTCTTTCTTAGTGAACCTGTCTTTTCCACAAACCCATCTTCTTCCAGAAGCACACCATCCAGTGAACCAATCATGGTTGTATTTATACTTGTTTATGCTCAAAACTTGTTTAAGTTATTGATCCGAATTGTGAAACAAGTTATAACTAACTCGTTCATTTACAACAAATTTTGGGACCACCAGAGATCATCATTCTAGGTTTTCAACTTTACACCTGGAATCCCCTTCACTTTCATAAATTGATCACAGGTATGGATCGATTTCCTTTGTTTTTGTGATTACAAAAATCGATGTTTCCTTCAAACCATGTTCATATGATCATTGGCATAGAACCATAGGCTTATCAATTTAAGTGACACATTACATTCTATCCTTTAAATATCTTTACCATATGACCAATGGTGGTTACCTCACGCGAGGCGAGACGAGCGCTTGAGTGCGTATCAATTCAACTGTCATGATTCAATATCCTGATGAGATGGATGATTGTTGGAACTTCGATACTTCACCCTTCGGGTCTTTGGGACTTCCAACCTTTCAAATCTCTCGAATACGATTTCACCGAACAGATCGGATGGTTCACATTTATATCACAGAACCATATCAATGGTCATATACGATCCTTACATCTATCCTTTCATTGCTTAATCTAACAGCCAGGACTTAATGAAGCAATGGGATGGATGGCTGCCATTTACTTCGAAAATTTTGCTATTATGATTACGTTATCCTTCCACTGTATTTTGATCAATGATTGAGAGTGCACCCAAAGTATTCTTCAGATCAGACGATCGATGTCCACTTCGGGACTTTGGCATTCGGAACTTCGGAGGTTTCTAATAAATGCTACTCCATGTTCCTCAAGAGTGATCACCTATTGAGTAAGTCTGAAAATGGTGAAGACTGCTTGTTTTTGGTTAACGCTTCCACTTACACTATCCTTCCATTGTAGTAGGTCGACGGATGAGAATTCTACCGAAGTGATATTCATATCGGGCGTCTCATGTCCACTTCGGGACTTCAGCATTCAGGACTTCAAGACTTTGGGAAAGTGCTGGTGGTAAAATTCCTGAAGCAAAACTCCTGGAGTGATGTAACTTACTTATGTCACTTAATGACGTGTCATGATCCGAGTAGATGCCACGTGTCACTCACCTTCATGATTTGCACGTACCTGAAATGTCGATTCAAATTGACACTTGTCATTGTCTGATTGCGCCATGCGTTCCTGCTGACGTAGTATTGTTGACGTGGATCTCCTCATGTGGCACATGTTCATCTCCTTGATCTAATGGTCAGAATAGTATCTGAAGGGTATCTCAGATCGACGACTGAGAGTGACTTTGGAACTTCGTCTTCAGGACTTCGAGACTTTTGACATTTCTTGGTGGTGAAACTCCCAAAGTAATTCTCCAAGAGTGGCGTAACTTATTGACATCATGTGTTGACATGGCATGAGACAATTTCCTCTTGACACATGTCATCATATGATTATTCCATGTGTATTTGTTGACGTGGTTTGCTAACATGGTCTGCCACATGTCCTTGCTAACGTGGTTTGCCACATGTCCTTGTAGACATGGTCTTTTGCATGTCCTTGTAGACGTGGTCTAATGACGTAGATATCCCTGATCTAACAGTCATCATATGTTCTCTATATCTAATGGTCCTTATTCATTTTGGATTGTCGGCTCTCCGAGATTCATGTTTTTCAAATCTCAAACTGAAAAATATGAAGTGAGATTTTTTCAGAGCTTAACCTCCTTGCATATTTATACACGAACTAAATGTTGTTCGTCGATCATGATCCTAGATCGATGGCTCGATCTGTCTATGATGCATCTCTTCTATCTTATCCTGTCCTTCCACTTAGAATGATCCAACGATTGATGGAAATTCGCATAAATGAGATCTCAGATCTTTTACCTCTCTTATCATATCCTTCCACTCGAAAATTATCCAATGACTAATGAGAATTCGAGTTTGATCCGACAGTTGACGGGTATTCAGATAATCAAATTCTCAACCCTTTAGCCATGCTTATCATATCCTTCCACTTTAAAATGATCTGATGGTTGATAGGAATTCGGGTTTGATCCGATGGATGACGGGTATTTGGATAATCAAATTCTCAACCCTTTTAGCTTATCCTGTCCTTCGACTAAAATGTGATCCAATAGTCATGAAGACTCTCAAAGAAGATCAACAATCAAGGATGGTTGTGGAACCACAACTTGCAAGTGATTTAACTCGTCACTAAAAATCCACAATTTGAAGTTGTGCATTGTTGGTGAGTCAATCACAATCGTCAATCTCTGAGGCTACAAGATCCGACAGTCCTGACTAATTGCATAATTGGAACTAACATGATATTTAATTCTCCTTTCGATCTCTGCAATTCATCCCTATCGTTGATCAAGCCATTGCGAATTCAATGGTCACGACTTAATCTGACTTAAATTGATCATTTTTTGGATCAACCACAGTCGTCGATATTCGAGTCTATGAGATTTGAAGATCTAGACCAATTGCGGGATTGGAACTAGCAAGTCGTTTAATTCTCCTTCTGATCTCCACAATCTATCCTTGTCCTTGATCTGGCGATTGTGCATCTGACGGTCACAACTCAATCCGACTTAATCTTATCGCTTGTTGGATCAACCATAGTCATTGATATCTGATTTTATGAGAACTGACGATCTAGACCAATTGTGGGGTTAAAACTAGCGAGTTGTTTAATTCTTCTTTCGCTCTTCGCAAGTCATCCCTGTCATTGATTTGGCTTGCAGATCTGAGGGTCAAGATCCTCCAATGGTGCTCAAGCCCATGGTCACTCATATGACCGACATTCATTATATGAGATGATCAACAACGTCAATTTCTTGATTAGACAGTTGTTGAGGCTTCTCACCCTGATCTTATGTTTTTCCTTTTGAGCTTTGATCTATGCATATTGTTCGCTCTCCTCTCGAGCTTTGATCTTTGCATACTGTTCATTCCTCCTTCTGAGCTTACACTTTTGATTCTGAGATTTGATCTCTGCATATTGTTCGCTCCTCTTCCTGAGCTTACGCTTTTGATCTCTGCATATTGTTTGGCATCTTCTACTAACTGATATATTGTTGACATCAATGACAATCGCATATCTGGTAATTCATCATTAACAACAAATCATCACATCGATTGTTGACATCAATGACAATATGTCCAACAATATCCCCCTTTTTCATTGAGGGAAACACACTAAATTCATATACAAAACTCTCCATGTGAGGATGATTTCCTACTATGAAGTTTTCTCTCCCCCTTTGACATCAATGGAAAAGGGTTTCTCCCCTTATAATCAACATTTGTTTGTCTTCATGTTGTTGACCAGAATATGAACTTGGGTAACTCGCCCTGAAATCATGTTCTACCTGCCATAACTGAATGACTCCCCCTATCAATATTCTCTCCCTCTTCTTCTGACTACTCTCCCCCTTTGTTTCTGAAAAGGGTAACTCTTCCTGACAAGGTTTCTTCCCCTGTTAATTTACTAACTTCTTATCTCAGTTGATTGGGATTTTTGTGTTTCAAATGAGTAGTCTTCTTGACACCAATTTTTGTAGTGATCATGTATTTTCAAAACTTAATCTAATTACTTTCTTATTTACTAACCAAAATACTTCCCCTGAGTTTTTACTAACCGTTCTCCCCCTTTGTTTCTAAAAGGGTAGTTTTTTTGTTTTTTCTTGACAGGGTCTCTCTTCTTGTTGTCTATACAGGATGTCATGTACATCATTTTGTACATCAGAATGTTTCTTATGTGGATGTCCCTGTCCTACTAGAACACTGCACAATTGTATCTCATATTTTCAAACAACCCTTGGATCTTCCCATTGATTCTCATCGATTTCTAACTAGATGTATCCATCTTTATCCAAGATGCCTCTTTATTGTACATTGCTCTAAATTTGTTTGACAAAGTTTATACTATGCTTGTCACATGACTGCCATTCATTTTGCAACAATCAACTTCAATCTTGTTCACTTATTCAATATTTTCTATCCACATCTGTGAGTCTCCTGGTTTCTTGAACTTTGTTCTCTGATCATCTATTACTGCAACTTCATTTTTCTTCCATATTTGTTTTACTCTTTTTGTCGTATTGTATAAATCATTTCTCATTGATTGTTTTCTTGAGTTCCAATAGTTATGGGCTTTGTGGCCATGTCCACCACAACTGTAGCATATCATAGTGTAACAATGTGTAGCAATATGTCCAACATGATTGCAGTTCCAACATCTTATACTGTTGTTGAACTTACCAACTTGTTTTCTTCCATGATTCCTACAATCCAAATATTTATGACCATATTGATTACAAGAGAAACAATAACCATTAAAAACACTCTCATGCCTTATTTGATTCATCCATGAAGGTGTCTCTCTTATAAACTTGCTTTGAGGTGTATGAGTAGCTTCTGGATGTCTTCCTTGATCTGATCTTCTAAATTTTGTAGTGTTTCTTTTATTTCTTGAACATGAAGAACCTGAGTCATACCTACTTTCACTTTTTACAAATGAAGGAGTTGTTTCAAACCTATCTTCATTCTTTACAAATGAAGGACATGTGTCAAAGCTGTTTTCACCTTTTACAAATGAAGGGCCTGCATTAGGTTTCTTAGGAGTACTGATTTCTTCCTTGTTGTATCCAAGACCGGATTTGTCATTTGGTGATCTTTGACTATCTAAGATCTCATCCAAGGTCATGGAGTTGTTCAAAAAATTGATTTGGGTGTTTGACTTCTCAACCTTATTTCTAAGATTAACAACTTTTGCTTCCATCTTATGACATGATTCTTCCTTTTTGTTTAGTTGGTTCCTCACTACCTCCTCCCTTATTTTAGCTTCTTCAAGTTGTATTTTAAGATTGACATAGCTTTCCCTTAGCTATTTTAGATCTGCAAGGCTTTTTCTTGGTTCATCATCTTCCTTCTTTTCTTCTTTTTCTTGACTGGTTTCATTTTTCGGTCTCTCAATCTCCTCTTCCTTTGCTTGACTGATTTCATTTTTTAGTCTCTCGGTCTCCTCTTCCTTTTCTTTTGTTAGATCAACAAATTTTGTTTTCAATCTTTTGATCTCTTCTTCTTTGTTTTCTAAATGAATCTTTTGCTCAGATGTGATTTCTTCATTGTCTTTGATCTTTTATTTTATTTCCAGGATATGACTTCGATTGCTAAGCTCATCATCTTCCTTCTTCTTTTATTTTTCTTGACTGATTTCATTTTTCAGTCTCTTGATCTCCTCTTCCTTTTCTTTTGTTAGAATAGTAACTTTTGTTTTCAATATTTTGATCTCTTCTTCTTTTTTTTCTAACTGAATCTTTTGCTCATATATGATTTCTTCATTGTCTTTGAGCTTTTATTTTATTTCTAGGATATGCTTTTGATTGCTAAGATCATAATCTTCCATCTTCTTTTCTTTTACTTGACTAATTTCTTTCATCAACTTCTCTAGCTTCTCTTATTTTTCTTCTAACTGATTATCCTGCTCATATACTATCTTTTCATTGTCCTTAAGAATTTCCTTTATTTCCAAGATATGCTTTTGACCCTTTTCAAGAAATTATTTAGTGTAGTCATGAAGACAGCTATAGTCTAAATCATTATGGTCATATTGGTATTCACAAAGACTCCAATCAACATTTTGTTTGGCCTTTGATAGTTCTTCTTATACTTATTCCATGGGATAAATTCTAACAAAACATTCTTTTATTGTATCTAAGTCTTCTTCTTTACTTGCAGGGGAGGATTCAATATCAACATTATTTCAATCGAAATATTGTGGAGATTATTTACCTTTATTGATGGCCGAGTCTTCCTCTTCATCCTTGATAGGAATGTCTCATGTGTCTTGAATGTTGATTTGATACATCTCTTCTAACTTCAGTCATAAGTCCTTGGCGGATGTGCATAGTCCTATGCTTTCTTTGACGGTATTTGATAATCCATTGAGAAGAATCTTCAATGCCACTTCATTGTTCTTCCTTACTATTCTTTGGACTGTAATCTTGGATAGATTCTTTGATGTAGTTAAATCCCAGGGATTTCTTACTACTGAATTCCAAATTTCGGATCCTCGTGACTTCAAATACTGTTTCATATCTTCTCTCCATGAGGAATAATCTATTCCATCAAATAAGGGAGCTTCAATTGCGGAGAGAGCCATATGTCCACCCATTTATTTAGAATCTACCTTCCAGTGTTTAAACTGTGTTGAAGGAACCCTCTCTAATACCAATTGTTGAACACACTACCCACACTAAGAGGGGGGGTGAATTAGTGTGTGGACTTTTCTAACTTTTCGTTCTTACAAGTTAGCAATTAAAACATATTTGAACAGATTAAGAACAATTGAATCATAATCACAATGGACAAGAGATACCAGATGTTTTGTATAAACTTTTGTATATATGTGAATATAGTAATAAGGATTTTCCCAATACCAACTATTTTGTTTCAGCACCAACTGAAGTAAGGAGCACCAACTCTCAAGAAATACCCATCTTGCCACAAGACCCATCTTACTGATAGAACGTAGTATATCCAACTAAAGTTCATACAGTAATTCAACTCTAGTAGTAGTGATCCATTATTGAATCAACTCTATTTCATGATCAGAGGTATACTATTAACACTCATCACTGAACTTCATCTTCTCTTTGAAATTCACGCCTTCCTCTCTTCTTATTTCTTCTGATATTCACGCCTTATTCACTTCTTCTTCTCTATGATATTCGCATGGACCTCAAGTCTGTATCCCCTTCATATATTTCTTTCCAGGCCGCTCTTTCTTAGTGAGCCTATATTTTCCAAAAGCGCACCATCTAGTGAACCAATCATGGTTGTATTTATACTTGTTTATGCTCAAAACTTGTTTAAGTTATTGAGCCAACTTGTGAAACAAGTTATAAATAACTTCTTCATTTACAAAAAAATCAGGTACCACCAGAGATCATCATTCCGGGTTTTCAACTTTACACCTGGCATCCCCTTCACTTTGATAAATTGATCACAAGTATGGATCGATTTCCTTTGTTTCTGTGATTATAGAAATCGACACTTCCTTCAAACCAAGTTCATATGATCATTTGCGTAGAACCACATGCTTATCAATTTAAGCAACGCATTACATTTTGTCCTTTAAATATCTTTACCATATGACCAACAGCGGTGACCTCATGTGAGGCGAGATGAGCACTTGAGCACTTATCAATTCAACGGTCATGATTCAATCTCCTGATGAGATGGATGATTTTTTAAACTTTGGGACTTCGCCCTTTGGGTCTTTGGGACTTCCAACCTTTCAAATATCTCGAATACAATTTCATCAAAAAGATTGGAAGGTTCACATTTATATTACAGAACCAGATCAATGGTCATATGCGATCCTTACGTCTATCCTTTCATTTCTTAATCCGATAGCCAGGATTTAATCAAGCAATGAGATGGATGGCCACCATTTACTTCAAGACTTCGACTATCATTCTTGTTGATATTATGGTAGCTGTGGGAGGTATTTACCTCCACATATAAACCTAACAAGGATAGAATAATCTCGGAAGCAAGAAGAAACCCTAATGAGTTGGCTAATAACCCTAGAAGACTTGTCGGCTCAAGAAGATAATTTATATTAGGTTATTAGCCTCTAAGATAAGAAGTCAGCCAGAAATAATAATATATGTTGAACAGAAAGTTACCCAGAATGAGAAGTCGGCCCAGGTAGTTAGCCAGAATTAGTATAAATGCAGGAGGCTATTCTCATTCTGGTAGGTAGTCTCATAATTACAAAGTAGCAACTTGTGCGCACTGCAATGCCCAGTCTTGTGCGCAGGTTTGAGGAGAGCTTCCATTGCAGCTGTTGTAGCTAGCATATCAAGTTTGGCTTGGACTATCTCTTGGCTAGGGTTTGGAACATCTGATCAACTCTTGTTGGTGCACTATCCTTGGGGAAAGGTGTGCTACCCTTTGTTTGGCTATCTAGCCTAGGGTTTGCTTCTGGAGTGATTCTCTATCAAGGTTAAGGTGCTCGGAGGGTAGCTTCGGCCTATGGTTGGGTGACAATAGAGATATTGTCAATCGTAAAACAAGCACATCCATTGTATTCTAATAGGTTATGGGCCCACACCTCCTTCATTCATTCTAAATGCTGGAAGGAAACATAGTCGCTAGGATATTGAGCTCGTTGAGGAACTGTCACTAGGGTTACTAGCAGAATAATATTCCAAGACACTGTCACTAGGGTTACTAGCAGGAGCAGTTGTAGAAAACCTAATCCTCTCGTTGAGGCACCTTAAGTGAATCTATTGACCTAATTTATGGACAGATCAGTGTGTCCTAGCCTAGCACATCTCCTGATACTATCAACAAGCCAAGACGTCAAGTTTGAGTTTCTGGTCAAATCTAGGGTTGACCAAGTCAAAGCAGCCATGACTTATTCTATGAAGTCAGAGAACAAGTTAGATGGAGCCTCTAACTTCAGAACGTGGAAGAAAAGGATTGACCTCATCCTTTCCAAGAATAAAGTGTTGGATATCGTGAAAGGAAATATCGTGGAACCAATGTTTGAAGAAGGAAAAGAGAAGGAACCACAGAACATTGCAATTATGGAGAAGTTCAAATACGGTGACATCAATGTCATGAGTATCATAATGGACTCTATAAAAGACCACTTGATACCCTACATCTCTCATCTTGACTCAACGAAGAATATGTACGATGCCCTAACAAATCTCTTCTCAGTCAGAAACATTGGACAAGTTATGAGTCTGAAGAATGAGCTCTATGACATCAATATGAATGATGAGGACAACATAACATCATACTTTGTGAGAATCTCTCAGTTAATATATCAACTACAAGCTATTGAAGAGATCATTTCAGATAAGTAATTGGTAAACATAGTACTCAATGGTCTTCCCAAGACATGGGATGCATTTGTCGCAAGAATGAACACAAGAAAGGAGTATGCAGCATTTGAAAAACTTTGGACTTGCTCAAGAAGAATCAAGGATCAGTACAAAAGAGAAACCCCAAAATAAGTACGATGATCAAGCCTTCACAACAAGATTCAATAATTTCAGGAACAAAAGGAAGTTTGGTTCAAGGAGGAAGCCAAATAAAGAGAAATACATTTCATAAGTACAATGCTTCAACTGTCGAAAGTATGGTCACTACAAGAATCATTGTCCTGAGATAAAGAAAAGGGAGAAACTAGAAGCATCAGTTTCCGAAGAAAAGGAACCCACAAAGAAGACTAAGCAGGATGAAAGAGACTTCTTCTTCTGACGGTAACAATACTCTTCTTAGTTCTCGTACATATCTTGTTTGTATAAGTCTCTGTACATATCTTGTATATCTATCTCTTAAAAATATGTTCCAAGAATAACTATATCTATGGAAGAACAACAAGATACAGATTGCGATCACTATACAAGAAAGGATGAAATATGTCAAACAATATTGTGGAATCTATTACAAGATAAGCTGAAATCAAAATCAATCTTGAAGAAACCTAGAAGAAAGAAGTCAGCAATCAAGAAAGACTTATGACGCTTTGCAGAAGACAATAAGGATGCAGATGTAAACGTGGACTCTCCTTGATGGAGGGAGTCGATTATATATCACCATAAAGAAGAGCATGTATTAATACATGAAGCAAGGATTAGGAGGGAGCTAATCCTACGATCCATTGAAGATGATGAATTATATATCCATGGTAGCAAACATGAAAAGAAGTACATGTTCAGTTCGACCTTAGAATATGTCTTCTTTGAAGAGAAGCCTTAAAGTATCCCTGGTTGTCCATCCACATCCGTAATCCTATGATGAAAGAAAGAAATGGAATCTTTAGGTCATGGAATCTATAAGAAACTCCATGGACCCAAGAGATAAAGAAAAACATAAATAATCCAAGAAAGAAAGAGAAGCCAGAACAACCAGTCATTGCATCGAGAATCACAAAAGTACTAGCCTGATATGAACTCACTAAAAGCAATCAAGCAGAGGAACTAAAATTCGTGATGAAGAACAATGTATGGAAGACTTATGAATGAAAGAATTGTGAGATATATAACTAGAGGTTCTCCCAGATGGAGGGAGAAGACAATGATGATTACTTGTTCCAGTAAACCAAACATATCTCTACATGAGTCATTATATCATCCACAACATCCATGAGTTGGAATTCTTCATTAGATAAATGCAAAGACTATTCTCTAGAGCAATTGAACAAAGAGTGTATGAAGAACAACCTCAAGACTTTGAGGCATACCAGAAAGAGACCCTTGTATGCAAATGGAAAAAGATAACTTGGTGGAGAACCTCCAGTGCACAGCAGAAGCGTGGTGAAGATTTTCTATAACAAAGATATTGTATCAACATGATTACTCAGTAGATCAGATCTCATTATGACAGAATAAGTGCCACATGGATATGTTCCAGTTTTCCAACAATGATATACTTTATTGATCAGAGCTACATGAAGCCTTCAGAGAAAACCAATGTTCCAGACCAAAGTACATTTGAAATCAAGCATTACATTATCCGTAATGAAGTCTAGAAAGGAGAAAGTGGTTCTCCAATACATATCTCCACATATGAGCAGATAAGAAGACATTTTGGTAAAATATGAAATATTTTTTGTACTCAAGCTGGAGCTCGTGGAGACAACTTCCTTATTGAAAAAGGAAGAGATGATTCCCAGGTTGGGAGGGAGCACTAAAAATATTATTGAAGACATTCAATGAAAAATAGTCCAGCTTGGACAGATTCTTTCCTGTTTGGAAAGTGGATTGAGATTTCTGACGGACGATGATTTCTCATTGTGGTTAACATGGAAAATGGTCCAGATTGTTGATGTATCATAGACAACAACTTCCCATTGTGGTTAAAATGGGGAGTGGTATAGGGAAGTCTCTCTTCTTGAGGGTTACTCAATAAGACTGGCCCGCCTCGCCAAACAACGATTTATCATTGTGGTTAACATGAGGAATGATCCATTTTGGAGGTTGGTACATGACATTATTTTTCCTCTTATGGTTAACAGAGGAAATGGTCCAGACAGTCATTCCTTAGAGTTTATACATTCTCTCTAGGGTGCACTTTGATTAGTGTAGGAAGAATGGCCCAGGGTGGGGAATGGTCCAAGCTCAACAATCAGGGACAGGCATTCCTTAGGGTTTATACATTCTCTCCAGGGTGCACTTAGATTAGTGTAGGAAGAATGGAACAAGGTGGGGAATGGTCCAGGTTCAAAAAACAAGACAATTATTCTTCCTTGCTTGAGAAGAATTTTTTCTACTCTGAGGGCATATATTATTTCAGATCTCACAAGTGTGAGTGAAAGATTGGCCCAAATGATTCAGTTTATATCAGAACATTGTTTCTGTGCAGGTTGATATCAGATGATTGTTATGAAGACTATATAACAGTAGATGTATACTACTATGGTGGATGTGTTCCACTGTTCGTGACTATACATTGATGATCAAGTACTTGTGTGTTACTTGGTGTGGTAGTGTACCACTGAATTGTAGTTATGTAGTACTATGTATAGACACAGTTGTGTTCTATTTTGTTTCGATTGCCTTAAAGACTATCAACAGTATTGGATGGATAATCAAAGGACAAAGATTTCCCAGACGGAAAATGGTTCAAAACATTTACTCTTTTATATTAGAGGAATGGCTCTTGTATCACTCTATGGAGTGAGCATCATGTCTGATTACTCAGATAGAGTATGGTTTTGAGAGATGATGAAACCAATGACACTGATGATGATGGTGGTGCTCATGATATAGTCATGATCTAGTCTATACAACTATGTTGATGCTACCGGGTGAATGGTATGTTTCTTTGCTCAAGATCATTACCTTTAATACCTCCCTAGCTAGGAGGGAGTGTTGATATTATGGTAGTTGCGGGAGGTATTTACCTCCATGTGTAAACCTAACGAGGATAGAATACTCTGGGAAGTAAGAAGAAACCCTAATGAGTTGGATAATAACCCTAGAAGACTTGTCGACTCAAGAAGATAATTTATATTAGGTTATTAGCCTCCAAGAGAAGAAGTCGACCATAAATAATAATATATACTGAATAGATAGATACCCAGAATGAGAAGTCGCCCCAGGTAGTTAGCTTAGTATAAATACAGGAGGTCAGTTCTCATTCTGGCAGGCAGTCTCAGAATTGCAGAGCAATAAATTGTGCACACTGCAGTGTCGAGTCTTGTGCACAGGTTTGAGGAGAGATGTCATTGCAACTGTTGTAGCTAGAAGATCACGTTTTTCTTGGACTATCTCTTGGCTAGGGTTTGGAACATATGATCAGATCTTGTTGGTGCGCTATCCTTGGGGAAAGGTGTGCTACCCTTTGTTTGGCTATCTAGCCTAGGTTTTTCTTCCAGAGTGATTCTCTTTCAAGGTTAAGGTGCTCGGAGGGTGGCTTCAGCCTATGGTTGGGTGACAATAGATATATTTTCAATGGTAAAACCAGAACATCCATTATATTCCAACAATTCTTACAATATCCTTCCATTGTATTTTGATAAACGGTTGAGATTGCACCCGAAGTACTCTTCAGATCGGACGAACCATGTCCACTTCAGGACTTCGGCATTTGGGACTTTGGAGGTTTCGAATAAACGTTGCTCCATTTTCCTCTAGAGGGATCACCTGTTGAGTAAGTCATAAAATGGTGAAGACTGCTTGTTGTCAGTTAACGCTTCCACTTACACTATCCTTCCACTGTAGTAGATCGATGGATGAGAATGATCCTGAAGTGATCTTCAGATCGGACGTCTCGTGTCCACTTCGGGACTTCGAGACTTCAGGAATTAATATATATATATATATATATATATATATATATAACACAGTTTACAATAATCAAGAAAAAAAAATAATAATAATAAATAATAAAATAATAATAATAATAATAAAATAAGGTGCAGGTAGGCATGAAGCCCACGTGCCCCGCCCTCGCTTCCTCCAGTTTTCTGTATCTAAAGCCTAACCCTCATTTTCCCCCTCTTTTTTTTTTTGCAAGGCCCCTGGCTGCACGGTCGGCCACCATGGTCGTTCCCTCTGCACCTCCTTCATGTTTCTCGCGTTGAGTTGGTGCACGTAATGCATGGATTCATGTGTTGGGTTGTGGGTTTTTGCTTGTAATTGGTTTTTGAGGGTAATAGACCCTGTATTTTTTTGTTATGCCAGGCACGGTTTCGTGGCCTTGGCTTTGGCGCTTGGTCTCTGGTGTTGACTGGTGTGTTGAATTCTTTGACACACTGACCACTTAGAACTGCCCCTTGTGTGAGCCTCTGTTGGCTTTGGTTCTTGGTCATGGGTTGTCAATACATGTCGGTTGTCATGCGTTGTGCATATAATGCCTCTTCGTGGGTTCCTCCTTCATGGTTGTGGGCTTTGCGCTGTGCTATGTGTGACCCGAGGGATCTTTCCTCAACTTGGCCTAAATCTCGATGCTTGAGTAATGACTTCTCTTTCATGGCTTGGCATGTGGTCTTGTTCGCTGAGCTTTGGTGCATTTTGAATGACTGAGTGCTTGAGCCTTTAGGTCGTACTTGAAAGGTTTGTTGTGCAATTTGACATACAGGTGAAGGACTTTGGTAACATTTAGAACATTTCATTAGTTTTCATCATGCTGCAGTAATTGATGTTTATATTTAAAATATTTTCCCATATTTAAAAAACAAATGTTGTATTGGAATTGAATCAAACATAGCCGCGAGGATTTCCATTGAATTTAAATTCTAGTTGCAAATGTCCTTCAAAATTATCTTTTATGTTCTATTGATTTTGCCAAATTTATTTAAATTTTACGATCCTTATAGCCTCTGCCAGATTTATATTAGTTATGTATTGTCTTATTGGCTCACTAAATTTAATTGTTGGGGAATTTATCTTCCATGGAAAGGTTTTGAGGGAATATCTGTTGTAATTTTCCAAATAGATCAATATGCTTAGTTTTGAGGGACCTCTTTGTTCTAGAATTCCTCTTATAGTTTTGATAGGAAAACTTTATTTAGGGTTTTGGGGGACCTTGCCGAAACTTGAGGGCTTGGGCTATCCGAGGAGTGGGGAAGTAGTGAAGGTGATTGAAGGAGATTTGGGATCAAAAGTTATCTGAAAGGAATACTACAACAAAAAATCAATTTGTTGTTCCAACGGTAGCAATTCAGAGAAATATTGCTCCTCATTCCGAGCACCATCTATTTTATTCTGTACAGTCCCCTCTATTCAGCTGATATGGAACCTGTTTTTGTTGGCTAGGAGATGAAAACTATGCTGTAGTATATAGGCCACCGCTGGGCAAAGTATGGTATAGTACTATCTCACCCAAGCCTAACAACCCCTGCTCTCCCCCTCTTGCACACGGGAAACTTACTCACAAAACTCTCATCACAAACTTCATGCATGCGGGGCTGCCCACCCTCTTTCAACTGAACTCAAAGACAGTAACTGAGTTCTTCAGGGTGGGATGATCTATCGAAGAAATGACTGAAACCTCACTATAGTTGGGATGTTCACAAAAGAGAAATTATCTAAAGTTTATCTAGGAAACAAGGGGGTTGATATGAACCACAAAGGCAGCGTTCAAAGTATTATTTCCCATTTATCAGTAAGTCACAACTCATTCGAGTCTGGTAGATCAACCATCCATCCCCGACAAAGGGAATTGGAAGATGTTTAGGTTCCATTCCCTTGGGAGTATTGCACCAGCAAGCATTTCCTCTCAGCTTTGCATGCATTTCATTCTTTTTTTCATTCACACACGACTTACTTATCCGCATCTATCTATGTGGAAGGGAAAGCTAGCCCCACCCCTTCATCCTTTGCCCAACTTCTTGATGACACATTATGTTATTTACGATGCTACTTGATTCCAATTTCCAAAGTGGATCAAGATACATACATGGGTTGTAAATATGTTATGTTCCATGGCTCATTTACCATTCAATCTAAAATTTACCAATTAAATTTGTTGGCAAATATTTAACAGACAGCGAATGGAAAATATTTAACAGACATCGAATGCTTTTCATTAACGACAAGTAACATAAGTACAGGAAGAATGTATATAGGATTGATAGCAAAGGTACAGGAAGTTTGTAACAGACAGGCAAATAGAAGATAAGTCCAGGTTGATCGAATGATCGAAGACCCGTAAATCTTGAGAAGCATTTCTGATTGTTGGATCCATTCAAAATTCCTGAAAGAATGAGGGTCGTCAGATATGAATGTAGACAAGAAGAGATCGTTGAAGAGGAGGACGGATCTTAGGTGTTAGATCCAAGTGCAAGATCCGACCATCGTTCGATCAAGAAGAACATGCACGTCCTTTAAGGTACAAGGAGAAGCGGGCGTAATCACGATATGCGAAATCACGACCTAATATGAGCCATCAGATTGAGGTGGAATCTGGACCGTTGATTCCAGTCCATGTCGGGGTTTCGAGGATCACGTTTTGGAGATTTCAAAGAAACAATGCAACAAGAATGTCGATTTAGCGATATGCAGAATTGCGATTCAATCACAGTCGTTGAATCAAGCTCAGATCTAGACCGTTGATCTAAATCCATGTCAGAGTTTCAGGGATCTAGAGTTGGAGATGTCAAATTTTATTAACATCAGGAATCCCGATATCGCGATATGAGAAATCATGATTTAATCGCAGTCGTTGAATAGAGATCAGATCTCAACTGTTGATCTAACTCCATATCGGAGTTTCGCGAATCGCGACATGGAGAGGCAAAGAACCCAATGCAACAAGAATGTCGAAATCACAACATCGCGATTCAATCGTAGACATTGAATCAAGATCACATCTGGACCATCGAATCACAGGACATGTGGCAAGTGATCGAAATTTCACTGACTTAGGGTCAACGGAGCATAGTGTCGAAAATTAGGAAATGAGAAATCGCAAAAGCACTTTTTGCATAGGCGCTTGGTTATGACCATAGTCATATTGGGGAAGGAGCTAGTGCAGAAAAGTTTTGTATCAGAACATCGGAGATTGTGAAATGAAGTGTAGAGACTCTCAACACAAGATTGCCGAAATGTTGAATCCAGATTTAAAGGCAATGTCAATAAAGTTCATCCAACGACGCAGATAAAATAGAGTATGATCAGAAGGTTACTGTTCTCTCTCACAGTTAACTCTTCAGTTACAAATCTGTTAGTGAAACAGACTCATGATTGCCAATCAATTGGCGTTTCAGTTGCTTGGACAGTTTTCTTTCATTTTCCTAAGAGAATGCAAAGTGGAACCGTCATGGATGTGGGCATAAAATAAAATGAGATAGACAGCGTGAGGTTGGTTGTTCTATATGAGAAAAGAATAAAACTGTAAGAAAGGGAAAATCAGAAGGTGCAGAGTGAGATGGAGAATATGCACAGCGTGAGATGAAACTCAGAGAAGAGTAAAAGATGATAAAGAGAAGTTGAAGCAGAGAAAAATGATAGAACGAGTTAATGCAGAGAAGACCTGTTGAACAGATAGAGGAAGAGAAGAACAAAAGAACAGTTTGTAGAAGACCAGTTTTACAGAACAAAGAAAGATTGGTAAGAATTGATTTATCTGCATAGTTGACTGCGTATTTATTCATCTAATATTTTAGGGATGTTGCAAGGTGCTCGGGAGGACTGTTGTCCTCAGAGGTTCAAGTGGGAGCTTGAACACAGGAAGTTGTAGCTTCCATCTGGTTGCAGCCAGAGAAACCAGGGTGGCAGGGTGGTGCAAGG
>JZKD02S2068453.1:337349-356880 GCA_000966675.3 Picea glauca | reverse complement strand
TCATCAATAACATTTAAACATTCATAAAATTTACATTCTCACAATATATCGCATCATATCCATCATTATTCAAATACATTTAAACATTCATAAAGGTTCATATGTCTTAAAAGTTCAAGTGTATCATTTAATATTTTCACTGTGAATATAAAATAAAGGTTTTTAGGTCTCGGGTAATCCTAGTTGTCTAAGTCAAAAGGTGGTGTTACATACTACCAACCTTCGAGAAACATATTCTCGAGGTGGTCAAAAAAGTGAGGGATAATATCGTCGTAAAGTCTCGGCATCCTCCCAAGTAGCATATCCTAGACTAAACTTGTCCCATTGGACCTTAACTTGGTCTACCAGACGGTTCCTGAGCTATCGGACTCTACGGTCCAATATGCGTAATGGTTCTACCATGAGGGTTCCCGTGTCTGATACCTGCAATTCCTTCCAATTTAGTTTATGTGATTCATCAGCAACATAATGACGTAGAACAGATACATGAAAAACATTATGAGTTTTATGCAAGTGGGATGGCAGTACGAGACGATAGGCAACGGGTCCAATTTTCTCTTGGATTCTGAACGGTCCTATAAATCAAGGTGACAACCTTGTCCCCTTCTCGAACCGTATGGTACTTGTTATCGGACTAATCAGTAGGTGCGGACATTAACAAATCTCCCTAGATCCACCCGGATCTAGAACAAAACAGGACAGGACATGACTCTTTCCCTAAGTTATGACCATTGAATTAACTAGTATGGAGGAACAAGTGACATACCTTTGTATATCTTCCTAGGGTCTTTGTTTCTCTCACTTCACTCCGTTGCTCTCGTGAGGTTAAGACCAAGACAACACAAACCAACCAAAGTGAAGATAGCAAAATATATTCGATCGTCAACTTATGTGTATGATCAATGAATTACACAATAAAGTAGGAATGACTTCATGGGAAAATGACATGTCGCTGTATCATATTAATTGAAAGTAGAAGATACAACATGATCACCTTGATGTCGTAAGCTTCCTTTCGGTGAATATTGGTTCCAACACACACACTTGCTCGATCCTTGCATGAAGAAGATCCAATTCCTCTTGATAGACTTGCTAGAGTCTCTAAGCTCTTGTTCAAGTTGGGTTCTTCACACAATTCCTTCACCAATTCTCCAATTAATATTTCTTAATCTTTTCCATGAGAATCCTATCAATATATAGGAGAGGATGAGATGGTTACATGGATGAGAATGATCCCACCAAATCAGGGAAACCAGTAAAATGATAACCATTTGAATGCCAACCCATTCTCTAGAAGATTCCCTTCTAGAACCCTCGAGACTTCTTCCTTTTTCCAAGCTTGAGAACAATTTTGAACCCTAGGTATAGAGCACCATGCGAGAAGTTCACACCCTATCTGAAGGTGGCCTGCAATAATGGGTCATTCTCACACCCTAGGCTATAAGCAGCCTACGAACTCTCTTCAAAAATATGTTTTCTGGAAAGAGATGAATGTCACTTTTCTCAAGAGAAAGTTCTTTTTAGGAGCCTGAGTACACCATCTAGATGACCAAGATCATGGGTAACAGAACTCCCCCCAAAGTATGAGACCAGAATCAGTGACAACCAAAATACTTTGTAAATTGCGTGTGTGTGTCAGAAACCAAGAGCACACCTAATCGAAAACCTATGAACAACCAAACATCTACAGAATATCATACTAGTTCTGAGGTAGGCATTCCCATACTCAGATCATGGACTAATGACATCATAAACATAGTTCAAGGCCACCAATCATACACTATGGATCCATGCCGTCAAAATATCGCACAGCCACCAGGAATACACTGTGGATCTATGAAAAAAAAATCAAATTGAGACGACATAGCCACGAAACATACAAAGTGGATCTATGTGTCAAAAAATTATACATATTCCATCACAACTTAGACCAAAGAGATAATATCCAGTGTCTTCAATCCCATCACCCAAAAGTACGAATCTAACCATGTGATTACATGTGTCGAATTCGAACATGGTGGAAACCACTTGATTACCGGTCATTGATGAAACCATTAACAAGTGCGAGGTAAATCACCATTAATGTCAATGACTCCCAAGGTACACTAGTACAATCCACTAAATGTGAATAAATGAGTTGAGGTCAAACATCTGACGGAATCTCCCGATCAGGGGTCGATGATGAAAACCCAATGTCGAAAGCGAGGAAACCTGCCATTGAGGCATGCAAGTTCCAAGGTACCAAAAAATTTCTAAGTCTTGTTTCCGGATAATGAGCTGGAGTCGATAGAAAAAAATTCGTCACAGGAGGGCCTTGATGTATCCCCCCATCAATGACATTAAATGAGTAACATATTTTGAAGTCAGAATAGGGTATGATGTAAGTTGAACTGGACACAGGGAAGGCCGACATGAAGAGAATGGACAACTGCAGATGGCCGACTCAATAGAGGTTTTGGATGAACTTTTCTTGAATATATGAATGACACGACCAATGATTTGGTAGCATTGACTCAAAGACGACTTAGGATATGACCTTATAGCAAATAAAATGAGAGACAAATGGATTTCCCAAACCGGATTTAGATAATGAATAAAGTGGTGTCATGTTCAAGAGAGACACTTACTGCCAATAATATGAATACGAAAACACATCCCTTTCCCAAATTTTCCCCCACCATTTCTGGTGAGTACCTCTTTATTTGTATTGAATCTTGAGGAGGATAACATATTCTTATTGATGTAAGCTCATCCTTTGGATGAGTCCTTCGGAGTATGTTTAACGAACCC
This sequence comes from Picea glauca, assembly GCA_000966675.3. Taxonomy (NCBI): domain Eukaryota; kingdom Viridiplantae; phylum Streptophyta; class Pinopsida; order Pinales; family Pinaceae; genus Picea; species Picea glauca. The sequence goes on along the minus strand of JZKD02S2068453.1, from coordinate 354,090 downwards.
TAGGAAGGAGTGGTTCGGTCCCATTGTGGGTCTATCGATGTTTGTTTAACGAGTCCAAAGATAGAAAACTTGAAGGTTTTTCATGATTATAGAGTCTAGAAAAACACTTAAAAGAGAACTCCCTCAGTTCCTTTTTCGTAAAATAGTCTGATGAGACCGAAAAAGAGATAAATTATCGCCCAACAGATGCTTTCTTCAAATACTTTAACGAGCATGAAAATAGCAAGGTCACTCGACGATCTTTTCATGTTTAGAGAGTCTGAAAAGAGCTTAAAGAGAACTCCAGGGGGGTTCCTTTTTCGTATAACCTTGTTGAGCTCGAAAAAGTGATAAAAGTGTGCTCGATTTCATTCTCATGTATTTTCGAGCATGAGAACGGACAAAGACCAAGCTCGAGGTTTTGTGAAAAAACCATAAAAAATAATCAAAACACACGATGAAAAAGAGAAAAAATATTTGTATCCCTGTATATGAACATTGAAGTCATCATGTCTGCAAAAGTCACACTCACAAGGGTATTAGGCATTAGGTTTTAATAAATAAAACAATTATAAAAACCAATAACAAATGGTAAAAGTAAATATAAGGGTGTAAAAGTTCTTTTTACCATAGTCATTGTAACTTTACCAATATTTTAGTCCAAAACCCTTATTTTGCCCTTGAATTTCGACACTTGATTGCGGGAGGTATGAGCATCCATTCGATGAATGGTCTCTAACAGTGAGGTAAGCTCCTTGTCCTCTATATTTTCACGGTTCAATTTTTCATTTTCATTGGTAAAAATCATGTTTTTGAGTTTGTTTTGGGGGTTAAAATTGCGCTTAGCCAATCTCGCAGGCCAGCCACACGGGACCTGCGAGAATGCATCATCCTCGCAGGTGGCCCCAAAAGCACCTACGCGAAACTTGCACTGTTCCTAAAGGGCACCTGCGAGAACCGAAAAGTGAAAATTTTCTTTGAAGTTTGCTCAATGAAAAAGATACCAATTCTTGAATAGAGTTGTTGACCTTCTTCTTATGTTTCTTATGTAGGTGTTTGGATATCACCATGGTTTTGGAATGGCGTGAAAGAGAGCATGAAGAATATGATGCTATTGACAGGAATAACCCGGGCACCATTTCCTCTTTGTGAGACTGTGGTCTCCTGAAATTCTTTCGCATCCCGGGTATGAGGGCCCAAGTCAGATTATTGGAGTACCTTGTGCATATGTGGGACCAGGACCAACAAGTATTCCACGTAGGGGTCCACACATTGTCCTTGGATATTGAGGATATTTGCTTCTTGATAGGACTGTCACGGCATGGGTACCACACAAATCTGACTAGTAGCAGAGGTGGTGGGCTCCCTATGAGTGAATATTGTCGTTTGCACTATGTTCCAGAGGCAGAAAGGAGCAAAGGAAAGGTATCCATTTGGGGAGTGTGGGATTTGACCCTTTGCACTATTTTGTTCACCATTACTCGTATGGCTGGGAGAACTGCTCCTCACATGGCTCTCCAGAGCTACTTTCAGTATGCCATAGAGTGTACTGAGCCTTGGGTTTTTAACTGGGCAGATGCAGTCCTTCGTAGCGTGAAGATGCAGTTGACTAAATGCAGGAGAGGCAACTTAAAGTAATTTGGGTACGGATCATTGTTGGTGTCCTTATTTCTTGAGAGGGTTCCTTTGTTGAGGCTGTAGGTTGACTGGGGTCTACTAGCTCCAGAGGATCCAATAATGCTGAGGTGGTGTTAGCTCATGGCCCGACACGTAGCTGGATGAATTATCAAATACAATGATGCCTCCTTCGACTGGTTGCGACCACAGATGTTGATGGTCGATGATTATGCCTATGTCGGGTTGGACTTCTGAGGAGATCTGGACTTAGCCCTGCCCGAGGGCACTCAGTGGGGAGATCTCGGTAAGAAGTACACATTTTTACTTTTTAAATGTTTTTGTGAATTTTATCATATGCAAATGTTTTTATGTTCGTCCAAGGTCTAATTACAAAACTTTTTTTTTTTATGACACAGACATGGGGCCTTATTGACCACCTGGTACTTCTCCCATTCAGCGATGAGGAGAGGTGGCTCCAGTGCCATGATGGGACGCTGAAGATTATGAAGCGGTGGAACAAAACCTGGATGGTTTGACAGTAGACATTCCAGACATGCCTCTTTGAGAGGTTCCACGATGTTATCAGCGTCATACAGTGGGAGTGTCAGAGTCCATTGGCTGACTTCTTCGTAGGGTTTCCTAGGCAGTCATGTGTTACCATGAACATCATCCATGACATCACTTTGTAGAAGATATGAGCTTCAGATTTTGAAATTTTGGTCCTCGGACTGAACTTTTTTGTAAAAAAAAAATTGATTGTTATATATACATATGGCTTCTACCGGTTTATCTTATGTTGTGTGAAAGTTGATGTGATTGATTTATAAATGACCCAAATGTCTATCTAATACATAGTTAGCTAATGCATCAGTTAATGTATTTAGACATCTAGGAATATGTTGATACTCAATATAATCAAAATAACGTTCCAAGAGGCAAATTCGCAAATACACCCGTAACAAAGTAGGACTTCGAACAGTATAGACATTACTTAAATATAGTACTACGAGCTACGAATCGAGTCACACAACCAAGGGACGGATATCGAGTGAGATAACATCAATCAACAATTTGAAAATGGCGCTATATTCTACAATATTGTTGGTCGCACGGCCAAGTCACACACCTCGTAAAGTGACAAGTTTGCTTGTAGGGGTGTAAATTTCCTATGCAGTAGAAGCAAGGTTCCGAGTACTACGGCTAGCGCCATCAGTGAAGCCAATGTAGGGTAGTGAAGACTCTTACATCTGGAAATCAAACACAACGTCACATAAGGGCAGAGACCAGATAACGACAAAAGAAAACTACAGTAACACACAATAAGTATGATACAATAAAAATACAAGTACTCATGCACGGGTGATCTTATGCATAGTACTTCCTCAAGTAAAACCCATTTTTGGGTTCACTCAAAGGGATACCATCGTAATCTACTAACTCATAGGCTCCCTTTTTCCAAAACTCATCTAACGATATAAGGACCTCGCCACATGACTTCGAATTTTCCAGCTCCTAGCATATCTCGATCTTGTTCGTAGAGGAGAACCGGATCTCCTTCGTAGAAAACACGAGGCTTGACATGTTTGTCATATTGGGCCTTGACACATTTTTTCTGGGCTTCTATGACTAGGGTAGCATCGCATTGGGTTTCATCTAATCGCATAAGATACAATAGATGGTATTCCTCAGAAGAAGTGTTTGGTAGGAGTTCAACAACTAGTTTTAAAGGGTATCTCGCATTCGATCGGGAGAATGGATTCCAAACCATAGACTAACCGGAAATATGTAAACCCAGTAGCAGACTTAACGGATGTCCGGTAAGCCCACAATGCCGAAAAAAACATTATGTGACAACTTGTTTTGTGAATCCCTATCATTCGTCGGAGCATAGTTATGAGAACTTTGTTGATTTCTTTGACTTGGCTGTTGACTTGTGGGTAATAGGGCGTTGAGTTTTCATGGAGAAAACCCAACTTTTCAGTGAGTCCGTACATCATGAAGTTTCTAAAGTGACTACCGTGATCAGTGATGATAGCTTGCGTGATGTGATTAAAAATGAATAATGATGCGGTCTTTCTAGTATTGTCAAATGTCGGCATCGCCTTGGCCCATTTCGTAAAATAATCTACAGCTACAATAATGTATCCATGCCCCCCAGCCGAGTGGGGGTGACATGTCATGAAATCAATGCCCCATTTCGCAAAGGGACCAACGGAGACCACAGGGTGACGAGGAGAGGGATGTGACCGTATCTTATGATTATAGGTCTAGTAAGCGTGGCATTTTTGGACGGCGATTATGCAGTCATTAAATAAAGAAGGCCAAAACTACCCTGCACGTAAGATCTTCTGGGTAGTAGCATACTCATACATATGACCACCACGGGCTCTAGAATGACAGTCATTTAAGGCTTTCTCGGCTTCGTCGAACATAGGGCAGCATCAAAAAACTAAGTCAATCCCCCAACGATAAAGAGTGTCCCCGAGGATAATATATTGATGGGCTTGGTAGTGTATTCAACGTTGGTCAGTGCTGGACAAATTGGGCTAGAAAGTCTGGGTTTGAATATATATGATGATATTGCCATAACAAAGATCATTGGAACTAATGAGGAAAAGGGATTCATCAAGTAATGAATCGGCTGCTACATTTTTCATTTGAGAGTAGGGAAAGTTGCATATCAACTCGCAAAACACTAAGGACTTCTTGGACTTGGCTCATTTGAATTCCAAGTCAAACTCCTGGAGTATCACAATCCATTTGGAGTATTTTCCCCCGAGTAATTGACGTGTGAGAATGTGTTGCATAGGGTTGCAGTTAGAAATCACTGTAGTCTTGCGAGAGAGGATATAGTGTTGGAAGTGTTGGACTTCTTGGACGGGTGCCAAAGCCAATTTTTCGACATGTAGATACTTGGTTTCGGTAGGCATTAGACTTCAACTCAAGTAATAGATAACATGTTCATCATGAGAATCATCCTCTTGGATGAGAACCATAGTGATGGTGTAATCTGAGGCTGCGAGGTAGAGGAAATATTCACGACTGTAATCAGGGGGAAAAAGAAGCAGAGCACGTGTTAGGGATAGTTTCAAAGATTCAAAGGCTTTGTTTGCGATGGTAACCCATACGAAATCAGACCCCTTTTTTAGGAGTCACGTAAATCCACGAGTTATCTCGACGTAGTTTGGGATGAAACGACGAAGAAAGTTTGCTTTCCCTTGAAAACTTTGTAACTAGCGAAGTGTAGAAGGAGGGAGATTAAGGATCACCTCGACCTTTAAAGGATCTACCCTGATCCCTTGACACGAAACAATAAAAACTAGAAGTCAGCCAGATTCCACGCAGAAAATGCACTTGTGAGGATTCAAGCATATATGGTAAAACCGACAGCAAATGAAAATGGCTCAGAGGTGGATGGGATGATCGACTTGATGCATGGAATGAGCGGGTAAGTCATCTAGATATGGTTTCACGGTGTGCTTGATATCATGGAAGGCATAAGACATAGCGCATTGAAAATTTGAGCCAGCGTTCTTGAGACCGAAAGGGAGTTTTCAATAGGCGAACGTTCCCCAAGGACAAATAAAAGAAGTCTTGTGTTGATCCTCGGGAACAATATTGATTTGATTATATACATAGAAACCATCCATCAGAGAGAATGTTTCGCTTCCAGTGCAATCATCGACAATCTGATTGACGAAGGGGGTAGGAAAGTTGTCCTTAGGACAAGATTTGTTGATATCCCTATAATCAACGCATACATGGATTGTGCCTTGTTTCTTATCGATTGGGACAAGATTGGAAACCCAGTCAGTGAGGGCCACTGGGTAAATAAAGCCGAATTTTAGAAGTTTCTTGACTTCAAGCTTGATAGCAGTCGCTTTACGTGGGTGAACTGGATGAAGGCGTTGTTGGACGGGTTTAGTGTCTAGGTATGTCTTGATCTCATGTATCACAATGTCGGGGTCGATACCTGGCATTTCTTCATAACTCCAGGCGAAGACGTCGCGAAACTCTTTGAAAAGTGACGTGTAGGTGACAATTTCGTCAGGGGAACATGAAACTCCGATATGCACATTTTCAACAATTCCAGGTTTGATGGATATGTCGAGGGGAATAGTGGGTGAGATATTGCTTAAGTTCCCTTCGGAAAACACATTGTGTGTGGACTCGGGAATGGTTTAAATGACGACAATGGTCAACGGGGTCGAGATCCATTGGTAGTTCTCGATGGTATGTTGCTCCAGGAAGAGGATGGAATGGTGATGTCCATCGTCCCAAGGGGTGTCTTCCATGAAAAACATGATCATCTCATCTGTGGGAAAAATGACATGGAAAGGATCTAGAGATAACTCACCAAGAGAAGGGATAGAAGGGGTTGTCGATTGAATGGCCTGATATGCAGATTTGACCGGACTTAACGGCATTGCGTCGCTGTAACGAAGATGATCGTTAGGGTCAGGTACCAGCCATGGATCGTAAGACGCAGGGGTTTTGTGAATCGAGGTGGAGATCATGTTAATTGAAGCAATAGACGAGTGTGGAACATCGAGCAGTGGAATGGGGAAAGTGCCCATTAATGAGGATTATTTGAGAAGACCTACACCGATGTTCTCGTAACCCGGTGGGGTTTTAGAGATGAACAGTATGTTTCCAGTACGCGTATCCGAGTTAAAGAAGGCTAATTGGTCGACGGTGATGACCTTTCCTTGATGTGCGAAACGTACAACACGAAAAAGATTCGACACAACTACACACATGGAATCGATCCAGCTACGACCAAGAAGAAGATTGTAATCGAGAGGAGCATCGAAGACTTACACTTTGACTTGGACCGTTTTGCCTTCTAGCGTGATGGACAACGAAGGAAGAATGTCGTAGGGATTAAAATCGGAGCCATTGAAGGCTTTGAGAGTGTTATGGGATTCAGTCAAAGAGGGAGAGCCAATGGCTTTCCAGCAGATAACAGACATGACACACGTCGAGGCACCCTCGTCGATAACGGTTCGACAAATGTTTTTGTCAGAGACAATCACTTGGATTTGGAATGAAATTTGAGGGGGTAACCTTGGGATGTGATCTTCCAAGTCAAAAATTATTAAATTCGTGTCCGTCGGGTCGATTCCACCAATAGCTTTCAATAGTGCCTTTCGTTTTCTGGGAAAACTTTGAAGGACTTCAAGGGATGACATCGTAGAAGGTGCTTGGGCCAGATCTTCAACAATGCTATAGTTCTGGGTATCACGAGCATGAGTATTGAAATCTGATTTTCGAATGACACCCTTTAGAGGGGGTTGAAGAACTGTGTCAAGGCTCGGTCGTTCGAGATGAAGAGGACCGTTGGGAGGTGGAGTCGTAGGAGAGGGTTGTACCAATGAAGGAGGGAGATCATCAACCTTCTCTTTAGGGGGAGAATAATATTTGGCTCGAGTGGTGAGTGCAATGTCATTCTTCTTTAAATCGTCAGTACACATCAATACATAGGACGCAGTAGAAGGGGAAGGTTGGTCATGAATGACCAACTGGGCCTATTGTTGAGAGGGGAAGGGTTGGGACAAAATGGCCGGAGTAGGTGGTTTCGGGGCTCCTTGAAGGAACTTAGTAACCTCGGCGTGTCATGGGAAATCCTTCGTGTAGTGATCATCACCATAGATAAGACAAGTGTATCAAGGTTTGCGCTTATCCCTATCGTCGACAGACGGAGTTTTGGTTTTCTCTACTTGTAAAGTATTTTTTTCCTCCTTATTCTTACCCTTTCCATTTCTGGATTGGTTTTTACCAGCTGGGGTAGATTGAACTGCATTTACCTTAGAATTCTTGCCAGTGGGAGGGTTAGGAGACAGAGCATTTTGAACATTAGAAGAAGTAGGTTTGGAGGTGGTGCTTGAGGAAGAATGTGGTTGGGCATGGAAAGTGCCAATCATAATGTCGTCTGCATGAGAAACAACTAGAGTAGTTGAAGTGGCGGAAGTGGAAGGACGAGGTGCTCAGGGATTAAGTCGTAAAGAGTACCCGTTTGTGAGTAAACGACGTCAAGATATTGAGCATGACTTATGGCCTGTTCTTCTATGAAAACTCCACCCATGGCGATGTCACGTATGATGTCGTTCACAAATGATTTTGTGAACCACTCTGCCAGCAACTGATTAGGAAGTTCGAGTTTGATGAGACGTCGTCTCCTTCACCATTCATGAATGTGATCGGATATATGAGTGGCTTTGGTTTGTTTGAAAGAACTCAGAATCTCGGTCCTCATTTCATAACGGATCGGTAACTGGTAGTGGGTGAGGAAGGCCATAGCTAGGGTGTTGAAATCGGCGAAGAAACATCGTGGTAATTCTATATACCACTTTGCAGCAGAACCTGTGAGAGTCCTTTGAAAAAGACGTAAACAAATAGAGTCATCCATCAAGGAGTTGGATGAGCACCAGAGGTGAAAAGACATGACGTGATTGTTCGAGTCCTCTCCCGCTTTTCCATCAAATTTAGGTATGTCTGATGGTATCTTGGCTGGTATAGCGGGCCATTAGGGAGAGTGATGAATTGGATCATTTAAAATCCTTAACAGATCCGAGAGATCCAAAGTGGCCAAGAAGGGTAACTGTCTATTCACATGTGGGTACTGATGACTTTGGGGAGGGAGCCCCATCAACAAACTAGTAGGACCATAAGCAGTCTGCATATAATGTGAAGACCCAGGCAGATTTGATGGTTGTTGTGGAGGAAAGTAGTTCATGGGATTGTATCCTTGAATAGGGACATGAGTTTGAGCATTCGAGCCCCAAATAGGATTGGACGTACCTGGATATGGTTGGCCTATACTAGGGGGTATAACGGACGTAGCTGGAAGTTGTTTCCCCCCAGTTGATTGAGGATTATGTTGTATCAGATGGTTCCAATACTGGGCCAAGGATGGAAGTATGTTTTGTCCGTACGGTGGGGTCAGTGGGGGTTGTCCTCCAATTGGGGGTTGTGTTCCAATTGGGGGTTGTGTTCCAATTGGGATTTGCATTCCAATAGGAATTTTCCCTACAAGGGGGGGTTGAGTCCAACCTCCTTGGTGAAATTGTCCACCAACAGGAATCTGGTAATTTGGTGTGAACGACGGAATAGTGCCACGAGGATTAATGTTGCTAGTAGAGGATGAGAAAGGACCTCCGAAACGGGGTTGAGGAAGTGTTGTAATAAATCCAGGAGGAGAGTGCCCAGAAGAAGAGGGACCACCAGGAGTTTCGGATGGGGTTTGCATAGGAGTGAAAATAGAAGCATTTAATGCACGGTATCTGGGTGGAAGCGTCGAGGTGACACTAGGCGAGAGCGGTGTGTCGATGGGGGCTTGACTAGCTGTTGTAATCTCGATGTGAATACTCGTAGTGTCTGTGTAATGGACCATTTCTATAGGGACAGTCAAGATGTGGTCAGATCGCGGAGCATCTGTACCAGGAAAATAATAAGCAGTAGTAAAAGGTACTGCGTCTAGGTCAGAGGTTTTGGGGAACACAGGTGAGATGGTGATTTCAACGCCTGATCCTGCACCAATGAGATCCTGTCTAAAAATGCCAGCAGACCAAAAAGGATCTTGGCCCTCAGGTCCTGGAAAAGGTCCAATCGGTGATCCAGAAGACAACGCAACTAAGTCTCCGAAAGAATTCACTCGCATAATACGCTCTCATAATCGGGGTGAAGTCGAAAGTCCTCTCGAGTATTGGTAATTTGGAACCATTCTAGAGAGTCAGTTCTTTCCACTTGTGGAGTGGTGACATCTTGGACCTCACTCTATTGAGGAGAGCCCTCAGGTGAGCTTGTAGGTAGGGGTTGAGAACCTTCCAGATTTTCTAGAGGTAAGCCCTACATTCTACGTGAATGATGTGGAGGGACTATTGTGAACGAGTTACAAACCTACGAAGAAAGTCCTATGGTCAACTTCGGCAAACAAACAACTTGCACTAGTAAACAAAATCTAGGAAACAATACCAAGTAAACAAGACCTTCTAATTCTGAAGTCACTAGTTCGTGATGAAATCCAGCGTCGCAACAATGAGACGAGAAGGGGATGGGCTAGGGTGGAAAAGTCACGCTGACGACTTTCTTAACGGACTTACACCCTGGTGTAAGCTCCCACACATAATCATGGGTATACCCTCCAAGGAGCTCAAGTGAGTTTGGCCAACGTTGATTCCAGGTACCATGAAGACTTGCCCCTTCACAGTCACCTTGTGTAAGACCCTAAGAAGATAGGCCACTAAAGTTACCACCGAAAACAATAAAGCCTGGGGGAACAGTCAACAGTCCGATCCACACACAAGGGCTGGGTATCTAGCCCAAAATCAACTTGAGAGGCTTCCACTCATCATTGTGTGTATACCTCCAAGTGACCCTCATAATACGTGCAATATCTACACCGATCTCAACAAAGCAGGGTGAGTAACTCTATCAATATCAATGCGACCTTGGGTTTGACCCTTGTGTGAGAAGGGCTTCCCAGGACAAAATGTTGTAAATGGAATTTGACACTCCTTAACACAAGATGTTATTGTGTGTTTTTGTGCTTTTGAGAGTGTATCTCTCTGCCTATTCCAAAGCACTATCCTAGCTAATTGTTGGTGTAATACAGCCCTAGAAAAGACTTACTAGTTAAATTTTAAAATTGCACAATGTTATTAAGGGCTGTTGTTACTCAAAGGAAATGGAGATGAAATTGATGTTGTGTAAGACTCTGACCCAAAAATGCATATATAGGAATGAAATATATCAATTTTCATTCAATGAATCCTATGTACGAGAGGGAAAGAGAAGTGTTCTGGAACAATCTTGAACTACGATACATAATCTCAATGAATCACGCAATAATGACAACTCTCTATTTGTCCTTTTTCAACAATTTCAACAATTGACTTTCAATATTTTCAAAACAAAAATGCTTTTAAAAGAAAAATGTTTTTTACTTTTCAAAAAGGATCTACACCATGGTGGTGAAAGTAAGGAAAACCAATAACTAATGAACAAGCAATAAACAAAAACCCAAACCAATCTTTCAATGGAAACAAAAACGACAAGCAGACAAAACTAGTCCTTTCAACTGCAAGAGAATAATGATCTTCCAAATAATGAGCAAATGAGAAAGACAAAGAATCCCAACTTTCAAACCGATTACCGGCTCCTAACCAAACAAGTACTCAGATTCCAGGATCAGAGAGTATATCCTTGCTAAGACAAGTCAAGAGATGAGAGTTGAGAAAAAGATGGACAGGAAGAGCCTTTGATATCCGAATACTGATCCTGCACAAAATCTGAAGTCAAGAAGACATCAAACAGTGGTCCAAGAAGTTCTTTTCAGACACCTATACTAATCTGGGCATCTGAACATGCAAAAAACTTAAATCCAAAAATTTTAAAAGAGGGTTTGCAAGCTATCAGTATTACACAGTGCGAGAATGGATCATTCTCATAGGCTACCTTTGAGCAGAGTGCGAGAACCTTGCACTGGAATTAAAATCAAAGTGCGAACTCAAGGTGTTCCCATAGGCCACTGTGGGGTTCAGTGCGAGAAGGCCTAAAACTAGGCAAAATTTTGGAAAAAGACAAAACTTTTGAAGGGACTTCTGGACCCAGGGGACTTATCAGGGTGTCCTAAAGACTCAGAGATTGATAGAAATGAAGAAATGTAAGGCAAGATAAAATGGTGAAGGAAAAACACCAAAAACCACAAAGAAAATGGTTCCCTCCCCAATGGAGTCGCCAATTTTGTTATCAGACTAATCGGTAGGTGCGGACACTAACAGATCTCCCTAGATCCACCTGGATCTAGAACAAAACAGGACAAGACATGACTCTTTCCCTAAGTTATGACCATTGAATTAACTAGTAAGGGGGAACAAATGACATACCTTTATATCGCTTCCTAGGGTCTCTGTTGCTCCCGCTTCGCTTTGGTGCTCTCGTGAGGTCAAGACCAAGACAACACAAACCAACCAAAGTGAAGATAGAAAAATATATTCAATCGTCAACTTATGTGTATGATCAAGGAATTACACAATAAAGTAAGAATGACTTTATGGGAAAAGGACATGTCGTTGTATCATATTAATTGAAAGTAGAAGATACAACCTGATCGCCTTGATGTCATAAGATTCCTTTCGGTGACTCTTGGTTCCAACACACACACTTGCTCAATCCTTGCATGAAGAAGATCCAATTCCTCTTGATAGACTTGCTAGAGTCTCCAAGCTCCTGGTCAAGTTGTGTTCTTCACACAATTCCTTCACCAATTCTCCAATTAATCTTGTTTAACCTTTTCCATGAGAATCCTATCAATATATAGGAGAGGATGAGATGGTTACATGGATGAGAATGATCCCACCAAATCAGGGAAACAAGTAAAATGATAACCATTCGAATGCCAACCCATTCTCTAGAAGATTCCCTTCTAGAACCCTCGAGACTTCTTCCTTTTTCCAAGCTTAAGAACAAGTTCTCACCCTAGGTATAGATCACAGTGCGAGAAGTTTTCACCCTAGATGAAGGTGGCTTGCGAGAATGGGTCATTCTCGCACCCTAGGCTATAAGCAGCCTGCAAACTCTCTTCAAAAATATGTTTTCTGGAAAGAGATGAATGTCACTTTTCTCAGGAGAAAGTTCTTGTTAGGAGCTTGAGTACACCATTGTTAATACACCATCTAGATGACCAAAATCATGGGTAACAGTACTCTTCTTAGGCCTGATATGAATGAAAACTTGATCTCCCACTTTATAACTTTGATCAGTCCTGTGTGCATCCGCATAACTTTTATGTCTATCCTGTGCTTCCTTTAGTCTCCACCTTATTTGAATCACCTGTTCCTCCATCTCTTGAATCAATTCTGGTGCAACTGTTACTCGGTCTTCTAACCTCTCCCAACTCAACGACGTTCTGCATGGCCTTCCATACAGAGCTTCGTATGGTGGCATTCTGATGGAGCTATGAAAACTATTATTGTAGGAAAAATATACCAAAGGTAGATACTTCTCCCAATGGGTTTGATTATCCATAACATACATCCTAATCATGTCTTCCATAAACTAATTTACTCTCTCAGTTTGCCCATCTGTTTCCAGATGATAAGTTGTGATTAAGTTCAACTGAGTCCCCAATGCTGACTGCAAACTTATCCAAAACCTAGAAGTGAATCTGGAGTCCCTATCTGAAATGATCTTCTTAGGTATCCCATGAAAACAGATGACCTCTCTTACAAACACACGTACCACATCAGTGACATCATAAGCAGGGATGATTTTAGGGGCTAAATTTCACTCGTGGGCTAATTTTCTATGGTTTTTCCAAAAACGAGATTCGCTATTTTAAAAATGATTCACCCAAATTCTATAGGATAAAATTATTTTACCTTGAAAATAGCCAAAATTTTATAAAAACTATATAAAATACTTAGAAATTTGAATATTTTTACAAAAAAATCGCCAAACATTTATAGTTGACATATGAAGGATTAGTAAGATTCGCCAAGGTTTCTACATTTTAAAATAAATTTCCATCCTTAAAATCATCCCTGATCATAAGTGTCTCTAACTGGAATAAAATGAGCACTCTTGGTTAACTTATCAACTATCACAAGAATGGCATTGTGTCTATGAGATGTGAGCGGCAACCCCACAACAAAATCCATAGAAATGACTTCCCACTTGGTCATAGGAACATCATGTGGTTGTAGGAGACCTGTCGGGTGATGGTGATCGGCTTTCACTTGTTGACACTCTAGGAATTTGGCAACAAAATGGATTACATCATGCTTCATGCCTACCCAGAAGAAAAGCTTCCGCGTGTTTGCGTACATCTTCTTTACACCCAGATGTGCACAATAAAGTGCTCTATGGGCTTCCTTCAGTATGATGCTTCGAATATCCCCATCTTCAGTAATGTACATCCTTCATCCATATCTCAATAGTTCATCTTCTTCCAGACTATATCCTTCATACTTTGGATCTAATTGCCTCCCACTCTGGAGGTTTGAGGTAACCTTTAAATACCAACTGTCTCCAAGGAGTTGCATCAACACATGTTCCCTCAGATTGACTTTTAAGGGTACCAAGGAGAAGACACGGGGCCTCCTACTCAAGGCATCTGCGAGCACATGCTCTTTTCTCTTGATATATGAAATACCAAAATCGTACTCACTCATGAACTCACTCCATCGCCTTTTCCTGGCATTTATATCCCTTTGAGTGAAGAGATGTTTTAAACTTTGATGGTCCATTTTGAGCTCAAAGTTTTTCCCTGCTAGTTAGTGCCTCCAAAGTTTCAGAGCTAGCATTACAGTTTCCAACTCTAAATAATGAGTAGCATAAATTTCCTCATGTTTCTTAAACTTCCTTGATTCATAAGCTATCACTCCTCCATTATGCATTAGCACGGCCCCCAACACTTGCTTCAAGGCATCTGTGCAGACTATGAAGTCCTTTTCCATATCCGACACTCGTAGAATTGGTGCACTAGTTAGTAACCTTTTAAGCTCGATGAATGCACTATCACATTCTTCTGTCCACTCATATCTGATCCCCTTACGTTGAAAAGTGGTGATGGGTTTCACTATTTTAGAGAACCCTTCCACAAATCTCCGATAATAACCTGCTAGCCCCATGAAGCTTCTTACCTCATGTGCATTTTTCGTCACTGGCCTTTACCTTTTCTGGGTCCACAGAGATTCCTTCCCTGGAAATGATATGACCTAAATAGTGAATTTATTTTTGGAAGAAGGAGCACTTTGACAACTTCCCATACAATTTTTTCTCTCTAAGGTAGGACAACACCACTCACAAGTGTTCCTCATGTTCTCTTTCATTCTTGGAATAGATGAGAATATCATCTAAAAAGACTTGTACAAAGCGGTCTAAGTACTTCCGGAATACACCATTCATGAGGCTCATGAATATTGTTGGCACTTTGGTCAATCCAAAAGGTACTACAACGAAATCGTAATGCCCAAACTGATTTTGAAAGTGATGCAGGAGCATCCCTCACGACAAGCAAAACCAATTTGGAAGCAGAATCCAGTTGGAAGATGTCTAGCACAAGTTTTTGAATTTTTAAATTTTCCCTTGAAGATGATGCATTGAATATAAATGAGATCATTTAATTTAGGCACCTTGGTAGAATGTAATCATACCTCGATCCATATTCTCTCGTCTGATATAGACAGAGGCATTTATAGTAGTAAATGTAAGTAGGTAGAATTGAATTTTGTAGATTAGATAGTTCTCGAAGAAAGAGGGAAAACCGAATATATAGACACCCTCATTTGTATCATTGTAGGGGAGAGTTCAACAGGAGAAATAAGAATCTAGAGCATTGGAGAATAGCAGAGAGTTGTAGAAGAACACCCATGCACAGATCTTGAATTAATAGAAGAAGTTGTTTCAGATTCATGGTTGTTGTGTTATTCTCTGTGTATGTGTGTTGACTGCTCTACTTATGGACATTACTTCCTGTTATGCATTTGTTATTATGCTGTGTGTATGATTTCGTGTGTTAAGATCAAAATCTGAGAGGAAGTGGAATGAGTTTAAATTGTTTCTCTACTTGAGCAAGGACTCCTGCAAGGAATGTAGTTGAAGTCGTCTGCAAAGAGTGCGTTGACAGAAGGCTCAGAGAGTTAACTCTTGTTCTCATACCACCAGGAGTGAAATTGGGCTATACAAGCCGTGCAAGGAGTGCATAGGCTAAGGAGAGTCTCAGTTGTGAAACTGAGTAGAAGTATTGAAGGACTGCTGCTACAAGCATACGCAGAGTCAAGGAAACTCGAACAGTTGCAGTGTTCGCAGGCTTGCCACAAGGAGTGCATGCAAAAAACCTCACCGAGGATGAAGTAATTTAGAAAAGCTCAGGAAGGATAGGCCTCTGAGACATTGAGGATCAGCGTAGATAAGTGTGACTTGAAGTCGGGGAGAAACGTCGCAGGTTGGAGAAAAGATGAAGGAATATCGTGGAGAGATACCCTTTTTCATCTCGTGGATCACCCAAGGAAGAACAGACGGCCGAAATCTTCTGAAGATATTTCGCAAAACTCTGAGGACCGTCAGATCTTGCAGAGGTGCAAGGAGGTTACGGAGAGAAGATCCCGAAGAGTTTGAAGCTCAGGAGGGGCAGGACCATTGATTTCGAGTCACAGGAGCCGTAGGATCTACACATGGTATCATGTATCGGGGACTCGAGAGTGGAAGCCCCAAAATTTGGGTAGCAAGAGTAGTGATATTGTGAGACGCGATATCCCTACAAGATCAGAGCCGTTCGCTGTGGAGGACACGTGTAAGGAGATTATCTCATCTCGCAGACTCAAACATTGGAGGACCGAAAGGGAAGTCCTTCAGTTTCGTGAGTAGTGAAGTAGCGAGGGATTTGTAGCCGTCCATATGAGAGGACAGGTGGCAGAGATCAAGATATCTCACGAACTCGGGAGTTCGCAGGGTAAAGGCCCAAGTATTGGGCATTCAAAGTCACGAGGCGTGAGGACGCGAAGAGGCGAAGGAGCAAGAGGATCGTAGCCATCCATCTGAGGGGACAGGTGGCGAGAGATCGTGAGATCTCGCGAACTCGGGAGTTCACAGGTTGAGAGCCCAAACATTAGGTACTCCAAGTCGCGAGGTCGCGAGGTAGCGAGAGAAGGATAGTCGTTGGATCCGGACTACAGGAGAACCGTTGGATCTGAGTGAGGGATCGTGTCCCAGGACCTCGCAAGAAAAGGTCCGAGAATTTGGGTGTAGGGATCGTGAGGTTGCGAGAAGGTGAAATCCAGATAGCTGGAGGATAGTGTGGGCCATAGCGGAGCATGAGTGGAATACAGGTGGCACAAAGGATTCACAGGTTGTGAAGTGCCAAGGAGCCGAGGTTCGTGTGGACACCTAGTCACGAAGTGCCGAGGAGCCAAGATTTGTGTAGATGCGTGGCAGAACATAAGGTGGGATCGTGCGGTCGACGGGTGGACACATGTCGCTTGGAGAAAGAAGTCAACATCCCATTGAATTCTTGCAACTCTGAACTCGTGGACTGCAAGATACCAGATATATAAAATATGCAGAACAGAAACGAAATGCTAGAAATAACAGAATAACAGTGAAATATCCAGCATAATCTTCACAATACACAGAAATGATATAC
>JZKD02S2068453.1:285763-314280 GCA_000966675.3 Picea glauca | reverse complement strand
CTATCTAGGAACCATACTTCTTTGGAACTCTCTTGTGCTACATTGCATGTTATCAATATGGTGTTTTCTTCACCATTGTTGGGTTGGTTTTCATTTGTAAAATGTGTCTTTTGCTTATTCATGTCATATTGTGTTTTTCTACATTCTGATGCAAAATGCCCAAATTTATTGCAATAATGGCATTGGATGTTATATTTATCATACCTTTCAGCTTGATGATGACTATGAGAATGGTTGCTCCCCCTTCCTCTTGTTGGTGTAGAATGAGCATGTGGGCTTGGTGTTGGTCTTCTGCTTTCAAATTGTGTATTTTCTCTTCCTCCTCTTGGTGTAAAACACCCTCTACCTCTGTTGTAATTTGATCTCCCTCTTGTTTTGCCAAATGAAATCTGAGTCTTGAATGCATTTTCCAATGATGATGTCCCTGTTCGATTTAATCTTTGCTCATGTGATAAGAGTGATCCCATTAATTAATCTACTGATGGCTGAGTGAGATCTTTGGATTCCTCAATGGCTATTACAACTGGATCAAACTTTGTAGGTAAGCTTCTAAGTATTTTCTCTACAACCTTTTGATCTCCAACGGTTTCTCCATATGATCTAAGCAGATTTATTATTGCCATTGCATGAGTGAAGAATGAATCTATTGAATCTGTATCCTTCATTTGTAAGTTTTCAAAATCCCTTCTAAGCATTTGTAATTTTGTTGTTTTTACCTTGATTGTGCCTTGGTATGTTGTTTGCAAACTTTCCCATGCCTGTTTTGATCTTGTAGCAGCAGCTACTTTAGGAAAAATTGATTCCTCCATTGCATGTTGAATAAAAAACAATGCTTTGGAATCCTTCTTCTTATTTTCCTTCAACAAATCCTTCTCAGCTTGTGAAAGAGCCTGATAAGCTTGTTGGTCTGCTGGTTCAGGAAACCCATTTTCAACCAAATCCCAAACATCCTGGGAACAAAACAAGGTTTTCATTCTTATACTCCAATAGTCATCATTTTTGCCATTAAAAATTGGAATCTGGGGTTGTAAAATGATTCCAGTTGCGCCTGCCATGATTTTTTTAAATAAAATTTGCCTCTTTTTATTGTTCTTCCTCTATTTCCTTTTCCAATCTCTGTCAAACCTTTTGTATGATTAAAACCCCTAAATTTCTGCAATCTCTTTGCAACAGGTTAACACCTCCTCTATACTTAGCAATAAAGTCTCCAAAAAAAACACAGTAGCTACTTGTTTTCTCCAACCTTATATACACTTGCTAAGTCTATAGAGTTATCATTCTTCAATACTCAGATTCTTTTGAATCCCCTTCAACATCAACTTCCACAGCTTCAAGTTTTTGGACAACATCAAATACCATTAACCTTGCTCTGATACCATTTTGTTGGTTAAAAAAAAAAACATCTACTTACAAAATGCCCAAATTCCTACAGAAAAAGAGGAAAGAACCCAATGACAGTTTTTAGTTGAGTAATTAAAACAAAACAGAGTTTATATATTGCTTGTTGTTTGAATCATACATTCATTCCAGAAATAGAGTATCCAGCATCTGTGCTCATTTACAAAAACAGAGTATGCAGCATCCGCATTCATTTACAAAAACAGAGTCATTTTTTTAAGAGACGGGAAAAGCTTCACGAATACACTGACAAGTAGAAGAGTCGAGATACATAGAAGAATGTAGAAGGAGGGAACAATAATTAAATGCGGAAGTTGGAGAGTAGTTGAGAAATTATGGTAGGGGAGATTAACAAAATCTGGAGATCCACGTCACCAACACTCAATAGAACCTTTGTTGACAGCTTAAAACCTGGTCGAGGATAGAGGAGTGAGCTTATAAAATATTGTAAATGTCAATCTTCCATATTGAAGACAAATTTATTACTGAAAATGATAAATGATTTCACTTTTCTTATTTACTGCAAGACTTTCAATTTGGTTTCACTATCTAAAACAAAGGATATGTTCCTTGTTAGTTTTAGATTCAACATCGCCTTCTCTAATTTAATATGGATTTAATTTTTACTATGGATTTACTGAGTTTGAGGGATGAATCCATAAAAGCCTTAAAGACTGAACATTAACCAACTAAACCAACGCTTCATTCTAAGAATTAAAAATATAAAAAGAAAACTGGTTAAATTCATTAGAATATAGAAAATTTTGAGAATAAAATTTAAAACAAGTTAAATGCTCGAACAAATAGTTACATGAAATCTGTGTCTAGTAATTAATACATTTATTTAATGCAATTAAATGCATAACCGATCAAGCAAGTTATTCATGGCCTTGTCTTGTGAAAGAATCTCTAGAAGGAAGATAAACCCATAATATTCAGTAACATATGGGATGAATCAGATTATCTCCTAAGAACTGTTGTATTCATTAAATACGTGAAAAGAGAAATATTTTGAGTCCTGTTATAATACACTGTGTAGCTTATTAATACAATTTATGGTTATAAAATATTGGTTAATGTATTGATCAAATTTCTTGCATGGATTTGATTTATTAGACTGTCAAAGAATATATAAAAGGAAAAAGATCCACTACATTTAATAATGGAAGGAATGAGATAGGTTGCCCCTTATAATTGCACGAAGAATTATCATTATAAAAACTATGTACTGTCTAAGATTTCTTGTCGGAAGAATTATTTCCATAGACCACAATTCTCTCCCCCTTGTGCACCATAAAAACTACCCAATATATCGTTGACTGACATAGATAATTATCAGAAAAATTGTTGAGTTAATTTCTAGAAGGACGCATAGGTTATTTCAACAGTAAAGACGAAATCAAACTGGATGCATACCAAGATTATTCAACAGTAATTATGATTTCAATATGGACACCTATAAAGGTTATTTCAATTCGCAGTAGTAGAAATAACTGCCAAATCAATAGCAGAGGTAAGGATAAAATCGTTTGCAAGAAACAAGGAAAGGAATGGTCCAAGATTAAGAATGAATGTACTAGTGAGAGGTATTGGGACCTCCTCCCTCCCAACCAAACAGAATCTATAAGCAAGTACGATATTCATAATTCATAGTTTATTGGTTGATTCGCAAGGTTACAATTTACAGGCTTCATGGATTTCTTAAGGATAGATTCTCTCACGCTCTCCCATCAATAATAAGGTCTAGGGGTTTCTGTCAGGTATTGAGTTAGGGAGGGAAATATTTCTTGTCGGCTTGTTGCTGGAAGGGGAAAGGGGATGAATGCAAGCTAAGGATCCTCTCTGGCTGGCCTATCCTACGAGACAAGCATGAAAGAAAAATCTCAATCTTGGAATGGAAGTGGTTCTCACTATTATCAAGTTACCGGAATGAGGATAGATGAGTGTGACCAAGGAAGTAAGAATAAAGTTCCTTAGTTATCATCTAAAAGCACAATGTAAATAACAATAAAATCCATAACTAAGGAACATTAAACTCCATACCAGATCGTTGTGTAGAACACCCAAAAAAATGCCCAAGGGTGCTACTTTGGTTGGGAAAATAGCTAGCTAGATTTGCGGTTAGAGCAAGTATCAATTCGTTGTGTTATATCGTAAAAAATAAATAAATGCAGACATGGGTATTAATTCGCAGACATATCATTTAACAATAAAATGCATACCAATTATTAAAAGAAACGTAGACTTTCATTAAAAGAACACAACCATATATATAATTTCAACCATATCACTAAAAATAAAATGCATACATTTCAAAAACGCGGATTTTTACCATCCAAATGCAGAAGAAATCAATCACAAGAAAACGCAAGACCAATCATTCAACCATGAATCAATAAATGTGGAGATAAGTAAGGTATATGGATGGGCAAACTTTATCCTTTGTTCATCATCCATGCATAGAAAAGCAGTGCATTAGAATCTATAGGTCTATTAACACCAAAGTGACGACCGTCGATTCGGCTCATGGTCGACTGTTCAAGCATGGACTGATGATCTAGGGATAAGGACATAAGATAAAGCACAATCTCTTCATAATAATCAATAAAACAAAACAAAACAGTCATAGCAATCAGGGATTGGGTTGTCAAGGATAATTCAAGCGGCGAGCGTAAAGCTATGATGACTTTAAGTTCTCGATTAAAAACATTGAGTAAACATATTTCTTTACACAATAGAAGTACAGTAATGAAAGTGCAAGAAAAATAATAATCCACCATTCAAATAAACACATGCATATCATAGCCCAGGGTGACAACTCTGAGTCATTGTCCCACGCGCGCTCTGTTCAGTTCCCGCTTGCCGACCAATGTGACTTCACCGGTACCTCCCAGCCAACGCTAGGGGTACTCTTCTCCCCCGTGAGCCCCTCGAGTCGCAAGGGGCCACACACATTAAACCAAATAACAGCTAGCACCCAGCTCGCCTCGCAAGGTCGAGCTACCACTCATTACCCAATCTGGGTATCCCAACTCCCACAAGATAAGTCAGTCAAGAAAAAAATTCTACAGCGTAATGTTACGCATAAAAGATCTGATCCATACCCCTCCTCATCCATCCTTTTTATAGAGTTTTTAAGTGATTTCTTTCCAAAATTCCCATTTAATTTATTTTTCATTAATTTAATTCAGAAAAACCTCCCCGTACACATGTCACCCATTCCCCTAGTTGCACCATAAATTAATTTCATTTATTTAATTACTCCTATTTCCCTCACCCACCTAAAAGCATTCCTAAAATCGCTCCTTGGTGTCCCCATATTCCCTTACACATTTTAAATGACTTACACCTTTACTAAATTCCTAGTTGAGTTCATAATTAGAATGTTCTTAAAGGCAAGATTCCTCGCTAAGTCATTCATCTTTTTCCTTACGTTTCCCTTTTTTCCTTATGTTTCCAATTTTTCCCTTAGTTTCCTATTTCTTTTAAGTTTCCCTCCTTTCCCTTTTTATCTAAAACTCAAATTAGCAAGTGTATAAAAACCACCTCTTTCTCTTTTTAATTAATAAAATTCAATTAGCATATGTGGAAAAACAATCATTTCCTTTTTTAAAAAATTTAATCCCTCAAAGTAATTTGATTTTAATAAATTAATTGAAATTCTTACCCCCTTCTCGTCACATGTTTAATTATGATTATTATTATTATTATTTTTACCACATGTATCACTTAGACCTAGATTTTAATTTCCTAGGTTGGGCGATATTTTTATTAGGGAAATTATTTTTAAATCTTACTGATCACATCATTTATTTTAAGGCCGACTAGTTTTATTCACTTACTCGTTGAAATCGTGACGTGACCTTCAAGACGCACTAGGATCTCCAAGGGTGTCACGCATCTTTTTATGTTTCCCTTGCACTACGTGCCCTTCAGGATGCACCATGTGCTCCAAGGGTGCCACTCACCTCTTTCCTTTTTCCTTACGCGACGTGACCTTTAGGATGCACTACGTGCTCCAAGGGTGCCACTCACCTCTTGACTGAATTGATAGACATCAAAAACCCCTGGAGTCAATACTCTGTCAGGTGATCTTGTGGAATACTAAGGGCCTCTAAGGAATAAGGCCCCTACCTTATCGCACAACCCTTAGAATCATCCTCAGTGACTGTCACAGTCTACTCTCATGACATCGTGGGCCTTATCAAACTAGGTAATCGATAACCTACAGTTCGAGCCACGACAAAAGTGCTAGTAGGCTGTGGCAGGGTTGTTTTCCACACCTCTCCCTCAAAGTCTCTAGTTTTTGTGCGTGACCCCTCTACTCTACATGTGAGTGTGGTTAGAAAGCTATCATCAACCTGCATCATCAAGGAATCATGTCAAAAAAAAAAATCAATCATCATAACATTTAATCATATGTACACATGCCATATCTACAATAATCAAACCCCAATAGTCCACTCTCTGACTCAATATGGAGTCCAAGGGATTTCATCGATGCCTATGCATCCTTGAGGTCCAAAGTCCTACACACTCAGGAGAATCGAGTCAATAGAACATGTCTATGTCAATACACCAAAATAACATGGCATCATATCTATAATGCCTCATAATCATAATCAAACACCCAATAGTATAATAATATGGATCACTTGCAAGCAAGTGTCCTCAAAGAATAAGTTTGCTCAGTGTGTGCAAGAGCGAGATGTTACATACACCCCCTCTTGGTCTAAACTTCATCCCAAAGTTTCATAATATATAAGTGTCGAAATAATGTGTATAACACTATCATAATTCTATCTATCAAACAAAAATGGAAACTGTTGGCGCATATCATATGTGTCCTCCCAGGTCGTCGAGTGCGGACTATAGTTGTCCCACTAGACCTTGACCTGATCTATTGTTCGACGTCGTAGTTGTCGAATGCGATGATCCAAGATGTGGATGGGTGCAGCCGTGAGTGCACCCTCATCCGATACCTGCAAGAAACTCATGTCAATAAAATGTGTAGGATCACTAATATAATGTCTCAAAACAGATATGTGAAAAACATCATGCATACGCCTCAAAGAATCAGGCAAGGCTAGTTGATAGGCCACAGGCCCCTTCCTCTCCACAATCTCGAAAGGTCCCACGAACCTAGGAGAGATTTTAGCTCCCTTTCTAAACATGATCGAACTCTTATGTGGTTTTACCTGCAAGAAGACTCGATTGCCAACTTCATAACTATGGTCAACACGATGCACATTGGCATAACTCTTCTATCGATCATGCGTTTCTTTGATCCTTTGTCTTATTGTTTGCATTTGATCTTCCATTTCTTGGATCTCTTCTGGTCCCACCAGGACCCTATCCTCAAGCTAATCCCAACTCAAAGGCGTCTGACACGGTCTCCCATAAAGAAACTCGAAAGGAATCATCTTAATGGTGCTTTGGTAACTATTTTTATAAGAGAATTCTACCAATTGCAAGAATTCTTCCCAACGCTTATGTTGGTACATCATGCACATGTGCAACATGTCTTCCAAAACTTGGTTTGTTCGTTCGGTCTGCCCATCTGTCTTAGGGTGATACGCAGTAATAAATTTAAGTTGGGCTCCCAAGGCCTCTTGGAAACTAGTCCAAAATCGTCCAGTAAACATCGATCCTTGATTAGATATAATATTCTTAGGCACACCATGCAACCTCACAATATCACTAATGAAAACTCTATCTATGTCAGGTGCCTGATACATCATACTCATAGGAATAAAATGAGCACTCTTCGTCAGAGTGTCGACTACCACAAAAATCGAGTCATGACTCCTTGTTGTCATGGCAATCCAGCAATGAAATCCATCGAAATTACCTCCCATTTCGATTACGAAATAGCGTGTGGTTGTATTAGTCCTACTGGTTGTCTATGTTCAACCTTCACCTGCTGAAATTTTAGACATATGACCACATAGCTGAATATGTGTGCCTTCATTCATTTCTAGAAGAATAATGGTTTAAGGTCTACCCTCATCTTCATGACCCCTGGGTGAGCCATGTACACTGCTTTGTGAGCCTCATTTAGGATAAAACTCCTCAACTCTTCGTTTGGTGGTACGTAAATTTGATTTCTAAATATCAATAGTCCAACGTAAATCCTTCAAATCTTGGTACCATCATTGTGTTTTGTCTGATAAAATCCTTGACCTTTTTGTACCAGTCATCGTTGCACTGTAAAGTTTGAATCTTTTCACGTAGATTCATCTGAAGAGGAAACATAGAAAATATGTGTGGTCTCTGACTCAATGCATCTGCCACTCGGTTCATTGTTCCTTTTATCTAAATAATCTCTAAATCATACTCCCCAAGCAATTTCGACCAATATTGTTGTCACACGTTCAGGTCGCTCTGTGTAAAGATGTGTTGTAGTCCAAAGTGGTCCATTTTTAGTTCAAATTTTCGTCCAATAAGGTAGTGTCTCCAAAATATCAAGGCATAAACAATGGCTAACAACTCCCAATCGTGCGTCGCATTAGTTCTCCTCAAGCCTTCTCAATTTCCTCAAGATGTAAGCGATCACTCGACCGTCTTGCATCAAGACTACGCCTAAGTCTTCCTTGGATGTGTCAGTGCATACCAAGAAGTTTGCATCCATGTCAGGGATCTTTATTATTGATGTTGTTGTCAAAATCTCCTTGAGCCTCCTAAATTCTTCTACGCATTTCTCGGTCCAAACAAACTTCTTGTTCTTCTTATGCAATTTTGTGATCGGATATTCTATCTTCGAAAATCCCTCGACGAACTGTCAATAGTATCCTGCTAAACCCATGAAGCTACACACTTCTGAGACATTCATTGGAGCAATCCATTATATAATATCCTCAACCTTTATTGGATCCATGACGATACCTTTGTCGGAGATGACATGCCCTAAGTAGTGAAACTTCGATTGGTAAACTGAGCATTTAGACAATTTCTCATACAATTTGTTCTCTCGCAGACACTGTAGTAACAAGCGCAAGAGCTCATCATGCTCCTCCATAATTTGAGAGTAAATCAAAATATCGACAATGAATACTTGGACGAACTTTTCCAAGTACTCGTGGAACACCTCATTCCTCAAACTCATAAATACCCCTGGGTCGTTCATCAGTCCAAATGGTAAAACAGTAAACTCGTAATCTCCAAACCTCGTCTTAAAGGCGGTCTTAGGGATGTCATCCTCCTTAATCTATAGCTGGTGATACCCTGATCTCATGTCAATCTTTGAAAACATGGTATCACCCTTAATCTGATCCAATAGATCATCAATCTTTGGCAATGGATATTGATTCTTGATCGTTGCCTTGTTTAAATGATGATAGTCAATGTAGAGTCTCCACGAACCATCCTTCTTTTGTATGAAAATAACAAGTGCACCCCATGGTGACACACTGGGACATATAAGTCTTAGGTCCAACAACTCCTTCAATTGCATTCTCAACTCCTGTAACTCTAAGGTCGACATATGATAAGGCGTTCTTGCTAGCGGTTCAGTCCCCAGTTTTAGGTCTATGGTAAATTCCAAATCCCTCTCCGACGGAATCCCAAGTAACTCCTCAGGGAAGACTTCTACAAACTCTCTCACCACTGGAAAGGGTTCTAGACCTTCCGCTACTCCCTTCTCATTTAACGCAAGGATCACATAAATCTTACATCCCTTGCACATGCTCTTTTGTAGTTGTAAGGAAGAGATTAACCTCAAGGAAACTCTCTGGTTCCAACCTACAATCATATGTCTTTGTCCCTCATCATCGACCAAGCTAAATCATTTTGTCTTACAGTTCATTATCGCCTCATGCAATTCCAACCAGTCCATACCGATCATGACGTTATAAGACCCTAAGGTTGTGACTTACAGGTATTTAGGTGCGGAGCATACCGAAGTAGCTCCATAAAACGAGCCTCGTACTTGGGCTCCGTACGACCGCCCTGTCACAAGGCGTTGAACTCGTTGAGCTAATGCTCAATTAATTCCTTGGACATATACCTATCTCGAAACTATTCCTTGAACAGTTCCCATGACATGCCCTTGAATGCCAAGTTCAAAAGTGGCATGAGCATATTCCACCATAGAGGAGCGCTCACCTTTCAGTTGAAAGACCTCCACATGGGCCTTCATGTTGGAGGTATAGTCGCAAAGTGCAAATCACATCGCCATATTCTCCAACCATGCCTCGGCGGCTGTGTCGTCTGGGGCACCAGAGCACTCGAGAAATTTGACCTTCTTGAGTTCTCGGTTAATACTAACGGCACTGTCTGGGCGCGTTGTGGACCCTCAAGGGTATAGGTGCCATGGCCTCATCTAAATACAAATGGTGAATCAAGGCCTCTGACAATCTCCGGAAGGACCTTGTCAGACCATCATCATCCCTTACAACAATCAAATCTAGCCCAAGGACTTGTTCTTCCCCTAGGGTTTAGACTCTGAAGGCGCAGGAACTTCTGGAGGCATCGCACCTCCTTATTCGGCACCACGTCGTGAACCTCCGTGGCATCCTCTAATCGAGATCACCACATGAACATGTTAAAGTTTTAATTAACTCTAGGTTACTACTCAAGGGTTTACTGCAGTGGAAAGCATGGTGATCCACAGTCGCAGGGTTGAACCCCCTCTGATACCATATGTAACATACCATCCGTTACTACAACCAAAATACGTAAGATTTTTTTTGTTTCGCTAGACAAGCAAAGTCTTGCTTGAATTGAACTTGTGGTCTCTTAGGAAGAAACACATGTTCTTAACCATTAGGCCCATTCAAGGTATACTGGCGGCACCTAAAATCCAAATGCGCATAAAACCCGATTACGCCTAAAATCCAATACACATAAAATCGAGTTGTACCTAAAATCCAATAGTACATAAACATCCAAGACGCACAAGTCCAGGTGTGCAAATAATCCAAATGTGCATAAAAATTCAATGCGCATACAATCCAGAGGCGCAAGCCTCCTATTAAAATCTCAGTGATTCATCTACGCAAGGTAAACATCAATAACATCAACTACGCCTTTCTTAACTCTTTTAGTTCAAGAAAAAAGAACCATAGACCCTTGAATGTAACAATTTCCTGTCCAAAATTAGTTTATACTAAATAAGACTAGCTAAACAAGACTATCTCAATAATAAATTATCATTAATAATCTAGTTACCTAGATCACACGAATGTTATAATATCTGAATTGTAAAACATTTAATTCATTAACACCAGAAATATAATCGCTACAATCACTCTACCTTATCCTTAATTTGGAGCATGTTTAAATACAATAAAAACTACAGTCATTACACATGAGCCTTGAATTACGCCCTGATTAAAACAATATATACTATTATGAAACTACATAAACCAATTATAATTACTGTCGTCAATTTCACATGTTCCTCAACTTACTGTCCTCTTCTAAAATCAATTAAAAACTATTATAAATCAGCTTCAAATATGGCTACCATTTCCCCAGTTTTTGTAATGCACGGGTGTTCGACTTGTATGAGCTGAGGAGTAGGAAATCTCCTCGATAACACCTTTGTTGACAGCTTAAAACTCGGCTGAGGATAAAGGAGTGAGCTTATAAAATATTGTAAATGTCAATCTTTCATATTGAAGACAGATTTATTACTGAAAATGATAAATGATTTCACTTTTCTTATTTACTGCAAGACTTTCAATCTGGTTTCACTATCTAAAAAGAAGGATATGTTCCTTGTCAGTTTTAGATTCAACATCACCTTCTCTAATTTATTATGGATTTAATTTTTACTATGGATTTATTGAATTTGAGGGATGAATCTATAAAGGCCTTAAAGACTAAACATTAACCAACTAAACCAACGCTTCATTCTAAGAATTAAAAATATAAAAAGAAAACTGGTTAAATTCGTTAGAATATAGAAACAAATTGAGAATAAAATTTAAAACAAGTTAAATGCTCGAACAAACAGTTACATGAAATCTGTGTCTAGTAATTTATGCATTTATTTAATGCAATTAAATGCATAACCAATTAAGCAAGTTATTCATGGATTTTTCCTGTAAAGGAATCTCTAGAAGGAAGATAAGCCCATAATTTTCAGTAACATATGGGATGAATCAGGTTATCTCTTGAGAACTGTTGTATACGCAAAAAGAGAAATATTATGAGTCCTCTTATAATACAATGTGTAGCTTATTAATACAAGTTATTGTTATAAAATATTGTTTAATGTATTGATCGAAGTTCTTGCATAGATTTTATTTATTAGACTGTCAAAGAATATATAAAAGGGAAAAGATCCACTGCATTTAATAATGGAAGGAATGAGACAAGTTGCCCCTTATAACTGAACGGAGAATTATCGTTATAAAAACTCTGTATTATCTAAGATTTCTTTTCGGAATAATTATTGCCACAAACCACAATGCTCTCCCCCGTGTGCTTCAAAAACTACCCAATATATCACTGACTGACATAGATAATTTATGGGAAAATCGTTGAGTTAATTTCTAGAAGGACGCAGAGGTTATTTCAATAGTAAAGACGAAATCAAACTGGACGCATACCAAGATTATTCAACAGTAATTACTATTTCAATCTGGACTCCTATAAAGTTTATTTCAATTCGCAGTAGTAGAAATAACTGCCAAATCAATAGCAGAGGTAAGAATAAAATCGTTTGCAAGAAACAAGGAAAGGAATGGTCCAAGCTTAAGAACGAATGTACTAGAAAGAGGTATTGGGACCTCTTCCCGCCCAACCAAACAAAATCTATAAGCAAGTACGATATTCATAATTCATAGTTTATTGGTTGATTCATAGGGTTACGATTTACAAGCTTCACGGATTTCTTAAGGATCGATTCTCTCGTGCTCTCCCATCAATAATAAGGTCTTGGGGTTTCTGTCGGGCATTGAGTTAGCGAGGGAAATATTTCTTGTCGGCTTGTCGCTGGAAGGGGAAAGGGGACGCATGCAAGCGAAGGATCCTCTCTGGCTGGCCTATCCTACGGGACAGGCATGAAAGAAAAGTCTGAAGCTAGGAATGGAAGTGGTTCTCACTATTATCAAGTTACCAGAATGAGGATAGACGATTTAGGGCAAGGAAGTAAGAATAAAGTTCCTTATTTAGCGTGTAAAAGCACAATGTAAATAAAAATAAAATCCATAATTGAGGAAGATTAAACTCCATACCATATCGTTGTGTAGAACACCCAGAAAAACGCCTAGGGGTGCTACTTTGGCTGGGAAAATCACTAGCTAGATTTGCGATTAGAGAAAGTATCAATTTGTTGTGTTTTATCGTAAAAAAATAAATAAATGCAGACATAGGTATAAATTCGCAGACATATCATTTAACAATAAAATGCAAACCAATTATTAAAATAAACGTAGACATCCATTAAAAGAACGTAGCCATATATATAATCGCAGCCATATCATTAAAAATAAAACGCAGACATTTTGAAAACACAGAATTTTACCATCCAAACGCAGAAGAAATCAATCACAAGAAAGCGCAAGACCAATCATTCAACCATGAATCAATCAACGCAGAGATAAGTAAGGTAGATGGATGGGCAAACGTTATCCTTCACTCATCATCCATGCACAAAAAAGTGGGCCATTAGAATCTATAGGTCTGTTAACACCGAAGTGACGACCATCAATTTGGCTCCTGGCCGACTGCTCAGGCATGGACTAATGATCTAGGGATGAGGACAAAAGATAAAGCACAATCTCTTCATAATAATCAATAAAACAAAATAGAACAATCATAGCAATCAGGGATCGAGTTGCCAAGGAAATCAATTCAAGCAGAGAGCGTAAATCTATGATGACTTTAAGTTCTCGATTAAAAACGTTGAGTAAACACATTTCTTTACACAATAGAAATACAGTAATGAAAGCGCAAGAAAAATAATAATCTACCATTCAAATAAATGCATGCATACCATAGTCCAAGGTGACAGCTCTGAGTCGTTGTCCCGCGTGCGCTCCATCCAGTTCCCTCTTGCCGATCGATGTGACTTCACCGGTAACTCTCAGCTAACGCTAGGGGTACTCTTCGTCCCCCTCAACACCTTGAGCCGCAAGGGGCCACATGCACTAAACCAAAGAACAGCTAGCACCTTGCTCACCTCGCAAGGTCAAGCTACCACTCGTTACCCAAGATGTGTATCCAAACTCCCACAAGATAAGTCAGTCAAGACAAAAATTCTGCAGTGTAACATTACGCATAAAAGATTCAATCCATACCCCTCCTCATCCATCCTTTTTATAGAGTTTTTAAGTGATTTCTTTCCAAAATTCCCATTTAATTTATTTTTCATTGATTTAATTCAGAAAATCCTCCCCCGTACACATGTCACCCATCCCCCTAGTTGCACCATAAATTAATTTCATTAATTATTTAATTACTCCTATTTCCCTCACCCACCTAAAAGCATTCCTAAAATCGCTCCTTGGTGTCCCCATATTCCCATACACATTTTAAATGACTTACGCCTTTACTAAATTCAAAGTTGAGTTCATAATTAGAAAGTTCTTAAAGGAAAGATTCCTTACTAAGTTAGTCATTCATCATTTTCCTTACGTTTCCCTTTTTCCCTTATTTTCCTATTTCTTTTAAGTTTCCCTCGTTTCCCTTTTTATCTAAAACTCAAATTAGCAAGTGTAGAAAAACCACCTCTTTCTCTTTTTAATTAATAAAATTTAATTAGCATATGTAGAAAACAATCATTTCCTTTTTTTTTAAATTCAATTCCCCAAAGTAATTTGATTTTAATAAATTAATTGAATTTCTTACCCCCTTCTCGTCACATGTTTAATTATGATTATTATTATTTATTTTTACCACAAGTATCACTTAGACCTAGATTTTAATTTCCTAGGTTGGGCGACATTTTTATTAAGGAAATTGTTTTTAAATCTTATTAATCACATCATTCATTTTAAGGCCGACTAGTTTTATTCACTTATTCATTGAAATCGCGACATGCCCTTCAGGACGCACTAGGTGCTCCAAGGGTTCCACTCGCCTTTTTTCTTTTCTCTTGTGCGACGTGCCCTTCAGCATGCACCATGTGCTCCAAGGGTGTCACTCACCTCTTTCCTTTTTCTTTGCACGACGTTCCCTTCAGGACACACTACATGCTCCAAGGGTGCCACTCATCTCTTGACTGACTTGGTAGACATCAAAAACCCCTGGATTTAATACTCCACCAGGTGATCTTGTGGAAGACTAAGGGTCTCTAAGGAATAAGGCCCCTTCCTTATTGCGCGCCCCTTAGAATCACCGTGAGCGACTGTCGTAGTCTGCCCTCACGGCATCGTGGGTCTTCTCGAACTAGGTAATTGTTAACCTACAGTATGAGCCACGACGAGAGTGCTAGTAGGTTCTGGCAGGGTTGTTGTCCACACCTCTACCTCAAAGTCTCTAGTTGTCGTGCGTAACCCATCTACTCCACATGTGAGTCTAGTTGGCAAGCTATCGTCATCCTGCATCATCAACGAACCATGTCAGCAAAATAATCAATCGTCATAACATCTAATCAAATGTACACATGTCATATCTACAACAATCAGACCCCAATAGTCCACTCCCTGACTCAATCTGGAGTCCAAGGGGTTTCATCGATGCCTCTGTATCCTAGAGGTCCAAAGTCTTGCACACTCAGGAGAACCGGGTCAATAGCACCTGCCTATGTCAATACAACAAAATAACATGTCATCATATCCATACTTTCTAATAATCATAATCAAACACCCAATAGTATAATAATCTGGATCACTTGCAAGCAAGTGTCCTCAAAGAATAAGTTTGCTCAGTGCACGCAAGAGTGGGATGTTACAAAAACATTATAATTATAGTTCATCACAAATTTGCAAAATTGAGCATCGTTTTCAAGGGAATCTTAAAACTAATAGACAATATCATATATCCCAAATTCATAATTCTCAAGAGACACATTAGTATCTTCTTGGACATCATTATGTGCTTCCATTGTGTCATTTTTCTCTTCCAATTGGTCTTTGATATCTACAGGTTCTCCAAAGTGATCATTTTCAATCAATCCTCCTAATGGTACTTGAGGTTCCTTTTACATTTTTGTCACCTTTGATTCATTAAAATATCCTTTCCTCAAGCCAACTTCTTGCATTTCATCTGGAAGAGTTGGAATAGCATTAATTCTTTATTGAATAAAACGGTGTTGTAGTGGGCCACTTTCAATGGCTATGCAATTTCTTCCTTTATGTAAACAACACACTAGTTTTGTATCTAATCACCAAATACAAAATAAACAATTAAGTTAAATAATGTAAAATGACATAAATTAAAAATAATAAAGATTGAAGTATGATTTCATAATTGTTAGATCATGATTCTTACCTGGACCACAGAACAAATCCAAAACCCAATCTCCTTCATTTGAAAATGTATCTATAAGATAATTAATTAATGCTTGTGTTTTTGATAAATGTTAGCCATCTCTCCTTTCAAATCCTTTTCCTCGTATGTTAGTTTTATAACCACATCATAACCAATAAACTACTAGGCTTCCCTCCATCATTTACATTGACAAGAATAGAATTATAAGAATCATCTTGTGTCCAATTTGCAATATGTATACTTTCAATATCATGTGTAAATGGTTCTCTATTGGAGATATGAATATCAGGATTGTTCTTGTAACATAAAAAAGTGCAAATTGAATTAACTTGTGAATTAATAAAATTGATTTCTAATCTTAATCTCTAAACATACACTTTCAATATCTTACCAAATAAGTTGCATCCTTGTCTTTTGTTTTCCCTTGAAGCTTGATTGTACTAATCATTGTTGTGTGTTTTAATGAAAAAACATAAATCTCCAAAATGGTGATGTTGTGACTTCCATAAATCCCATAACCACTTTATTGAAATCTTGGTAAGTATAAGGCTCACTATAATATCCAATGTTTTGAATATTATAACCATGAGGGATATCCACAATAACCAGGGAGTATTCATTTTTAGGAAAAATAATTGCAATTTGTTCACAATCACCTAATATCACTTTATACTAAAAAGTGTCGAACCCATTCCAAATGTAGTGATCAAGGGTGTCATCAAGTTCAACAGTTCGAACACATCTCCTTCTTTATCTTTCAAACTTGGCCTTTTGAATAAAACTTTTGAAGGTTTTAGGTACTCCATCTACATTCTTCTTTGACATCTTTAATGAAACAAACAAACATATAGTTATATATCTATAACTAATAAAATGTAAATTAATTAATATACAAATGAATAATATGAATGTAATAAATCAACATACGTTTTTGAATGCAACAAAAAATTGTTTTAATACTATTGTAGAGCTTGAATTTGGACAGTGGAGATTAACATCATCCCAACTCTCTTCATTCAAAATATTAACCATTTCCTCTTGTATTCTCTGATGCAGGAGCATCGCCAACGTCAAGCAAGTGTGTGGCAACCACAACACACTTTGAGCACATGATACATTGTTTAAAAAAAAAATTGAAGATTGGATGCGCCAAACTTAAATGTGATAGTTAAGGAGAGGCGTACTAATAGATTGTAATCAGACCTTGAGCGGCCCGCTCTCGTCTGAAGGACTAAGAAAGAATTTATGTTTGTAGGTAGATTTAATGCATAGATTAGACAGTTTAGAATGAGAGAGGGAAAACAGAATATAGACACCCTCATTGGGTATTGTAACAGGAGGATGAAGAGTAGGAGAGAATAGAGGAGAAAACAGAGAGAGAGAGAGAGAGAGTTGTGTAGCAGACTCCATGTACAGAAGTTCTGAACTAATATGAGAAAGTTGTGATTCAGACTCATGGTGTTCATATATTCTCTGTGTATGCATCTTTGAATGTTATGCTCATGAATGTTTTACTCTTTCTGCTGTACATTTGCTTCTATGCTATGTATGAATGATTTCTTGTTGAATGTTTGAAATCTAAGAGAGAGAGAGAGAGTAAGAGGAATGAGTTTCAATTGTTTCTCTATCTGAGCAAGAGTTCCTGCAAGGAGTGCAGTCGAATTGTCCGCAAGGAGTGCGTTGACAAGGTATTCAGAGGGTTGTCTCTAAAAGCTCAGACTAGATAGATTTTGTTCTCATTCACATAGAGGTGCAGTCAGGCACAGGAGTCGTGCAAGGAGTGTGCAGGCCGAGGAAAAATCTCAGAGTTTCGAACCTGAGTAAAGTATTGAGAGACCGCTGCTGCAGAGTGTGTGCAAGGTCGAAGAGCATTCAACACTTCAAGTGTTTGAAGGTTGCCGCAAGGAGTGCATGCAAGGGTCTTCTTTAAGACTCGAAGTTGTGAGAAAGATCAGGAAGGATAAATCCTTTGAAACTATTGAAGGCAGTACAAGGAGTTGGTTCATATTGAGTGATTAGAAGGCATCGAAAGTTTGTGTCATAGGTGGATAAGTCTGGGAAATAATCCTTGGTTCACTTCGCAGGAATCGTCAGAGGGAAGGAACAGACGGTCGAAATTCTCTGTAGAGAATTAGCGAAATCCCGTCAGTCGTCCGATCTAATAGAGAAGCAAGGAGGTTACGACTAGTTTTCCAAGGTGCAAGCTTAGAAGATTTTGAAGCATCGGATCTTCACTTAGATGCCCGTCAGCCGTCCGATCTGACAAGATTTGCACGGGATTTAAAACCTCTTAATCCGAGCGAAGGTCCCAAAAGGTGTCGAGATATTGAGGTGTCGGAGTTCTAGATATCGGAAGTCCTGTCGACAAGAGATCGGGTAAATCCATAGTGGAAACCCTGAAATAAATCAGAACCGTCCATCTGTTGGGACATGTGGCAGGGATTGAGAGCCATCTACATCTCGGAAGTGTAGAGACCAAGAGTCCGAGACCTTTTGAGTCCCGAAACAGCGAAAGGATTTCAGCGGTGGATCTAAGGAAGGACGTGTGTCGCGTGATCATCCAATTTGGAGATCCAGGCACCGGAAGTCACATAAGTGAGCGCTTTTGACTTTGCATTTGGTGAAGTCCGAGGTTTGATCTGAACCATCCATACATTTGGGAAACGTGTCGAAAATCTGAGAAGTCGAGGTTCGACATTTGGCGAATCCTGAAGATAGGAAACACTTTCATTTTGGAATTGCAAAGTCCGAAATCTCGATAAGGAGGAAAGCTCCGTTATGGGGCCCAGCTGACGTCATCTCATCATATCAGGAGATCGGAATTCAAGAGATCAGAAGAATCGAGGGCAAATGCATTTCGGCATTTGAAACCCCAAAATCCCGAAAGGAGATAAGACTGTGGTCATATAAAAGGGAGGTCGTATGGACCCAAAAGTCTATCCCAGGGGACTAGCAGAAGTTGAAGCATCTCAGGATATCGGAGATTGGGAAATCAGGAAGGCAAAGGTTTGCGACATCGGGGATTGTGAAACCCCGAAGCCTGAAATTTTATTTTTCTATTGTGAACGGAAAAGCTATCAGGCCTAAAGGTTGTAAGGAGCAAAAAAGCCCTGTGGGTTGATTTTATTAGAGATTTCGAGGAGAGACTAAAAGAGCCGCTTCAGCTCGAAGGTGGAATTAGAACGATCCTTAATACTGGGAGGTCAGCACAGAGGCCTTTGCCGAGGTAGAGGGTGCATCTGCGTCAAGTGTGGTATCAAAGCACAGAAAGGGTTCTTTGCTTTCTGTAGCAAGGAACAGGAAAATTCACCATGCCGCCAAGAAGAAGGGACATGCAAACACCCGATCCGCCATAGGAAGGGGAAATACCAAGAAGAAGAGGTAGGTAGATGCCTGACCCAACCATGGCAAGAGAAATGTGTGATTTGCGCACCAGACTTGAGGACATGGAGACAACACAAAGGTGCACAGTCGGTATTGGGGATCTTAGTGATTCCAAAAGCAAAGTGGAAGTTGAACATGAAGAAGAAGAAGTTGCAGTCGAAGATGCAGCAAACGAACGTTTGATCAGGGCTATTGCAAGGATGGGTGCAAGAGAAAAAATGGGCATTCCAGTTTATGAGGGAAACCTGGATGTTGAAGAGCTTCTAGACTGGATTAGAGCTATGGACACTTATTTTGACTACGAAGATGTCGAGGAAGACAAGAAGGTCAGACATGCTGTCACGAGACTAAAAGGACATGCAGCATTTTGGTGGGATGAACTACAAGCTGACAGATGTTGCAGAGGCAAGCAGAAAATCAGGAGTTGGGATAGAATGATCGTGAAGATGAAGGAGAAATTCATTCCAAGAGATTACCATATCACTCTATTCAGGAGGATGCAAAACCTGAGATAGAAGCTGATGACAGTGAAAGAATACACTGAAGAATTCTACAAGCTAAACATCAGGGCAGGTCATCAGGAGAGCGATGATGAAAAAGTTGCAAGATACCTGAATGGCTTGAGATATGACATTCAGGATGAGATGAGCATGGTAACCATCCGAACGGTGGAAGATGCTTATCAGATGGCTCTAAAAGCTGAAGAGAAGCTGAGCTAAAAGCAGGGTCAAAGAGGCTAAGGCAGAAGTCAAGCCAGGGGAAAATCAGTTGTCCAAGATAAAAATTAGAAGCCCAAGGAGGACTGGAAGAAACCTTAGGCTCGAACTAAAAGAGGAAGAACCTCACAGTGAGGACAACATGCTGAACAGAGAGGGTAGCATACCGAACAAAGAGGAGATTATGCCGATAATAATATTTTTCCTCGTACTAGAGGTAGAGGAAGAGGAAGAGGTGGAGTAATAAAATGCTTCATGTGTGGAAAGAATGGACACAAATCTTATGAATGTCTAGATAAGAAGAAAGAGAGTGGAGAGACTCACATCGCCGAAGCACAAAGGCAGAATGTTGAGGCAGAGGATGCTGAAGGTGGAAGGTCGTTGATCATGCAAAAAGTTCTTTTGACACCTGAGAAGGAGGTGGAGAGTTCGGTACAAAGGAACAGACTTTTTCAGACTGCATGCAAAACCAAGGACAGGGTATGCAAGGTCATTGTGGACAGTGGTAGCACAGACAATCTCGTTTCAACAGAGATGGTAGAAAAGCTGGAGCTGGAAACGATTGAACATCCAAGCCCATATAGAGTTTCGTGGCTACAAAAGGGACATCAGGTAAATGTCACTAAACAATGTTTCGTTGAATTTAAGATAGGAGGATATAATGATAAGATACTCTGCGATGTTATTCCTATGGATGTTTGTCATTTATTGTTGGGTAGACCGTGGCAATATGATAGAAATGGGATTCATGATGGGAGGATGAACACATACACCCTAGAAAAGAATGGGAGAACTCATATGTTGCTTCCAATCAAAGATAAGGAAGTGAAACCTGAAGTAAGTCACACTGTACTTCTCATGAGTGGGAAAGAACTCCTTAACAAGGTCAAGAAGAAGGAGGAACCACAATTCATTGTAGTCAGGAAACCGAGAATTGTTTTGACCAGCACAAGAGTGGACGATTTACCAGAAGAGGTTCAGGAACTATTGGGAGAGTTCACTGACATAATAGTGGACAAACTACCTCGTTCGTTGCCACCAATCAGAAATGTGAGTCACCATATTGATCTCATACCTGGAGCCAGTTTACCAAACAAAGCTGCGTATAGACTGACGTCGCAAGAGAATGAAGAGGTCAAAAGACAAGTCCAGGATTTGTTGGACAAAGGATTGGTTAGAGAAAGCTTGAGCCCATGTGTTGTTCCAACAGTACTCAGTCCAAAGAAAAATGGAGGCTGGAGGATGTGTACTGATTCAAGAGAAATTAACAAGATAACCATCAGGTACAGATTTCCATTGCCAAGGATGGATGATCTGATGGATTGCTTAAGTGGAGAAAAATATTTTTTGAAGATTGATTTGAAAAGTGGATATCACCAGATTCATATAAGGGAAGGTGATGAATGGAAAATAGCCTTCAAGACTAACGAAGGGTTGTATGAATGGCTTGTTATGGCGTTTGGCTTAAAAAATGCTCCAAGTACCTTTATGAGGTTGATGAACGAAGTCCTGAAGGAATTCATCGGGAAATTTTTCATTGTGTATCTGGATGACATACTGATTTTTAGTAAAACAGTGGCAGAGCATCTGAAGCATTTGGCTACAGTGATGCAGAGGCTATAGCAGGAGAAGTTGTTGATAAACGTGAGGAAATCCTCATTCATGAAGACAGAGCTCATCTACTTGGGATTTGTTATTTCTGTAGATTAGTTGAGGATGGATCCAGATAAGGTGGAAGTAATCAAGAATTGGCCATCACCGAAGAGTATATTCGAGGTGAGGAGTTTTCACGGATTGGCTAGTTTCTACCGAAAATTCATCAGGAATTTAAGTGGAATTAGTGCATCGATAATGGATACAGTGAAGAAAAGACACAAGTCTTTTCACTGGATAGAAGAGGATGAGAAGAGTTTTAACCTGTTGAAGAGGAAGATTACGGAGCAACCAATTCTGGTGTTACCAAATTTCAAAAAGACATTTCAGGTGAAATGCGATGCAAGTGGATTTGCAATAGGGGCAGTCCTGATTCAAGAGGACAGGCTGATAGCATACTTCAATGAGAAGATGAATGAAGCAAAGGTGAAGTACTCCACATATGACAAGGAGTTCTATGCTATCATCCAGTCATTGAAGAAATGGAGGCATTACTTGATTCCCAAAGAGTTTGTCTTATACAGTGACAATCATGCACTGTTGTTTGTGACTCAATAGGAAAAGTTGAATCAGAGACATGTTAAATGGGTTGATTACATGCAAAATTTCACTTTTGTGATTAAACATATTTCTGGTACTGCTAACAAAGTTGTTGATGCTTTGAGCAGGAAATGTTTGTTGTTGCAGGAATTCAGAGTTAAAACACTGGGTTTTGATGACCTCAGGGACATGTACAGAGATGATCCAGATTTTAAGGAGGCATATGAAGCAACTGAGAATCCAATTCTCAGATATAGAAGGCAATGGATAGAACACATGATCCAGGAGGGATTATTGTTTAAAGGAAATCAACTTTGTATTCCAAAATGCTCCATGAGGGAGAATTTGTTGAAAGAGAACCATAGTGGAGGATTGGTAGGACACTTTGGTCACGACAAGACGTTCACAAAGTTGAATGAGTCATATTTTTGGCCGGGAATGTGAACAGACGTCAAAATATTTGTGGACAGATGTAGAATTTGTCAGCATTCAAAAGGAAAGAGGCAGAATGCAGGTTTTTATCAACCATTGCCAATACCTGAGAGGACGTGGGATGCAATCAGCATGGATTTTATATTGGGTTTTTCAAGAACACAAAGAGGGTTTGACTCAATCTTTGTGGTGGTGGATAGATTTTCCAAGATGGCACACTTCATTCCATGTCAGAAAACCAATGATGCAACCCACATTGCGAATCTGTTTTTCAAAGAAGTCATTCGACTTCATGGTTTACCAAGGAGCATAGTTTCGGATCGAGACACTAAGTTCATGGGACACTTTTGCAGGACCCTATGGAAGAAGCTGAGAACTAACTTTTCATTTAGTTCGGCTTATCATCCTCAAACGGATGGACAAACAGAAGTGGTGAACAGAAGTCTGGGAGACTTGCTGAGAAGCCTGGTGACAGAACACCACAGCCAGTGGGACAACATATTACCACAGGCAGAGTTTGCTTATAATGATTCAATCAACAGAAGTACAGGGAAGATTCCATTTCATATTGTCTATGGCATGCAGCCAAAGGGAATTTCTGAACTGAGGGATTAAGAATAGACTACGACTAGGAGCGCTAGTGCAGAAGAGTTCGTAGAGGCGATGAAAGAACTTCATAGCCAAGTGAAGGAGTGATTGCAGAATTCAAGCCAGGAATATAAGCGTAGAGTAGATCAGCATAGATGACAACTTCAATTTGAGGTTGGTTATTTGATTCTGGCACATATGAGAAAGG
The DNA here is from genome assembly GCA_000966675.3 of Picea glauca. Classification (NCBI taxonomy): domain Eukaryota; kingdom Viridiplantae; phylum Streptophyta; class Pinopsida; order Pinales; family Pinaceae; genus Picea; species Picea glauca. The sequence continues at coordinate 290,979 of JZKD02S2068453.1, read as the reverse complement.
AAAGGTTCCCAAAGGGGACATATAACAAACTTAAGATGAAGAAGATCGGACCATGTAAGATCTTGAAGAAATTTGGGGCAAATGCTTATGAGATTGAACTACCCGATGGGATCGGAATTTCTCCGATATTAAACATCTCAGATTTGTACCCATACCAAGCTGAGGAAGCAGGAAGAAATGATGAAAAGTCATAGGTTCAGTGGCAAAAGAAGATGCCAGTTGCAGAAAAGCCGCAGATGGAGCGCATACTGGATAAAAGAGTGAGCAAGAAGACTAGGCGGAAGCAATACTTTGAATATTTGGTCAAATGGAAGAACCATCCAGTTGAAGATGCCAGCTGGGAAAACGAAGCGGAGATCCAGAAGCATGGACACAACATACGCGAGCTCATGGACAGGAGCCCATGAAAATTTTCAAGTGAGGGAGTATGATGCAGGAGCATCACCAATGTCAAGCGAGTGTGGGGCAACCACAACACATTTTGAGCACATGATACATTGTTTAAAAAAAAAATTGAAGATTGGATGCACCAAAATTAAATGTGATAGTTAAGGAGAGGCGTACTAATAGATTGTAATCAGACCTTGAGCGACCTGCTCTCGTCTGAAGGACTAAGAAAGCATTTATGTTAGTAGGTAGCTTTAGTGCATAGATTAGACAGTTTAGAATGAGAGAGGGAAAATGGAATATAGACACCCTCATTGGGTATTGTAACAGGAGGATGAAGAGTAGGAGAGCATAGAGGAGAAAACAGAGAGAGAGAGAGATCTATGTAGCAGACTCCATGTACAAAAGTTCTGAACTATATGAGAAAGTTGTGATTCAAACTCATGGTGTTCATATATTCTCTGTGTATGCATCTTTGAATGTTATGCTCATGAATGTTTTACTCTTTCTACTGTACATTTTATTTTATGCTATGTATGAATGATTTCTTGTTGAATGTTTGAAATCTAAGAGAGAGAGAGAGAGAGAGAGGGGAAGAGGAATGAGTTTCAATTGTTTCTCTATCTGAGCAAGAGTTCCTGCAAGGAGTGCAATCGAATTGTCTACAAGGAGTGCGTTGACAAGGTATTCAGAGGGTTGTGTCTGAAAGCTCAGACTAGATAGCTTTTGTTCTCATTCACACAGAGGTGCAGTCAGGCACAGGAGTTGTGCAAGGAGTGTGCGGGCCGAGGAAAAATCTTAGAGTTTCGAACCTGAGTAAAGTATTGAGAGACCGCTGCTGCAAAGTGTGCGCAAGGTCGAAGAGCATTCAACACTTCAAGTGTTTGAAGGTTGCTGCAAGGAGTGCATGCAAGGGTCTTCTATAAGACTCAAAGTTGTGAGAAAGCTCAGGAAGGATAAAGCCTTTGAAACTATTAAAGGAAGTACAAGGAGTTGGTGCATATTGAGTGATTAGAAGGCATCGAAAGTTTATGTCATAGGTGGATAAGTCCGGGAAAGAATCCTTGGTTCACTTCGCAGGAATCGTCAGAGGGAAGGAACAGACAGTCGAAATTCTCTGTAGAGAATTAGCGAAATCCCGTCAGTCGTCCGATCTAATAGAGAAGCAAGGAGGTTACGACTGGTTTTCCAAGGTGAAAGCTTAGAAGATTGTGAACCGTCGGATCTTCACTTAGATACTCGTCAGCTGTCTGAGCTGACAGGAGTTGCATGGGATTTAAAACCTCTCAAGCCGAGCGAAGGTCCCGAAAGGTGTCGGGATATTGAGGTGTCGAAGTTCAGGATATCGGAAGTCCTGTGGACAAGAGATCGGGTAAATCCATAGTGGAAACCCCGAAATAAATCAAAACCGTCCATCTGTTGGGACATGTGGCAGGGATCGAGAGCCATCGGCATCTTGGAAGTCTAGAGACCAAGAGTCCGAGACCTTTTGAGTCCCGAAACAGCGAAAGGATTTCAGCTGTGGATCTAAGGAAGGATGCATGTCGCGCGATCATCCAATTCGGAGATCCGGGCACCGGAAGTCACATAAGTGAGCGTTTTTTACTTTGCATTTGGCGAAGTCCGAGGTTTGATCTGAACCGTCCATACATTTGGGACGCGTGTCGAAAATCCGAGAAGTTGGGGTTCGGCGTTTCGCGAATCCTGAAGACAGGAAACACTTGCATTTCGGAACTGCGAAGTTCGAAATCTCGATAAGGAGGAAAGCTTTGTTATGGGGCCCAGCTGACGTCATCTCGTCATATTAGGAGATCGGAATTCGAGAGATCGGAAGAATCGAGGGAAAATGCATTTTGGCATTTGAAACCCCGAAATCCCAAAAGGAGATAGGACTGCGGTCATATAAAAGGGAGGTCATATGGACCCAAAAGTCTAGCCCAGGGGACTAGCAGAAGTTGAAGCATCTTGGGATATCGGAGATCGGGAAATCAGGAAGGAAAAGGTTTGCGACATCGGGGATTGTGAAACCCCGAAGCCCAAAATTTTACTTTTCTGTTGTGAACGGAAAAGCGATCGGGCCTAAAGGCTATAAGGAGCAGAAAATCCCTGTGGTTTGATTTTATTAGAGATTCTGAGGAGAGATTAAAAGAGCCGCTTCGGCTCGAAGGTGGAATTAGAACAATCCTTAAGACCGAGAGGTTAGCGCAGAGGCCTTTGCCGAGGCAGAGGGTGCGTCTGCGTCATTCTCATATAAACTTTGTGAGTAAATTTAAAAAATAAATAATGTTATAATGATATATATAATAAAATACTTAGAACATTGATATGTTAAATTGGAAAAAAAAAAAAAAATTATTGTACTAACATAAGTAAAAATAACTCATCAAACTTACTTTTTAAATTCATCACACATTTCTTCCATTGACAATTCACTTGACCTTACATGTGATAATATAGCTATAATAAGTTTATCATTCTTCACTCCTTGTATCGTTCTCCAAGGTGTTATAGTCATATATTCTGGTAGACTCTTGATTTAAGGACATGTCTTATGTGTACTACATATTAAGGGTTTATCCTTCTTAAATCTTTGATTTTTTATACCAATATTTACCCATAGAATAAAGGTATCACCTATCAAATCCCATACATGTCCATATCTAAATCCCAATTGAAAATAACTATCCACAGCTCTGAATACATCACTTCCTTTGCAGTTTTTTTCTTTTTCATTTTCATCATCAATTGGGAATCCTATTTCCATACAACATTACTTCCAAAACTTTGCATCAACATTTGATCTCTCCCAATGACATATTTTAGAAAATTCATTATGAATAAACCTCACCCTTTGAATGAAAGTCATGGACATATTGTACTCATTATTTGCGTTTTGATCCCATGCCAATAAATTTTCTCATGAATCTGATAAACCAACATAAATTATGCATTTGACTGTCTCAAAAATAGGGTTATTGGGAAATTCTTGCATCAATTCTCTTCTAGCCTCTGCATAATGATTTCCTCCAAACACATAATATTTGTAGTAAAAACATTTTGAACTATCAAATTCATCCCTGCTAGGAACTTCCATTAGGTCAACAAGAACTAGGTAATCAATCACATGTGTGTATGGATTCTACCTAATCAATGCTTTCAAATCGTGAATATCCAAGTGATGTAGTTTTCTAATTTGATATTTTTCTTTCCCTTTTGTGGGTTTATAAAGTTGCTTCACATTCAACCGAAATGCATGGCCATTATCAACTAATTTTGTCATCCTCAATCTATTTTGAATGAAATTTTGTGTTGTTTTCATAATACCATCCTCTAGATCAACACCTGGTGTTATTATTTCTTTGCTACCTTTAGTACTTTCATTATAATATTCAGAGCTAATGACGATTTCTTCATCATAAATAACATTTTCTTTCTTTCTCTTATGATTTAAATGAGTTTCATCTAAATCATTGATTTCTTCATAATCAATAGGAATGGAATCATCCCGGACCATCAATATATTTCATTTCTCTTGTTTATTCTTCTTGCGAGGAGTGATAACCTCATTGGGACTAATCTCAACAAAATATTCATTACGAGTTTCCTCATCTTCAAATGTAACCTTTTTAGGATTTCTATAATGATGACTTTTCTTTCTTCTTTCATGTTCTTGTTTGTCTACTCTTGCAGCTTCAACCTCTGTTACTTTTTGTTTCTTTTTCCTTCCTTCTTGTGCCTTATAAACATGAAAGGCACTGATGACTTCTATGATATTTTTCTATGTAGAGTAAATCCCCGCTAACATATGTGAAAGTCGTTTAGGAAAATCCTGTAAAAATAAAATATAACATTTATGTGTTAAATAAACTTTAAAAATTAACATGATACTAAAGATAATACATGATACAAAAATAAAAATAAAAAACTTGCATTGCCTTTCTCAATCTCTTCAATGATAGATGCACATAATTTTGTAAAACATTCATCCTCGTTATAATTTCTCAATGTTAAACAATCTCTAATATTGATATAAGTCCTGGATTGTTTCACAAGTGCATACACAATATCTTTGACTGGCACCAAACATATATATCATAACAAACCAAGTGGTTGATAATTTCCTTGCACATGTTCAAACTTGGCACAATACAAATATATATGTTCTCCATTGTTTCTTTGTTTGTCTTTAACAAACCAATAATATTCTAGTTTGTTTTCACCTTCCATAGATTTCCAATCTCTAACATTATTCATTTCCCTTGAAATCTCAGGAGTTGGACCTTTAACAAATGTGTTATCAATTTGTTTCCTAGGATTCATGGAGGTCCCAATTGCAATTATGGATGCCACTATTGCAGGTCCTGATCCAGATACATTCACAAATATTTTCTTTCCTACCTTTTTATCTATATGAAAAAAAAATTAAAAAAAAGATAAGTGTACGAAATGTCTACATTATATTAAATTTAAAAAAACATCATAGGCCATAAAAAATAAATTTAAAAAATATCCTAGACCATAAAAATTAATTTAAAAAAAAAAATAAATAAAATTGGCCCATGGAATTACAGGGGTGATGTCGGAACCAAAGCTTACCGCCCTCGCAACCAAGCCTTGGGCATGATATTGTGACTTGGTTGTGGGTGGGTAGCCTCGTGGCCAAACCTTGGGCGCACCCAAGCTGCCCAGGGCTTGGCCACAAGGGGGCATCCCTACGCCCAGGGCTTTTCCACAGTGGGGGTTGGGGCGATGTCGGGAATCACCCTGAGTGCTACCATAGGTCAATTCATGGTCCAACGTGAAGGGGAATCACACCCACTAACCAACAT
>JZKD02S2068453.1:235519-264751 GCA_000966675.3 Picea glauca | reverse complement strand
TTTTTTTTTTTTTACACATGCGGAGTTATACTCCGGTATGAAGAATACGGCACTGATGAAATCCCCAAATGCTTAACCAAAAAGAAATGCGTATTTACTTGGCAACTCAAACACAGTTGCGCGGCAATAGATCTTGTTTGTTTTAATTTGTTTATGTTTCTGTCCCCCAAGGGTTAGGTATTCAAGGGTTCTACAGACAAGGGTTTTCCCTGTGCTATAACTCTCTGATATACATGCGGGGTCCAACAGTAGTACTCGACCCAATATCTCATGGAATTAACTAAGGAGGATAGACCGTACCCTTAGTCGTACTACCCAACTACCCAGGTACTAGAGAGTATCTTCCTGATTGTTGTTCTCGATGACACTATAGCAGTCTGGCAGCCGATAGGTTTATCTAAATAGGGCTTCAGGAAATCTAGGTCGATCCATACACAGGTGTTGTCTGATGTGCTACCACTCGAAGGGGTACTAACAGGGGTTACAAGGGTGGCCAACAGATGTGCGCTTAAGAGCCACTTGTATTTCCTGCATGTATGAATCCCTCAACTACAGGTTTATGCGCGTAACGATAGATCTTTGTGGCTTAAAGACGTCAGAATACATCTCTACCCTGAAAAAAAATTCCCACAATTTCTACCAAGGAAAGTGCTCTGATACCACTTGCAATATACCAGATATAAAAAGTATGCAGAATAGAAATGAAATGCTAGAAATGGCAGAATAATAGTAATATAACCAGCATAATCTCCACAATAACACAACAATGATATAAGAACAACAACAGAAATAGCACTTTGATTCAGAAAGCAATGTTCACAGGCCTCTTCGAGGGGGCAACCTCCAGTCGAGCAGTGCTCTGTTACAATAATCTTCAAGCTAGGGTTTTCATACCCTCAACCCTTATTTATACTAAATATGTCTATGAAGAGAAGCATCTAGAGGAAGATCCTTCTAGAAGTGGAAGCTTCTATTAGGTTTTCTTACATCCGCTTTATTCTATTTTATTGAAAGGCCTTATTAATATTGACCTTTATTACATCTGAATATATTGATCTACCTATGTGCGGGTTAGGACCCTAACATATTCTCAATTCGATTCTAGCTCAATGGCATCTGACACAGTCACCCGTAAAGAAACTCAAACGGTGCCATCTTAATGTTACTTTGATAGCTATTGTTGTATGAAAAATATATGAGTGGAAAGAACTCTTCCCAACGCTTATTTGGTCCATTACATACATACGCAACATATCTTCTGAAATTTGGTTCATTCTTTCTTTTTTCCTGTCGGTCTCAGGGTGCTACGTTGTACTAAAGTTCAGTTGTGTCCCCAAGGCCTCTTGAAAACTAGTCCAAAAGCATCATGTAAACATCGATCCTCTATTGGATATGATCCTTTTTGGCACACCATGTAATCTCACAATCTCACTGATAAAACCTCTAGCTGTGTTTGGTGCCTGATACGTTGTATGCACAGGAATAAATTGTGCACCCTTTTTCAGAGTGTCAACTACCATGGAAATCAAGTCGTGCCTCCTTTTCATTAGCGAAAATCCAACAATAAAGTCCATCGAAATAACCTCCCATTTAGATTTTGGAATAGTGCGTGGTTGTAGTAATTTTGTCGGATGTCTATGTTCATCTTTTACTTCCTGACATTCCACACATCTCTCCATGTAGCTAACTATGTCTGCTTTCATTCCTTTCCAGAAGAATAAAGGCTTAAGGTCTTCCCTCATCTTCGTGACTCCCAGATGATCCATGCGCACTGCTCAGTGCACTTCACTCGAGATCAAAATTATTATTTTGTCATTAGGAGGTATGTAAATGTTGTTGTTATACCTCAACAATCCGTCATTTTGCAGTGAATAACCTTCAAACTTTGGTACCAGCATGGTGTCTTGTCCAATGTTTTCCTTAAACTCCTTATACCAGTCATCATCAAACTATATAGTTAGAATATTTTCTCAGAGATTCGTCTGAAGAGGTAGCACCGAGAATATGCGCGGTCTCCGACTAAACACATCTACCACTCTGTTCACCATTCCTTTTATGTAAGAAATCTCAAAATCATATTCACTAAGTAATTATGACGAACGCATTTGTCGTGCGTTCAAGTCACTCTGCATAAATATGTGTTGCAATCCATAGTGATCTGTTTTTAGTTTGAATTTCCATCCAATCAGATAGTGCCTCCACATTGTCAAGGCATACACGATGGCCAATAAATCCAAATCATTGGTTGTGTAGTTCTCCTCATGCTTTCTTAATTTCCTTGGGATGTAAGCGATCAAACAATTGTTTTGCATCAATACTCTGCCTAAACCTTCCTTGGATGTGTCTGTGCACAGCAATAATTCCTTTTCCATGTCGGGGACCTTCAGTATCTTCGTTGTCGACAACAACTCCTTCAGCCTTTGAAATTGTCCCATGCATTTCTCGCTCAATAAAAAATTCTTGTTTTTCTTCTACAATTCCATGATCGAATTTTCTATCTTTGAAAAACCTTCGACAAACTGTCAGTAATATCCCACTAAACCCATAAAGATGTGCACTTCTGGTACATTTTTCAGCTCAGACCATTCCATAATAGCCTCTACCTTCGCTGGATCCACAACTATACCTTCACCAATATAATGTGCCCCAAGTAATGAATCTTTTATTGGTAAAAAGAACATTTCAACAGTTTCCCATATAATTTGTTTTCTCGTAAACACTGTAGTACCAAGCATAAATGTTCATGATATTCTTTTGTCGTCCAAGAATACATCATTATATCATCAATCAATACTTGAAAAAACTTGTCCAAGTATTCACAGAACACCACATTCATCAAACTCATGAATACCCCCGGGGTATTTGTCAGTCCAAATGGTAAAACCGTAAACGCGTAGTGTATGAACCTCATCTTGAACATGGTCTTAGTAATATCTTCCTCTTTAATTAGTAACTAGTGATATCTTGATCTCAATTCGATCTTTGAAAACACTATCACGCCTTTCATTTGATCAAAGAAATCGTTTATTCTTGAGAACAGATATTGGTTCTTGATCGTTGCCTTGTTCAAATGACGGTAGTCAATATAGAGTCTCCATGATCCATCCTTCTTTCTTATGAAAATAACAGGCGCACCCCAAGGTGACACACTTAGACGTATAAGTCCTAGGTCCAACAACTGCTTTATTTTCATTTTCAATTCCTGTAACTTGGGTGTTGACATCCGATAAGGCGTTCTTGTTGTCGATTCAATTCTAGGTTTCAAGTCGATTGTAAACTCGAATTCTCTTTTGGGAGGAAATTTTGGGAACTCTTCTGGAAACACATCAGCAAACTCTCGTACTATCGGAAGGTTTTCTAATCCTTCTACCTCTCCCTTGTCATTTAGCACTAATATTTCATATAACTTACATCCCTTGCACATGCTCTTCTATAATTGCAAGGAAGAAATGAACCTCAAGGACACTCCATGGTTTCTTCCTACAATCACTCTTCTCTGTCCCACATCATCGGTCAAACTTAATCATTTTGTCTTACAGTTTAGTATCACGTCATGCGATTCCAACCATTCCATACCGATCACTATGTCATATGATCCTAATATTGTGACATATAGTTTGACCTTCATTACAAAATCTCCTAAGTCAATGCTATAGTTGTAACCCTTCCTCCAACCTTCTCTTTGGCACTCGAAGCCATTTCTACGTATCTAAACTCTTCCTTCTCAACTGCATTTACCTTAATTATTTTCATTGTTGCACTAGAAATAAAGCTCTTTGTAGCACTGGGATCTATCAAATTTCTAAAGGTTCAGTTAGCGATTGTACCTGATGTCTCAAGCATAGTGGAGTGGTGCTCGGTCTGGCGGTTATTCACCACTGCGTGAATCTTGTGGGCCTTGTCTAAATCTCCAACTGTATTGTGTCATGTTGATCCGGTCGCTCTGGCCTTATCAACTAGACAGTCTCACTGATAATGTGTCTCAACACATGACTAACATATGGTGTTTGGTCCAGTACTCCTCGTCCCCGAAGTAGAGGCTCCAGGCCTACCATCTTGAGATCTTGGTATGCTCTACTAAACATGCCTAAACTGTTATTGTTGTGGGATGTGTTGTTGTTGATGCAATGGTCCTCTATAGGGAGTCCTCTGCTGAGGATTCGATCATCATGGTGTCGCAAGTGTGGATCCTTTCCACGCATCTCGACACCCTGATGTCTATTTGTATAGTGTCTGATGATACTATGCTCCTGATCTTGTATTTTCAGTCAATCTCGCAGGAGTCCTACCCTAACCCCCACTGGTCATCTCTTCCTCAGTTATGAGGGCCTTCTGGACTGCACCGTGCAACGTCTAAGGCATTATGATCCTCACCTTCACATGAATAATGAAGTTAAGGTTGAACACAAACTTGTTGACCTTCATCTTCTCCATGTTCAGATGTGGATCATACCGAAGTAGCTCCATAAATTTGGCCTCATACTCCAACTCTGTACGACCACCCTATCGTAAGGCATTGAACTCATTGAGTTGGTGCTCAATGAATTTATCTGACAGATACCTCTCCCGGAACCGCTCCTCAAATAGTTCCCATGACACGTCTTCGGCGACCATGTTTAGTTGAGGTAGGAGCGTCTTCCACCATAGAAGAGTGCTCCCCTTCAGCTGAAATACCTCCATGAGGACCTTCATGTTGGAGGTGTAGTCATGAAGTGAAAATCACATCGCCATGTTATCCAACAATGCCTTGGCGGCTAAGTTTTCCTTGGCACACATGAAATCGAGAAACATAACCTTCTTGAATTGTCTGTGAATCCTACCACTGCCAGCTGGAGAGTGCTTTGAACCCTCATTGGGTATAGGCGCCCTGGCATCATCTCTATCTAGTCAGTTAATCAAGGCCTCTGACATCCTCTGAAAGGATCTCATCAAACCAACCACACCCCCCACAACAATCTATTCTTTCCCAATGAATTGTTCTTATCCTTGGGGGTTAGACCCCTCTGACATGGATGTTATGGGAGGCGTCACACCTCTTCCCCTAGGACCACGTCGTCTACCTCCACGGCGTCCTCTAACCATGATTACCTGCATGGACAAATTTCAATTTTAGTTAGCGATAAGTTATTAATCAAGTGATTATTACAGTGGAAGGCATAATGATCCCAAGTCACGGGGTTGAACCCGCTCTGATACCATATGTAACGACCTCGTTGTTACAACAACAAAAATGATGTACAAAAGGTAAATATTTTTTTTTTGCATTTAGAAAATTTAAAATCTTCACAACATAATTAATATCATCACAAGCGACACATCATCATAATTTGATAATGGCACAATCAACACATTAAGAAAATTTAAAGTGACACAAAATTGACATATAAACATAAAGAGTGACACAATTCAACTCATCACGATCAACTGAAGCGAAATACTAATAAACAATCAACCATGTCACTGAGTAATAAAGAACTACCTGCCCAACCTATCCTGGATGGTTAGGACCTCCAGGACACATAAGAAACGCTCAATCCCAGAATTCATCCGATTTATTTTGACCACTTAAGGTCTCAAGGCTGGCGACTGTTTTGTGGAACAAGGAGGTATCTAATTCCCCTATCCAATCCTAGCATAACCATCAATCCTAGAATTCCACATATATAATTTAAAAACAAAACTATTTCTCAAGAATCGAACAATTCAATATAGTACGATCTAATTATCTGTAACGCCATCTTGGTATGAACGACTACATTAGGTAGAACAATAACTTAAAATTGAAACATATCCATCATAATTAAAATATATATAACCCATAATCGATTATCATGTAGCAAGGACAATTCGCAACCCATAAATCAATCCTTCATCACTAGTGCTATAGTTATCTTTTATTTCTAAATGCAATGTAAGGGAATTCTACCCAAGTTATAATAAATTGATTTCTAGTGCAAGGACAATATACAATCAGATTAATTTAACTTACTGACTTAAAATCGAGATCCTATAATTCTAACTAGTAGAATCCCTATCTAGAGATTTCACTTATCCATATTTAGTGGGTTCAACTAAGTTATCCAACCCTACAGAGTGCAATCAGTTATTTACGAAGTAAGGATATTCCATCCAAAAATCGGTATGCTAACATAAAATCAAGATAAATGGAACTTTAAATATCATTCATTATAGTGAAATTTTGATACAGGGTTATTCACTTATTAGTCCATAGACTCTAATAGTAAAAATTATGGGTATGACTCTTTATCTATTAAATTTTAACATGTAAAAGAATACCTTCCTTGTAAACTCTTTGGAACATAATTCAAGGTTGTAGAGGTTACCTATTTTATTATAAATTATAATTTACCTCATCAATAATTCCTAAGGTCTCCAATTCAACTATAAATCTCTCAACTAAATTACTTATCCTTTTGAATGACAAAATTTTCTATCCATGATTTGTTTTATTGAGTTGTGACCCTTTTGGAAACTGCACAAGTAAACGAATACAAAAGTAAATCTTGAGTTTTCCAAGGATATGTGTAACACCTTGTTGAGATACTAAAGAAACAATCCAAAAAGGACAACCGACAACTTACACCGAAAGACCATTTTTAAACGATTAAGGTCAAGCCTACCTGAAATATGGCAACAATAAAATTATCAGTGTGAAGATTACCCTCTGAAAATTGATACGATTAAGTTTTGAGGGGGCTAATGAAAATGAAATTAAATTCCCATTTCAACAGAAGCTACGTCTTCCTACATATTTATTTTGTTATTCAAACAGTTACACTTATCATCTTGTCACAACTTTTATAAGCGAAGTCTACGAAATTGGAGTCCTGTAGTTCGGGAGGGTAATGAGATCGACCTCCATGCTTCCCTTATGCTCTAAGTCATGTCGTCTAGCCAATAAAATATTGGAATAAAATCCTTGTGCAAGGGAGACCTGGTATTAACGGGTCGAGCTAAAATCCAGGCGTTGATTAAGGAAGGTCTGGAAGGTTTATATATAGATTTTGTTGGGGGGAAACAAAGATCACAACGTACTGCTCAAACAGTGTGTTAATTCTAGTTCTAAATCGTAAGTGCATCAAGGATAACCCGTGTTTGGGTACTAAAAAAAACTTAATGAATTATGATCTTAAGTGGAAGTGTAAATTCTAAAGCTCGTAGAGACTCTGAGATGATGGGTTTCAAGGAACTCAAGCAATTAAATGCTTGTTAGATGCGCAAAAGATTACCTTCTGATTTAAAATCGACGACAAATCCTTATTTTCAGTTTTCTTTCATCAACTTCCATAGTAGGAAATAGGGAGTGAATATTGTGGCATTAATCAGGGTTATTAAGAAGAAAAAATCCAAATCTTATGCCCAAACTATTGGTAGTGAGGTCGATCTTTGAGAAGATTCAGTAAGGAGTAACGAAGGTAGCAAGTCAAGGCAAGAATCAACAGACAACTCCAAGATTGCTTAAATAATCCATTAGAGAGTTGGGCTCATCGTTAATTAAGGGTGACTCCAAGAATTTACACAACACTTCACGATAGGTCAATTTATGTTATAATATATCTTTTTAAAAAAACTTAACATGACCCTTATTATAATTATGGAAGAATAGTATAAACATCAGAGAGAGTAGTGAGTTGATTACAGTAAGGAGACCCTAGTTCCTCAACCGGATTCAGATAAGAGTTCAAGCAATAAGAACTGGGTGTGTTTGGATTAGAGGGTAAACATCAGAACCCAATGCCAATCACAGTCGAAAACATCTCACGCTTAACTTTACTAAATAAATAGTTACATACTTGAAAAAAATCTCACCATGAATTGGTTGGAACTTCAAACCTAGAAATTGACTGGAAATTCCTTGATACATTTAAGATTGGTATAATAGAGTTTCTTACCCACAGAATTTTTCACAATTGACTAAATTAACAATAAAAATATGTAGATCCACCTCTTCAGAAAGACGACAAGTGTAAGGAATAATATTCGGTGTTGCCACAGGGAGAAATTTTCTCTCAAAGCCATATTAATACACATAGCTACTCATCGACATATGAACAACGACATGCTCTTATTTCCGGAATGATAATATATATACAGAACTTAAGTATTACACTCCTTCAAGGAACATTGCCCGGTAATAAAAATTCTTCCATTCTTAAACAACATATTAACCAATCAATTATAACTTAGGGGTGATAATTATACAAACAATCAGTTTATGGTGGTTTCTATCCCCACTCAATGCAATGAAGAATATACAGATTCTAATTAAAAATAAAGGGTAAACCAAAAAAATATTGTAACCAATCGATGAAGAGCAGTTTGATCCTTATTTGAGTCGAACGTTACACCTTGCTCATTTCCTATCTCCCGCTTGTTAATCATAGTGACTTCACCAGTATCTCTCATCCAATGTTAGGGGTACTCTTCTTCCCCCTTAGCCCCTAGAGCCGCAAAGGGGTCATGCACACAAAACCAGAAATCCTCTAGCTCCAAGCTTGTCTTGCAAGGTAGAGCCACCACTCTCTCTCAAGCTGGGTATTCCAACTCTCACAAGTAAAACCAGTCAAAATAATTTGATAGAATAACTTTACCAATAACCAGTGTGTTTCATTTCACATCTTTACCATTTTCTTTATAGGAGTTTCCTTAATGGCACATCCCCACTTGCACAATTAATTCACTTTTAATTCGATAAATTAAAATTATTTCCCCCTTACACTTGCCACCCTCTCCCCAAGTTGCACAAGTAATTACATATTATAATTTAATTAAAAGTCAAATCCTCTCACCCTTCCTAAAAGATCTCCTTAATTCGCTCCTAGTTGTCTCTTTATTCCCCATATCCCCATTTAATGATTGATGCCTTACTAAATATGAGTTGAGTTAAAATCGGAGTCTTCTTCTAGTTAGACTAGTGTTAACTAGACTCTAAATACAATTATATGAATACATATATTATTTTATGCATTATTCCTTTCTTATCTTAAATTCCAATTTGGTATTTTCTGCACACACGTGTATTATATTAATTCTTTAGGCTTATTTCATCTTTCTTAATTTCTTAAATTGATTTACCTCATTCCTATGTTTGAGTTAGTTAATAAATTTAGTTTAGCCTCTTTACAAAACTTAGACAAGTTTAATTATTATTTTTTTTGAAAATGATTAGACTCTTATAGGGATTTATAATTAACAAATTACTCATTATTTATTCACATATGACAAGGTACAAAGATTTTCAAGGTTTACCATTATTCTTCAGGGTTTCTAGGCCACCTAGACTTCATTGACTCAAGTTTTCTTTATGCGACGTGCCATTCGAGGTGCACTATGTGCTCCAAGGGTGCCACTCGCCTTTGACTGGTTTTGGTAGTTGTCCAACCCTTGGAGTCAAAAATCCATTCGGGTGACCTTGTGAGAGACTGAGGGATTCTAAGGAATAAGGACCCCGCCTTATTGTGTGTCCCTTAGAATCTTCGCGAGTGACTGTCTCATTCTTCCCCTCGAGCTAGGTAATCGTTAACCTACAGTTCGAGCCACGACGAAAGTTCTAGTGGGATGTGAAAGGGACTCTACCACACCTCTCCCTCAATATATGATTTATGTGCATGGCCCCTTTACTCCTTATGTGAGTCATTTAGCAAGCATTCATCAGCATGCATTCATTAATAAAACATTGTCAATGATCCATATACAACTTCCTAATATAATCAATCATATGTCACATATGCATAAATGAAATACTCAAACCAATACAATCCACTCCCTGACTCAATTCAGAGTCCAAGGAGATCCATTGATGCCATCGACATCCACAATCTGCCAAGTGTCATGCACACTCAGAGAAACTCGTCAATAGCATATGTCAATATGCATATATCAAATAACATTAAATCATAATCCATCAACATCATCATAAGAATCCATAAGTGAAACAAATAACCATGTACTATAACCGGATCACTTGCATGCAAGTGTCCTCAAAGATAAGTCAATAACATGTGCTCGCAAGAGCGGGATGTTACATACACCCCCTCTTGTTTTAAACTTTGTCCCGAAGTTGTACAGTATATAAAATGAAGTAATAAAAGCATCTGACAAGATTTATGTGTCTAATCTATCAAATAAGTAAGGAAACTGTTGACGCATATCATATGCATCCTCCCATGTAGTCAAATGTGGACTATAATTGTTCCACTGGACCTTGACCTGATCGACTGTTCAGCGTCATAGTTGTCGAATGCGATGGTCCATAATGCAGATTGGCTCTGCCGTGAGCGCGCCTTCTTCTGACACCTGCAAAGAACTAATGCAATCACATGTGTAGGATCGCTAACATAATGTCACAAAAAAGATACATGAAAAACATCATGCATACGCCTCAAAGAATTAGGCAAGGCTAGTCGATAGGCCATGGGTCCTTTCTTTTCCACAACTTCGAAAGGTCCCACAAACCTAGGAGAGGGTTTAACACCCCTTCCAAACTTTATCAAACTTTTGTGTGGTTTCACTCACAAGAAATCTCGGTCTCCAACTTCATAATTGTGTTCAATGTGATGCACATCAACATAACTCTTGTGTTGATCTTGTGCTTCTTTAATCCTTTATCTTCTCATTTGCATTTGTTATTCCATTTCTTGGATCGCTTATGGTCTTATCAGGACCCTATCCTCAAGTCGATCCCATCTCAATGGCATCTGACACGGTAGGCCATAAAGAAACTCAAACGGTTCCATCTTAATGGTACTTTGATAGTTGTTGTTGTATGCAAACTCTACTAGTGGCAGAAACTCTTCCCAATGTTTTTGTTGGTCCATTACATACATACACAACATATGTTACAAAATTTGGTTCGTTCTTTATGTCTTCCCGTCGGTCTCAGAGTGATACGTTGTACTAAAGTTCAATTGTGTCCCCAAGGCCTCTTGGAAACTGGTCCAAAAACATCCTGCAAACATTGATCCTCTATTGGATATGATCATTTTTGGCACGCCATGTAATCTCACAATCTTGTTGATAAAAACTCTAGCTATGTCTAGCACCTGATACATCATACGCATAGGAATAAATGTGCACTCTTCGTCAGAGTGCCAATTACCACAAAAATCGAGTCGTGCCTCCTTGCCTTCAGCAACAATCCAACAATAAAGTCCATCGAAATGACCTCCCATTTTGATTCTAGAATACAGTGTGGTTGTAGTAATCATGTTGGATGTCTATGTTTAGCTTTCACTTGTTGGAATTCCCAAAATCTCGCCATGTAGATAACTATGTTTGTTTTCATTCCTTTCCAGAAGAATAAAGTCTTAAGGTATTCCCTCATCTTTGTGACTCCTAGATGAGCCATGTACATTGCTCGGTGTGCTTCACTCAGGATCAAAATTATTAATTCATCATTAGGAGGTATCTAAATTTTGTTGTTACACCTCAACAATTTGTCAATGTCCAATGTATAACCTTCAAACTTTGGTACCATCATGGTGTATTCTCGAAGATTCATTTGAAGAGGTATCACCAAGAAAATGTGTGGTCTCCGACTCAATGCATCTGCCACTCTATTCACCATTCCTTTTATGTAATAAATCTCAAAATCGTATTCTCTAAGTAATTATGACCAACGCCTATGTCACGTGTTCAAGTCACTCTATGTAAATATGTGTTTCAATCCATAGTAATATGTTTTTAGTTCGAATTTATGTCCAATCAGATAGTGTCTCCACACTCTCAAGGCATACACGATGGCCAATAACTCCAAATTATGCGTTGTGTAGTTCTCATCATGCTTTCTTAATTTACTTGAGATGTAAGCGATCACATGACCATCTTGCATCAATAATCCGCCTAAACCTTCATTGGATGCGTCCGTGCACACCAAGAATTCCTTGTCCATGTTGGGGACCTTTAGTATCAATATTGTCGTCAACAACTCCTTGAGCCTTTGAAATTCTCCCACACATTTCTCGCTCCATAAAAACTTCTTGTTTTTCTTCTGTAATTTTGTGATCAGATTTTCTATATTTGAAAAACCTTCGATGAACCGCTGGAAATATCTCGCTAAACCCATAAAGATGCACACTTCTGGTACATTTTTCGGTGGAGGCCATTTCATAATATCCTCTACCTTCCCTGGATCCATAGCTATACCTTCACTGGATATAACATTTCCCAAGTAATGAATCTTTGATTGGTAAAAAGAACATTTCGATAGCTTCATGTATAATTTGTTTTCTTGTAAACATTATAGTACTAAGCGTAAATGTTCATCATGTTCTTTTGTAATCCGAGAATATATCAGTATGTCATCAATGAATACTTGAACAAACTTTTCCAAGTATTCGCAGAACACCCCATTCATCAAGCTAATGAATACCCCTGGGGTGTTTGTCATTCCAAACGGTAAAACGGTAAAATCGTAGTGTCTGAACCTCATCTTGAACATGGTCTTAGGAATATCTTCCTCTTTAATTCGTAATTGGTGATATCCTGATCTCAAGTTGATCTTTAAAAGCACTGTCGTTCCTTTCATTTGATCAAACAAATCATATATTGTTGGAAACAGATACTGGTTCTTGATCATCATCTTGTTCAATTGATGATAGCCAATACAGATTCTCCATGACCCATCCTTCTTTCCTATGAAAAAACAGGTGCACCCCAAGGTGACACACTTGGACGTATAAGTCCCATGTCCAACAACTCCTTCAGTTGCGTTTTCAATTCTTGTAACTCAGGTGTTGACATCCGATAAGGCATTCTTGCTATCGGTTTGGTTCCAGTTTTCAAGTTGATTGTAAAATACAATTCTCTTTCGGGAAGCAAGCCTAGGAACTCTTATGGAAACACGTCAGTAAACTATCATACTACCGGAAGGTTTTCTAATACTTTCTCCTCACCTTGTCATTTAGCACTAAGATTGCATATAAATTACATCCCTTCTGCATGCTCTTCTGTAATTGTAAGGAAGAAATTAACCTCAAGGACACTATGTGGTTTCTTCCTACAATCACTCTTCTATGTCCCACATCATCAGTTAAACTTAACCATTTCTTCTTAAAGTTGAGTATGTGTCATGTGATTCTAATTAATCCATACCGATCACTATGTCATATGATCCTAAGGTCATGACATATAGGTTGGTCTTCGTTACAAAATATCCCAAGTCAATGCTACAGTATGTAACCCTTCCTCTAACCTTCTGTTTGGCACCCGAAGCCATTTCTACATATCTAAACTCTTCCTACTCGAATTCCTTTACCTTAATTCTTTCCAGCACTGCACTAGAAATAAAGATATCTATAGCACCGGGATCTATCAAAATACTAAAGGTTCAGTCGACAATTGTACATGATGTCTCAAGCATAATGGATTGGTGCTCGTCCTGGCATTTATTCACTGCTGCATGAATCCTATGGACCTTTCCCAAATCTCCAACCTTAGTGTGTCTTGTTGATCTGACCATTATGGCCTTCTCAGCTAGATAGTCTCACTGGAAATGTGGCTCTCCACATGTCCAACATCCAGTCTTCAGTCTAGTACTCTTGGTCCCTGAAATATAGGTTGTTGGCCTACCATCTTGAGATCCTGGTATGTTCTGTTGAACAGGCCTAAACTGTTGTTGCTACAGGCGGCGTTTTTTTTGATGTGTTGGTCCTCTGTAGGGAGTCCTCTGCTAAGGATTCGATCATCATGGTGTCACAAGTGTGGATCCTTTCGACGTATATCAACACCCCGATGTCTGTATAGTTTTTGTGTGATGATACTGTGCTCCCGATGTCGTCACTCCATTTGTTCTTGCAAGAGTCCTACCCTAGCCCCTGTTGGTCAACTCTTCCTCAGCTATGAGGGCCTTTTGGACTGCATCATCCATCTTTTGAGGCATTAGTATCCTCACATTTGCACAAATGTTGAAGTTAAGGTCGAACAAAAACTTATTGACTTTCATCTTCTCCATGTTCATATGTGGAGCATACCGAAGTAGCTCCATAAATTTGGCCTCATACTCTGGCACCATATGACCACCCTGTCATAAGGCATTGAACTCATTGAGCTAGTGCTCAATGAATTCCTATGAGATATACCTCTCTCGGAACCTCTCCTCGAACAGTTCCCATGACATGTCTTTGAAAAACATGTTTAGTTGAGGTAGGAATGTCTTCCACCATAGAAGAGTGCTCCCCTTTAGCTGAAAGACCATCATGCATACCTTCATGTTGGAGGTGTAGTCACGAAGTACAAAGAACATCGCCAAGTTATTCAACCATGCCTCGGCGGCTGAGTCGTCTGTGGCACCCATGAACTCTGGAAACTTAACCTTCTCGATTTCTTTGTGAATGCTACCATTTCCAACTGGAGCGCGTTGTGAAACCTCAATGGGTACAGGCATCCTAGCCTAAACTCTATATAGTCAATTAATCAAGGCCTCTGACATCCTATGAAAGGATCTCATCAAACCAACCACATCCCCCACAACAATCTAATCCTACCCAATGACGTGTTCTTCTCCTTGGGGGTTATACCCCTCTAGCATGGATGATATGAGAGGTGTCACACATCTTCCCCTAGCACCACGTCGTCTACCTCCACGACATCCTCTATTACCTGCATAGACAATATTCAATTTTAGTTAACGATAACTTATTAATAAATTTCTTAATACAGTGGAAGGCGTAATGATCCCAAGTCGTGGGGTTGAA
The DNA here is from genome assembly GCA_000966675.3 of Picea glauca. Taxonomy (NCBI): domain Eukaryota; kingdom Viridiplantae; phylum Streptophyta; class Pinopsida; order Pinales; family Pinaceae; genus Picea; species Picea glauca. The sequence goes on along the minus strand of JZKD02S2068453.1, from coordinate 250,037 downwards.
CCCACTCTAATACCATATGTAACAACCCCATCGTTACAACAACAAAAACGATGTACAAAAGGTAAATATTTGTTTTCTTCATTTAGAAAATTTAAAATCGTCACAACATAGTTAATAGCATCACAAGAGACACATAATAATAATTCAATAACGGCACAATCAACGCATTAAGCATATTAAAAGCGACGCATAATCGACACATAAGTATAAAGAGCGACGCAATTCAACTCACCACGATCAACTGAAGAAAAACACTAATAAATGATCAATCATGTCACTGAGTAATAAAGAATTGCCCGCCCAACCTATCCTACACGGTTAGGACCTACAGGACACATAAGAAACACTCAAGCTCAGGATTCATCCGATTGATTTTGACCACTTAAGGTCTCATGGCTGGCAATTGTTCTGAGGAACAAGGAGGTATCTAATTCCCTTATCCAATCCTACCATAACCATCAATCCTAGAATTCCACATATATAATTTAAAAACAAAACTCTTGCTCAAGTATCGAACAATTCAATATAGCACAATCTAATTATCTATAATGTCGTCTTGGTGGAAACGACTAAATTAGGTAGAAAAATAACTTCAAATTAAAACATATCCATCATAATTAAAATATATATAACCCATAATCAATTCTTATGTAGCAAGGACAATTCGCAACCTATATATCAATCCTTCATCACTAGTGTTATAGTTATTTTTCATTTCTAACTGCAATCTAAGGGAATTCTACCCAAGTTATAATAAATTGATTTCTAGTGCAAGGAAAATATACAATCAGATTAATTTAACTTACTAACTTAAAATCGAGATCCTATAATTCTAACTAGTAGAATCCCTGGCTAGAGATTGCACTTATCCATTTTTCGTATGTTCAACTAAGTTATCCAACCCTACAGAGTGTAAAATCGGTATGCTAACATAAAATCATGTAAATGGAACTTCAAATATCATTTATTATAGTGAAATTTTGATACAGGGTTACTCACTTATTAATCCATAGACTCTAACATTAAAATTATGGTTATGACTCTTTATCTATTAAATTTCAACATGTAGAAGAATTCCTTCCTTGTAAACTCTTTGGAACATAATTCAAGGTTGTAGAGGTTACCAAGTTTATTATAAATTATAATTTACCCCATCAATAATTCCTAAGGTCTCCAATTCAACTATTAAGCTCTCAACTAATTACTTGTCCTTTTGAATGACAAAATTTTGATCTGTGATTTGTTTTATTGAGTTGTGACCTTTTTCGCAACCGCACAAGTAAACAACTACAAAAGTGAAGTTTGAGTTTTCCAAGGATATGTGTAACACCTTGTTGATATAATAAAGAAAAAAATCGAAAAGGACAATAGACAACTTACACTAGAAGACCATTTTTAAAGGATTAAGGTCAATCCTACCTGAAATCTGGCTACAATAAAATTATCAGTGTGAAGATTACCCTTTAACAATTGATACGATTAAGTTTTAAGGAGCTAATGAAAATAAAATAAAATTCTTGTTTCAAGAGAAGCTACTTCTTCCTACATCTTTATTTTGTTATTCGAACAATTACACTTATCATCTTGTCACAACTTTTATAAGCAAGTCTACTAAATTGGAGTCTTGGAATTCGGGAGGGTAATGAGATCGACCTCCATGGTTCCCTTATTCTCTCATTCATATCGTCGAACCAATAAAAGATTGCAATAAAATACCTTTGCAAGGGAGACCTGGTATTAACGGTTCAAGCTAAAATCCAGGCGTTCATTAAGGAAGGTGTGGAAAGTTTATATATAGATTATGTTGGAGGAGAACAGAGATCACAACGGACTGCTCAAACAACATGTTAATTCTAGTTCTAAATCATAATTGCATCAAGGATAACCCATGTTTGGGTAGTAAACACAAACTTAATGAATGATGATCTTAAGTGGAAGTGTAAAATCTAAAACTCGTAGAGACTCTGAGATGATGGGTTTCAAGGAACTCAAGCAATTCTATGCTTGTTAGATGCACAAAAGATTGCCTTCTGATTTAAAATCGACGACAAATCCTTATTTTCAATTTTCTTTCGTCAACTTCCATAGTAGGAAATAGCGAGCAAATATTTTGGCATTAATCACTGTTATTAAGAAAACAAAATCCAAATCTTACGCCCAAACTATGGGCAGTGATGTCGGTCCTTAATAGTTACATACTTAACAAAAATCTGACCATGAATTGGCTAGAATTTCAAACCCAGAAATTGACTGGAAATCCCTTGATACATATAAGGTTGGTATAATAGAGGTTCTTACCCACAGAATTTTTCACTTTGACTAAATTAACAATAAAAATGCGTAGATCCACCTCTTCAGAAATACGACATGTGTGAGGAATAATATTCAGCGTTACCACAAGGAGAATTTTTCTCTCAAAGCCATATTAATACACATAACTACTCCTCGACATATGAACAACAACATCCTCTTGTTTACAAAATGATAATATATATACAGAACTCAAGTATTACACTCCTTCAAGAAACAATTCCCGGTAATAAAAATTCTTCCATTCTTAAACAACATATTAACCAGTTGATTGTAACTTAGGGGTGATAATTATACAAACAATCAGTCTATGGTGGTTTCTATCCCCACTCAATGCAATACAGAATATACAGATTCTAATTAACAATAAAGGGTAAACCAAACAAATACAGTAACCAATTGATGAAGAGCATTTTGATCCTTGTTTGAGTCGAGCGCTACATCTTGCTCTTTTCTTGTCTCCCACTTTATAATCACAGTGACTTCACTAGTACCTCTGAGCCAATGCTAGGGGTACTCTTCTTCCACTTTAGCCCCCTGAGCCGTAAAGGGGCCACGCACACAAAACCAAAAATCCTCTAGCTCCAAGCTTGCCTCGCAACGTAGAGCCGCCACTCTCTCTCAAGTTGGGTATCCCAACTCTCACAAGTAAAATCAGTCAAAATAAGTTGGCAACATAACTTTACCAATAAAAAATGTGTTTATTTTCCCATCTTTACCATTTGATTTATAGGAGTTTTCTTAATGACACATCCCTACTTGCATAATTAATTCACTTTTAATTAGATAAATTAGAATCATTTTCCCCTTACACTTGGCACCCTCTCCCCAAGTTGCACAAGTAATTACATATTATAATTTAATTAAAAGTCAAATTCACTCACCCTTCCTAAAAGTGCTCCTTAATTAGCTCCTAGTTGTCTCTTTATTCCGCATATCTCCATTTAATGACTAACGCCTTACTAAATATGAGTTGAGTTAAAATATGAGTCTTCTTCTAGTTAAACTAGTGTTAACTAGACTCTAGATACCATTCTATGCAAACAGATATTCTTTTATGATTTACTCATTTCTTATCTTAAATTCCAATTTGGTATTTCCTGCACACATGTGTATTACATTAATTCTTTAGACTTATTTCATCTTTCTTAATTTCTTAAATTGATTTACTTCATTCCTATGTTTGAGTTAGTTAATAAATTTAGTTTAGCCTCTTTACAAAACTTTGACTTAAGTTTAATTAATTTTTCTTTTGAAAAGGCTTGGACTCTTATATCGATTCATAATTAACAAATTACTCATTATTTATTCACATCTGACAAGGTCTAAAGATTTTCAATGTTTACCATTATTCTTCAAGGTTTTCTAGGCCACCTAGACTTCATTGACTCAAGTTTTATTTATGTGACGTGCCCTTTAAGACGCACTCTGTGCTCCAAGGGTGTCACTCATCTTTGACTGGTTTTGGTAGTTGTCGAACCCTTGGAGTCAGCACTCCATTTGCACAACCTTGTGAGAGACTAAAGGTTTATAAGGAATAAGGACCCCGCCTTATTGCTTGCCCCTTAAAATCTTTGTGAGAAATTATCTCAATCTTCTCTCATGACATCGTGGACCTATCGAAATAGGTAATCGTTAACCTACAATTCGAGCCACGGAGAGAGTGCTAGTAGGCTGTGACAAGGACTCTGCCACACCTCTCCCTCAATATCTGGTTTATATACATGGCCGCTTTACTCCTTATGTGAGTCAGATTAGAAAGCATTTGTCAGCTTGCATTCATTAACAAAAGATTGTCAATGATCCATATACAACATCATAATATAATCAATCATATGTCACATATCCATAAATGAAATATTCAAACCAATACAATCCACTCCCTGACTCAATACGAAGTCCAAGGAGGTCCATTGATGTCATCAGCATCCACAATCTATCAAGTTTCATGCACACTCAGGAAAACTCGTCAATAGCATTTGTCAATACACATATACCAAATAAAATTAAATCATAATCCATCAAAATCATCATAAAAATCCATAAACGAAACAAATAATCATGTAATATAACTGAATCACTTGCACACAAGTGTCCTCAAAGAATAATTCAATAACATGTGCTTGCAAGAGCGGGATGTTACAGGATCATCTACATCTTCATCCAATTGGCAATCATTCATCTAAAGATAATGTAGACTCTGATGGTATTTCAAAATCCATGAGTCAATCTGAATAAGTGTATGAAACATTTTGTGTATTTTTTATCCATATGATGTTTGTGTGGTAACTAGAAATGAGCATTTAACTTACATATGATCTTAGGTGAAGCTATGAATCATTTCTATGTTTTATGAATTATATGTTTTGATTATGGAGAATATAATAAAATTTCTTAGCTCATATTTTTTGAATATAGACAATGTAACAATACTTTTAAGAAATAATTTATGTTTCATTCAATGTAACTTGTATTTATTTTTGTTATTAAAAGTTAAAAAATATTAAAAAGTGATATTGAATTTTTAAAGTATAAGGTGATATTTTCATGGAAATATGTATTATCTTGTGATTGTAGTGATAAACTATGATTTTAAAAATGAAAATTTAAGAGTTGATTTTATGATTTTGTTTACATCAGTGATGTTTTATTTTACCGCTTTAAAAAAAAATTGTCATTTTAATACCCCAATTTTCGCATGGGTTCTACGGGTAGTAGTACTTTTCAATTTGATGGTTGATTTTGAGGTTTTGTTTTTAATTGTACCAACTGTTAAGAATCATATTTAAAATTATCTATACTTTTAACGTTTTGAAAAAACATTTTTTTTAGGTAACATCATTTTTTTTATTTAGGTGTTGATTTTAATGTTTTTTTGAGCTACTATATGAGTTTAGAAGGCCATGTTTGAAAAATGTTGTAATTTTGACCCCGTTAGAAAAAAAAAATGGTGCTACCGGTGGCACCACTTTTTGATTTGGGGGTTAATTTTCATGTTTTTTATGAAAAAATATTGGTTTTAAGGGCTAGCGTTCTCATTTTGAGGTCACGGTTCTCGTTAAATAAGTAATTGTGTTACATATCAAGGTACAAAGAATAATAAGTGGAGTATAAAAGAAAATGAAAAGCACTTCTTGAAAAAACAACCTTTTTAAAGGGAAAATTTTCTTCTATAAGGATATCCATGTCTAGTTTCAATTTTGAATATTATGTATTTTGTTCTTCTCTTAGAATTAACAGATCAATATCCATGGTATGCTCTACTAAAACATGTGAACACAAAACATTATCCAAAACATAATTATGTTCATATTAAAGAGATAAAGGTGAGAGAAAATCACAAGGCTTTTCAAAATGAGAAAAATTTTCTTATATTAGGATATCCATGTCTAGTTTCAATTTTGAATATTATGTATTTTGTTCTTCTCTTAGAATTAACTAATCAATATCCATGGTATTCTCTATTAAAATATGTGAATACAAAACATTATCCAAAACATAATTATGTTCATATTAAATAGATAAAGGTGAGAGAAAATCACAAGACTTTTCCAAATGAGAAGATTCAAGAATTAATTTTAATGGAGAATTGGTAAAATAGTAAATGATGGAATCTCCCAGAAGTTGGTATTGAATCTCTTCATTCAAACTAAGAGGATATTTTTCTATATTATGAACACAAATTTTATATCCAATCTCTTTCAATTTTGAGGTAGTTGTCGTATTTTCTAGAATGTGGCGACTTTCTTCATTTGTACTTCTTATAAAATATTATGTTCCTCTTGATCCACATCTATCAAAGTGAATAAAGTTGTCAAATAATGTTTTTCAGCTACAACTTCCAAATCCTTTGGATTTTCATGTAAATTTAAATCAACATGTAAATGAGAATCAATACATGATTCATATTTATTAATGATTAGTTGATCTTGTTCATGAGAAAGAGAAATAAGATGTTGAAACCATTCACTAATAGAAGGCATATCATTTAAAGTAAAGCTATAACAAAGATGTATAAACCTTGTAGAAAATTCTTCTAATGATTCATTTGGTTTCATCCTAAGATCATTCAATTCCTCACATAATTTATCATAATCAAAATTCTTAAAAGAAAATAGAACTTCATCTATAACATTTTCCTATGTATCAATAGATAGGATCGATAATGTTTCAAACCAATTCTTAACTCGTCCTTTGAAAGTCAAAGTTAATAATATTCACATGACACCTTCCTAAGAAATATTACGAGAAATACAATTTTGAATAAAATGAAAATCATGTTCAGTTGCAGTAGTTTCACTCTCACCATCAAACTAAGTTTTCGACAAGATTTTAATTGTGTTTAATGGAGTGATACATGATACTCATCCAGAAACACATCTCTAAATAGGAGTTTGGGAAGGATCCATTAAAAATAAAAAATGTTAAAATGAATAGCTCCACAGGTTTAGCTCATCATTCTAGCCCTCCATCTAACACAAATTTTTGACAAGAGGAAAAATTCCTCCTACAACAGGGGAACATCACCCAGTCAAGGTCTCAAAATAGACCTATACTCATTTACGTTAGCAATGCCCACTGGTATGTAGGCTCGATTGCCACTAAATGAATTTCTCCTTTAAATGAGACTTTCATTAATGCTTCCCTAAACCTAAAAGCACTATAATCTATTAGACAAAAATAAGACTAACTAATATATGTATATCTACTTCCTAATATAAATCTAACTATCCCAATTGGGATAAAGAAGTAGTTCATAATATCCCAATTGGGAGTAGACGCACATAAAATGTTAGATGTTGAGGGGAAGATAAATCACCATAAATAAGAAATAGTTAATTTTTTCATCAATTATTAAACACAACGCATAATGTAACGTATAGAAGATTGCATTAAAATTTCAACATCCAAATATAATTAATGAAAATAAATATGATGATCCAATTCAAGAAATGAAAATAGTTTCACTTCTCATAAATGAATAATATAACATATTCATGGAAAAGTGCTAGAACAATCCAAACACTATTACTTAGAATATATTTTCACTAATCAATAGCTTTTGAATCATTCATTTAATTCAGATAACATTATAAAAAATCAAATATTGGATCCTCTAGCTGAAGAAAACACTAGCATCTGAAATAGACATGATAATAGTACAAAATCCCAACTCCTTATACTAGTCCTTCCTTATGAGGTCTCCAATCCTTCGATGAGCATCTTGAAAAAAGTGCACAAGTCGTTCTCTTCCAGATGATTTTTCACCTATGACTGTAGTTTCAAAAGAACATCTCATGATAACGTGAGCTCCTTTATCTTGGTTTATCCTCCTGCAGTGCCCTCTCTTATCTATTCCAAAATTGTTCTTCTTATAGCCTTCTACCTTGCTATTTTTATAAATCAAATCCTAAAATGAATCCCTGATCCACAATTTCTTCTAAGAAGGCATCTCAAATACAACAACAGGATAACCAACATCTGAAAAACTAATATTTCAAAATTAAATAGGATATCTAGTGCAATGGAACTTTCTATCTAATATGGTGGATTTAGTTGAAATCGAGGTTGAATAGCTTCATCCTTTTTTGCTCCATAAAATAAATTTGTCACAACATCTTGTAACCAATGACATGAATCACTAAACCATCAACATTATTCTACTTGTCGAATTCGTGTTTTCTAAATTGTCCATTGGAAACCTGAATTTATCTCTATACAAAAGTAAAACTTAAGAACCGTAGAATGAACTTCAAATAAATATTGACCATCGATTTGCAAGGTTAAGTATTTATCCCACATTCATCGTGAAATTTGTTTTCAATGAGTTTATATTGAAAAAGAGTTTCCACATCATTTGTGTGTGAATAGGGATATTATGGAACTTTGCGCAATCGATGAGTATAGTTTACTTTTGATCGCAGGTTCCAATTCAACTGGGCCAACTTTAACCCTTTAAATCAAGACTAGTCTTATTAACCCTATGGTTGGTTGACCCAGTGATCCCAAATCTCCATTGGATTCTAAATTTGATTCGGTAGTGTCCAGATAGCCTGGTGGTTGATTGACTGAGCCAGTTGGAAGAGGTGGGTGGCCACCCGGTTCATTGAGCGGATCGAGCACATCCGCCAACAAGTTTAGGATATCCTACAGAAGTCCAATGACAAGTACAAGTAGCACCATGATCAACATCGGGTGCCACATAAGTTTCAGGTGGGCGATAAAGTTTGGTTGTACTTGCAGAAAGAATGCCTTACGGGACCCCATTGGAAGCTTCGCCCACTCCGTTATGGGTCATACACCATCACCAAGTCCGTGGGGGATAATTATTTTGAGCTCAACATTTCTCCTTTCCTTGGCCTGAACCCAGTGTTCAAAGTGGATCTACTTCGCCCTGATTTCCCACCATTATTGGACACTTCAGACGTAGCAGAGCAGCTAACACCAACAGAGCTCAACCCCAACTGCATACAACAGGCATCCCGCAATAATATTGTGGACACACAGATCAAGGGCACTCAACAACAAAGGATCCATCTTTATTGAGTCGTCAAAGTAGGGCAGCTCTTGCACCAAGGCAAGTGGCTCACCCGGGGCCAAATTCAGCAGAAATTTCCTCATCTGATGGGGGAACTCAACGCAATGGAGACCATTTCTTAATAAGGAGGAGGATTGATCCAGGTGGATATCGGTGGCCATCCACCTCTTCCAACTGGCTCAAAACAATTTGCTGACAATTTTGGCAATTTACTATTTTTAGCAGTTTTAACTTCCGAGGCCATTTTGAGGGCCTAAATGAAGGTTTTTTGGGATAGATATTTTCAATGATAGCCAAAGGTATTATTGAGCCCCCAGAATGAATCTCCTCAACGATACCTTTCCAACGGGCTATCATACACCTAAAACAGAGATCGTATGCAAAAGTTATGACCTCGGGAAGTTGATGTACTAACTTACCCAGACGGGGCCCACATGACTTTTGGTGCTTCATCTCCTAGAGTTAGGTTTTTGGATGTCTAGGGTTTTGGATGTATAGGTTTTTGGAATTCTTGTTTATTGTAAAAATACCTTCAAAGCCTCATTGTAATTATCTTCTTGCAAATGAGCGCAACCGTCACATCTCTTCTCAGAGATAATTCGCCACCATTCCAGCAAGCTTGTTTCCGCTCCATTTTACAGTTTCAGTTTATTTCCTTATTGAATAGAAAACCAATTTGACTATATCTTTGTTATTTTTTGTTAAGCACCTGTTAATAATCTGTATTCATTTCGTTCTGCTCATAAAATCTGGATCATTGACCCTGTGACTGGTACTATGAACTTTCTGGTGACTAGAACTTCTCGATGAACCGGTGTCTGGTTAGACCGGTGTCCCAGTGGCAGGTTAAAAACCGGATCAGAATCAATAGGAAGCCAAATTCGGCCGAGTCGACTCCCAGTGGCTCGATGTATGATGATTCAAACTTGGTATACTTTAAGGGGGTGAAATTCAATAAGGACCATTAATTTATATTTATTTGTGTTCAATCAAATCTGCATTTATTAAAAAAAACTTTATTAGAATATAATGACAGGATACACTATAAAGTTTTATTAATGTTCTTCAAAACTTTTAAGATAATTTAAAGAACTAACTCAATATATTAATAAAAAATTAAAGCATGATAAATTTAAATGTAGTTTAGATTTATCCTATTTATTAAAAATCACCTAATTATTAGTAATTAATGCTACTAAATTTATTGATAAAATTAAAGAATTTTAATAAAGTTACAACAGGCGCAACCATTATTCATGTGATAAAAATGTGACGAAACAACTTACTTTCATGATGCAACTATCTTATTACCAAAACTATGATCATTATGCATTTAATGATTCTTTACTTCTATTAAAAAAATGTATGTAATCACACTAATGATTTCATTTCAAAAACAACACATAACCAAGTCATCCTCTCATGAAAAAGACAAACCAAAAGAATCAACGCAAAACGAAACAAACAAACAAAAGTAAGAAAAAACAAATCATACCTTCAAATCAATAGAAACAAAATCAAATACAAGAGAAGACAACAATTTCCAAAAAAGGTGGGCCCCTAATTTTTTGCAAAATTTTAAGAGTTGTTGAAGCCTCAACAAAATCGCTTGTTATCATTTTATTTAGATAATAATTTGACATTGTTTTATTTAAATGTATTTGTAAATATATGAGCCTTTCTAATTCATGAAAGGCTAGAGGCTAAATATTTGAGTTATCTTAAGATATTGTGTGCACATGCATAGGTGAGTGTGCATGTATGTGTTGGGGGGGCATGTGCTTGCATGTGAGTGTGCAAGTGTGTATGTCCATGTATGTGTGTTTTATTGTGTATGTACATGTGTGTGTTTTATTGTGTATGTGAGAATAATAAAAGAAAATATGTATAGCTTATTTTTCTTTGTTGTGATTGTTTCTTATTTTTCTTTGTTGTGATTTCTCTTACTGTGTGGTGAGTTGTTTTTTTAATTATTTAACATGATGTCAAAGCCACTCTAAGTCAGAGAGAAAATATATGTGGTGTAGTTTTTTTAATTATTTAACATTGTGTTAAAGCCACTCTAAGTCAGAGAGAAAACATATTTATGTGAAGATTTGAGACAACATGAAAAAGTGCTATGAAAATATAAACATTTTTAAAAAGAGATTAAGATAATTGATATCATTAAGAATGTTGAAAATTTGATGAAGAGACTAAAATAATTGATATCATTAAAAATGTTGAAAATTTGATGGAGAAGAAAAACATTGTGAATGAAAAAAATTTGTAATTAACAAATTGTTTGCATAACAAAACCCAGTAGATAATGTATTTGAAAATAAAACAGTTCCATCATTTTTATTAAAAAAAAGAATATCATAAGTCAAACAAATGTTGCATGGCAGCTTAGTCCCTGTTTGGAAATAAGTCCATGTTTAGAAATAAGAATAATAATCTTGAAAGATAGATTTGAAAATAAAAATAATATTTCTGAAAATAAGATTTGAAAATAAAAATAATAATAACTTAAAATTATAATATAGATTTAGAAATGAAAATAATAATAATAACTTAAAATTATGATAAAACCAAATTACTTAGCAATAATGAAATATATAGAAATCAATTGTAATAAATTATATAGAAATAATTTGAATGACTCTGTAATTTTGACAATAAGAACAGTAATCCTATAAGAATAGTAAAACCAAATTTTGACAATAAAAATAATAATCCTATAAGAATAATAAAACCAAATTACGTCTGCTATTATAAATTAATAGCAGTAATAAAATTTATAAAAATCATTGCATTAAAAATACAGAAACTTATAAATACACAACATAACAAGTATTACTGATATCCTTATCATTACATTTAATAGGTTGTATTAGCTTCAGAATTGCATTTATCTGCAATAAGTAAGAAATGTGTATAAATACCAACAAAATAAAATATATAAAATATGCAATAATTAGATGTGAATGCCCTTGGTCATATACTTGTTAATGTTTCTGGAAATGCCGTATAATCATTGCAACAACGAAACACGTGTTGATTCAACCCTTCCATTGAATATAGATTCACCAACGGACATAAATATTTCATATTGACAGTTTTCTGGTTCACCAACGGACGGAATGCCATCAAATTTCATATGGACAGTTTTCTGGTTCTAAACAGTTTTATGTTTAGAAATTTTATGAGTGTGGATTGATTAGGAGACTTAAAATATATCACATTAAAAGTTGGTTAAATATTTTTAACGGAGATGGTTAAATATATCACATTAAAAGTTTTATGATTAGAAATTTTTAATAATGTGGGTTGATTAGGAGAGGGTCAAAAGTTATAGAAAACATCGATAAGTGAACCGAGCACATAGGCCCAGCATCAATCTTCAAAATGTCAACACTACAACAACTTTTAATAAGATGCAAGGTTTGTGGTTTAATAAAGAGGATAAACAAAATAGGCATGTAAGTGGAGTCGTTGTTCCAACCAGAAACAGAGACAGAGGTGGGTGCAAGATTGTTTCCTATTGTTGTCCAGAATCACTACATCATAGGTAAAGCTTATCGGTCTCTCCTGGTCATTCTTCTACAGTAGAAATAGCTTTGGCATAGCAATAGCTTTGGCAAGGAAAGTATTAAAATTACAGTAACAATAGTTTTGGCAAGAAAGTAGCAAACAAAACTTGTATTTATTGTGACAAAGTTGTCAAACTTGGCCAAACCATACATTGTTATGAAACCAAACCAAACAGTTACAAAAAACTAATCAGCGAAAAATGTGTTGTTATGACATCAAATTCTGAGAGGACAAGGATTCATTTCCTTTAATGATAAGCACCTCCTTTCTTATGGATCTGTAATTTCTTCTCTCATAATAGCTACTTTTCCCAGTTATCTATGAAGGTAGTTATTTCTCTATCTTTTCTTTTCTATTGTGCACCACCCAGTTATATTATATCCAATGATAGCTCCTTAGTAACAATATCTGGTCAGGAAGAACAACAATGCTAGTAGTTAAGGATGGATACTGCTAGATTTGTAGTGCAGATTGAGGAACAAGTTGCATCTTAGCATTGGGTTGCAGTGTTGGCTCTTTGTTGACCACTATAATCGATTTCAAGGGTGCAAAAGGAAAACTACTTGAAGGAGAGAAATAACTTCCAGGGTTTAGGGTTTAAGGATTTTTTGTTAAATATAATGTAACCTCAACAGGCTGACTGTACACTGCTAGTTGTCCTGACCAGCTGTACTTTCTATTCTTGTTTTGCTTGAGCCTATTTAGCTCAGCTATTTCCCTTTGCATAATACATACCACTTCAGAACTTCTTCATGTACTCGTTTTGTACTCTTCTTCTTATATTCTAATATATTGTTTTCTGTTCTATTCTTTCTCTCTGCATTTCTTGCTTCACATGTTATCATGGTATCAGAGCTACACTAGTAAGCCTCTTCACATAGGCTAGAGAGCAACACGATCCTCAAATAGCACAGAGCTTACACGGATCTTGAGAGCATTTGACACAGACTTTTCACAAGGCTTGGAGAGTTGTCCATCATACTCTCGAAAGATCCTTGCAGGAAACTTCCACGAGGAAGCAGACCGTCATACGCTCAAAAGATCAGCGTAAGAAGCTCACGCGAGGTCACAGAGCGTACTACGCTCGAAAGTTTCAAGGAGCAGAAACACGAGAAGGAAGCGGAGACTGAGAAGGAAGAAACAGTAAAGATTCTTGATCAATTTTCAAGAATCATCAAAGATTCACGAAGAAGAGCTGCAGGAGGCGGGAACTCTTGAAGAATTCAAATCATTTGGTCAAATTCGTGAAAGATAGTTGCAGAAAGAAGAAGCATTTAAAGCATCTCAGAAATCGCTCAAATCTGTCAAAGATTGCAGCAGAGAACAAAGAACTCGTGAAATTCTTTCAAATCTTTGAAAGATTCACGATTTTTTCTTCCGCAAGAGAAAATTCCTTCAAACACAGCAAAGATCGCGTCAGAGGACCAAAGAATAGCTGGCGCAGTAGTAAGATCTGTCCTCTGAAAAGATCTGAGGCAGAAATCCAGTTTAGAAGGGACGAGGAGAGCGCGGAAAAGGCAAAAGAATTTCAGTCGTTAGATCTTATGCAGAGGACCGATAGTCGTTGGATCAACGAGAAAGTGCACGAGGTTTAGTCCTCTGGAGTGCACAGGAGAAATTTCAACTTATGAAGTCGCGAAATCCCGAAATCATCTGGATCGCCCATCAAGAGACATGTGGCGAGATCTCGGCATTTCGCTGACTCGCAAGGTGTAAAGGTCAGAAGACTGCCATGAGAATTTGCAAATCACAAAATTGTTGGGTATGTGTTATATTCTTTGCACGAGTAGTAGTGTCTGAGCATTTGTGTTGGGCACGCAAGGGGGTTAGAGGGGGGTGCTGGGGGGAGGGAGCCCCCCGCGCAGGGGTTCGGGGGCAGCGCCCTTGAATTTTTTTTTTTTGGGACGACATATTTCTGAGACCACATGATATTAGGTGGTTTTTCGGCACATGGTTTTTTGCCGATGGTTTTCTATTTCCGATTAAGGAATTAGGGTTTTGGACTAATCCAGATCATTGGGTTAGGGTTTTGGATGTCGTTGGCTCCTATATGTATATTGTATTGTAAACAATGTAACACAATGTATGAATATAATA
>JZKD02S2068453.1:193070-204487 GCA_000966675.3 Picea glauca | reverse complement strand
ATGTAACACATTTTATTATTTTTTTATATAAATGTCGTAAAATTGTGTTCACTACTTTCTTTCTACTCAAACGTAAAGAGACTGTCATTTCTTGCATCTTTGCAACATGTCCTGCGCAATGTTTGTCACAAAGTCCCTTAAAATTAAAATAGTCCGCAAGCCCGCTTCTCAATTTGTACACCGCATATCTCTGCATGCTCTTTGTAGGACATGGAATGAGGGCTCCATCATTGTTCTATAAAATTTCATCCCCATACTTTATGAAAGTATATATTTTGTATCTATAAAAGTAAATGTCTACTTTAAAAAATTATGTATTTGCTATGTATAGTTTATGGTCTGCGGGAACCTATAATTTCATAATTTCAATTTCTTGTGTCGAGGAGCCCCTGTTTTAAAGAAAACTAATTCGGGAATGCTATTTATTTCGTTCTTTTTCCCACCGCCCTATGTAACAGACACTGGTACTATACTTTTTGCCCTCTTTTTCACCAACGTATGTAAAACCTATGTAAAGCAAACTAATCCACGAATGCTAAATTTTTGGGACACGAGCTCCTTAAAATTCAAATACTCTGCAAGTCTGATTCTCAATTTGTATATCGCAGAACTGTTGGTTCTATTTGTAGGACACAAAACAACAGAAGCACGTTTTTCAGGTCCCCAGCCCGAGAACCCACGATCCAAAAAATGCCTAAGTCGAGAAGCCTCTTTTTTAAAGAAAACTAATTCGGGAATCATATTTGTTTCATACTTTTCTCCACCAGCCTATGTAATGGACATCAGTACTATTTATTTTTTTGTTTACTCCAATAGCATATGTAAAGAGGAAAACTAATCCGGGAATGCTAAACGTGTTCGACATGAGCGCCTTCAATTTCAAATAGTTCACAAGTCTGTTTGTCAATTTGTATATCGCGGAACTCTACGAACTATTTGTAGGCAATGGAACAACAGAAGCCCAATTTTCAGCCCGCCAGACCAAGAACCTGCCATTCAAAAATTCTAGTCCTCAAAGCAGCATGTCAATTTGTATATCGCGGAAATCTTGGTAGTATTTGTAGGCCACGAAACAACAGAAGCCCAATTTTCAGCCCGCAATCCCGACAACCCAAAATGAAGCTTCCATGCATGCTCTATATATCTACTTCATCAAATTACATATTTGATTTTTGTAGGCGACAGAACAACAAAAGGCAAATTTTCAGCCCCCTAGCTCGAGAACCCGCGATCCAAAATTTCAAATAATCCGCAAGACCGCTTGTCAATTTGTATATCGTGGAACTCCCAGTGTTATTTGTAGGTCACAGAACAACATAAAACCAATTTTCAGCCCGAGAACCCATGATCCAAAAATTCAGATAGTCCTCAAAATCGCTTCTCAATTTGTATTTTGCAGAACTCTCGATGCTATTTGTAGGCGACGAAACAACAGTAGCCCAATTTTCAGCCCATCACCCCATAAACCCGGAATGAAGCTCTCGTGCCTTTGTTTTAAGGAAAACTAATTTGGTGTTGGTAGTATTTTTATGCTTTTGTCCACGAACCTATGGCAGCACAATTTTCAGCCTCCCAACCTAATAGCCACAATGGTCTATATATCTACTTAATCAAATTACATATTTGGTATCTAGCAGCTCTTCTTTGTAGCATATGTATGCCCTTAAATATCAAATAGTACACAACTCCAATTGTCAAATTGTATGTCGCGGAACTTTGGGTGCAATTTGTAGGCCATGGAACAATAAAGCCTGAATTTCAGCGCACCAGCCTGTTACTACTATTTATGTGTATTTTTCCCATGGTCGTATGCAAAGCATATCTAAACAATAGTCCTGCCCATGTTTCTGTACTCCTTCGCATTTATTCCCTTTCCCACGGATGGGTTGCTAGTACAGCACACTCGTCGAGCAGAGCAGCCAGGAGAAATACTCTGTGGCGTCGGTGATGTGACAACCATGTGCCACTCACTTCCAACTGCCTAATTAGTTCAAGTTCAGCTCGCTCGAGGCATGGCGCCATTACTCTCAGTGCACCCTACTCTACCTTCACATCCTTTCAATGGAACAACACCCTCGCTGCACCTTTACTCTGTGCGTGCGGCCATTTATGGAACCTCACCAGCTGCCCGGCCTATTTCAATTGCTCCAGCGGGTCCAGATGGCTCATTCTTTCCTGCTTTTTCTTCTCAGAGCTCAGCTTCGTGCCCAGCCTTTCCCTGCTCTACATTTATCCTGCCCTTCTCTGTTCCTGTCGCGTTTTCGCTCTCCCACTGTCCCGGAGATGCCCTAGCTACGAAGGAAGTCCAAAGGCCGACCAACCTGCCAGCCAAACCGACCCCGCCTGGTCTTGCATCCTTCGCCTGCTCCCTCCTTGTTATCATCCTCCTCTTCGGCCACCTCGTCCTCCTCCCTGGCGCAGTCGACTCAAATTTCGGCATCTCTCCTACCCCTTCCTACGTCCCTTGCCAACAGAATGGAGGAGTTGGACTGCTCAAGGGCCTCACTGAACAACAACCCAGGACCTTTAGCCAATTCTGCATATGTTTCACACCCAGGCCCTTTGGCCCCTCCCAACTCTCCAGCCACCCAGTGGCTTCAAAACCAGCTTCACGACACCCAATTTCAGATGGATGGTCTGAAAGCCAGTCAAAATTTGCGACGACAACCCCAAACTCGAGCGGGTTCCAACGCTGACCCAGAATGTGAGTGGAAAACAGGCCTTGCACTGGTGTAGAGCCTGGTATTTGACCTGCATCGGGACATGGACGACCTCTGGTTCTGCCTACAGAGCCTGGACGAAAAAGCCTCTCGACTCCTACAGTTTTTCTCCACGTTACAAGGTTCTCATCTCCTCGCATCAGAGGCAACCCAATCAACAACAACCCAAGCAGCAGCAACCTCGGCACCAATGTTGCCACTGGAAAATTTGGGCCACGCAGACGCAGACTGGAAGGACCAGAGACTTCCATCACGCCCTGAGGACGTCCAGAGGGAAGAGCACCTACCATCAGAGACGGAGAAATCTATGCAACTGGACCGCACACCACTCCAGGAGGAGCCACCTCCTCCCGGGGACACGACATTTCGCACCTTTTGCATGGCTACGTCGTCGCACTACAACCCATACCGGTGATCTCTGTTATTTTTTCCTGTTGTTTTTTCATGTGCATGCCGACCTTTAATGCATTTGTCCATGGTTATTATAATTAGGCTATCTACACTTTCCACAGTTCTAGCGCCCACCCTTACGGACCAGAATTTTGAACTCTTTTTGTATCAGTGACAATCTACACTTAATTTATGAAGCGGTTTGCCTGGCTGAGCTGGTTTTCCCTCAGGGCAGCTCAGTATTTACAACTTGAAACCATGAAAATTCTCTGTACTCCTTCATTTTGACAGACTTTTATACAATCTTACTTATAAAAAAAAAATATTGAATAAAATTTAAAAAATTGCTTATACTATTCATTAACTAAGACATGTTATAGCATTATATAAATTACTTTAAATCTCCATACAACATTATAATATTCTATAAATTTCTCTCTGTCATGTATATCACGGAATTTTTCGCTGCAAAATGTATACGACAGAAGTCTTTCGTGCAAAATGTATATCACGTAACACACTGGACATGAAAAGTGTGAACCCGGAACTCCTCCAACCTGCAACTGCGTAATTGTTCAGTACAAAATGTATGAAGTTTTATAGCATTATACAAATTAGTATAAATCTTTGTACAATGTTATAATCTTCTATAAATTACTGTCTCATTTATATGACAGAATTGTTGGGTGCAAAATTCCTATTGTATGTTAATTTTTTGGTCTTCAAGGATGTTGATGTTTTAAATGTTCATGTAATTTCTAGAGATATGTAACATACATTATTTATTTTATAATAGGTTTGTATAGTTTGCAAGCTCGCTTGTCAATTTGTATAGGGCACGGAACAACAGAGGCCCATTTTTGAAACCGACAACCCGAGAACCCACGATCCAAAAACTAGCTAAGTATGGAATGACCGCTTCGTCCATGCTCTGTAAAACATGTGCAAAGAAAATCAATTTGCCAATGCTATATCTTTTTTGTCCAAGAAAAGCCTTAGTTTGTCCAAGAAAAGCCTTAGTTTTAAAGCAAAATAGTTTGACAATGCTAATTTTTTGGTGTTTTTCTCCACGAACCTATGTAACAGACCTTATTACTATTCTATTGTATAACTGACATTAGTAATTTCTGATAAATTTATATAGTTTGTCACTCCGTCTGTCATTTTGTATATCGCGGAACTGTCGGTCTTATTTGTAGGCCACAGAACATAAGAGGCCCAACTTTGAACCCACCACCCTGAAAACCCGCGATCCAAAAACTGGCTAAGTATGCAATGAGGGCTCTGTGCATGCTCTATAAAATCTCATCCCCATACTTTATAAAAGTAAAAATTTCGTATGTATAAATCTAAATATATACTTTATACAAGTACGTATTTCGTATGTATAAAAGTACATATTTCATATGTACTAAAACTATATATTTATTTTACTATGTTCTGCATGCAAACCACATCTACTTCAACTTTCTACCCGCATGTCTCTACTACCTCACATTTACTCCCATCCCAACCTGACAGGGACTCCGCTGCCATACAACACTTATTTTAATAATGTTAATGTTCTTATTTAAGTTAAATATAATTTTGATATTTTAACTTGGAGTTAATGATATCTTTATAATAAAATCAGTTTTTATTATATATTTTTAATTGTATCACAATTTCTTTTAAATATAAATATAATTGTGACAATGTTTCTCATATTAATATTTTGAAGAATGATGTTTTTTTTTATATTATTAAATGATTTAACCATGAATAAACATGTTTATGTCATCCTTTTTAATTTTTAAAATGATTTTACCAAATTTTTAATTAATATTAAAAGGTCTTGTATTTTTCAGGTTAATTATCTTATATTTATACATTAAGTATTTAATAACTATATTAAGTGTTAGTCCCCGAGGTGTAGGACAGTCGGTGATGGAGTGTGTTGTTAAGCCACTTCGTGATGTTAAAGTCACCGATTCGAAACTTGCGGGGACAAAAAATCCAACCATGTTAAGGGTTGGTGTGGCTCAGGCCGGATGCGATCCCCGGGTGATTTTGACGGCTTAGATGCCCCTGAGTCGCGGTTTCTCAAGCCACAGGTTAATCGCGTAGCCAACAGGTCCCGCACAAATTAACAAACAAAAAAAAACTATATTAAGTGTTAAAAAAATAATTTGAATATATTTTCTTAAATATATTAAGTGTTAAAAAAATAATTTGAATATATTTTCTTAAATAAAAAATAATTTGAATATATTTTTTTAAATATATTAAGTGTTAAAAAAATAATTTGAATATATTTTCTTAAATATAATGATATTGATGATATTCATTTAAATTTAATTTAATTAAAAATAATTTGAATATATTTTCTTAAATATAATGATATTGATGATATTTATTTAAATTTAATTTAATTATTGAACTTTAAAAAAGATTAAAAAATCACTTAATTTGTTTTAAAATTTTGTTTTTATATTTGAAATTTTTTAAGAAAAACGTTGTTACATAACCATACTTTTTTAATGAATTAAAAAGTTAAAAATATTAAATACTATAACAAATATTTTAAAATTTAATGTAAGCCAGTAATATATTGAAAAAGTATTCTTCATCTGTAACTTTTATGTGTTGTGTAACTAATTTAAAATTAAAAACTTTGAAGACCACCCTGACATGACATATAGAATAAAATAAAACCACTAAAATCAACTAGACAACAAGAAAAATATGGTCACATAGGTATTGGAAGAGGATGCGAAATCACCCGCAAGTAGAAATAGAGTTCCTACATTTAAAAATATTCCTCGGGAGACATATCAAGGCATTTGATGATCGCACATGGGGATATGGTAGGTGTTCTAATTATTTAACATGTAGATGGGGATATGGTGGTAGTTATAATTATTAACCTTAAGTGCACTTTAGTCCAAACATATTTATCCAGAAATAATTGGTTGGTCCTTAAATCTAGGGATAAAGTGATAGTTATGATCATTATGCAACCTTAAGTGCACTTTAGTCCAACACATTTATCCAGAAATAATTGGTTGGTCCTTAAATCTACGGATAAGGCAAGAGTTATGATTATTAAATCTTTGGTGGAATTTAGTCCAACACATTTATCCAACAATGATTGATGAGTCCTTGTTCAACCAATCACACAAGTTATGATTATTAAATCTTTGGTGGAATTTAGTCCAACACATTTATCCAACAATGATTGATGAGTCCTTGTTCAACCAATCACACAAATTAAGGTAGATGGAAATAGTAAAGAAGCTTTTTAAAGAGAACTTTAGCATTGGTAGACCTCTTTGGTGGAAGTACAAGGTCCACTATGGGCGCATTCTTAATTTAAGAAGCATAGTACATGCCAGGTAGTAAGGATAAGTAAGGAGTAATGATGGTTGATATTTAGAAATTTCTACAAGATAAGTAAAGAGTAATCATGGTTGACTTTTAGAAAGATCTAGCAAATAATGTTGTTTTAGTTTTATTATACATGGAAGGTGTTTATTATGGTGTGTCATTTAGGGTTGGAATTTGATGTACAAAATGTTTATTATGAGGTGATTTGGTTGTTAAGTGCAATTAATGTTTTTTTTTATCCATTGTCTTTGTGAAGGGGTAATTTATGTTTTTATTTTTGACAATTGAAAAGAAATATAAATCATCATTAACTTTAGGGTAAAGGATGCAATCTTGTTGGGAATTTTGTCTTCTATGGGTTCTTGAGTGAATTTCTCTCGTTTCCATAACAAGTCCAATAGGTCTACAGAAATACAAGTTCCAAGCTTTTCAAAATGAATGCATTTTCAAAATGAATAGATAGATAGGCTCAAGTGGAATTCTTGAAAAAAACTTGTTCTTAAATCAAAGTCATTCCTTTGAAACTCCCTCTCTTCTTTGTTTACCTATCAAATCACATTTGAATAATTTATTTCTTTTAATTTGGGAAACTTGATATTCCAATGCAATGTTATAGCCTTCATAATTGTGTAGAAAGCTTTGGTTTTAATGAGCCCTTTATGTCTTCCCTCAAAGGCAAGAAGGTAGAGCACCTTCTAAGACCTCCCTATTTTTACAACCCCGCTCTTGATCGATTACTCATGAGTCATGCCTACTTAAGTTTATTTCCTTGATATCTCTTCTCCCTTCTTGTTCCTATTCATCGTCTTTCCCTTCATGTAATTTGGGAAACTTGATATTCCAATGCAATGTTATAGCCTTCATAATTGTGTAGAAAGCTTCGGTTTTAATGAGCCCTTTATGTCTTCTCTCAAAGGAAAGAAGGTAGAGCGCCTTCTAAGACCTCCCTATTTTTACAACCCCACTCTTGATTGATTACTCATGAGTCATGCCTACATAAGTTTATTTCCTTGATATCTCTTCCCCCTTCTTGTTCCTATTCATCGTCTTCCCCTTCATGTTCATATCCATCTATAATAATCGATGGGGTTGGACTAACCTGCCAGCCTATTGTTTTCTTAATTCAACTAAAAATCCAAGAACAATATGGCCCCTTGAACATTAATGGTTAGAAATTTCAATGAGATGATTGACAACTCCAAAGTAATTTTACTTCTTTACCAAGTTTGTGCAAAGTTGTGGGAGGTATTCATTTCTATGTGGTAATTCAAACCTTAGATGCAATAGTTGCACCTGACATAGTTTTGGGGATTGGGAAAGTTGGAGAAATCCACATAACCTTAAAGTATTCCTTTTATGTTTTCCCTACTAGGGTTTTCAAGAGGATTTAACATAAGTTGTGAATTTCTAATCCAATTTGTCCTTTTTGATGTATTTTTTAGTGATTTTGGTGGGTATTTTGTCAAACTACTAAGATGCTAGAAGTTCATAAAGTAATGTCTTTGGATAAAAACCCAACAATCATGGTAGCACTTGCAATGAGCATTAATTAATATCAAGTTGCAGTTGTCGATGAGGATGCATTGATTGAAATGTCAAATGTTTCCCTAAATCCATAGGATGGCATTGCCAACTCACATGAATGAATCTCATTTTATTATTGACAAAATATATTGTTAGGGTTCGTTCTCAAAGATAAAATTGGATTTTTTATCAAAGATTGTTCAATGAATATCATTTTACTTTTTAGCAAATGAGGGTTTTAATCTTATTTTACTTTTGATCAAAGATATGGTTTTTATTAAACTTTGTTGGAACTATAGATAACACTATTGTTCTAAACTTTGTGTTAGAATCCTCATTTAGAGAGTTTTTATCCATCTGGCCTCATTCATTTCAATTTTATATATTTGGATGGTGCAAATGACAATGGGAATGGAATCTTGATGGATGTGTTATTACTCCATCCACCTTGCCATCAAAAAAAAACGCTTGATCATAGAACCATATTTTGTTAAAGACATATGCATATAGTTGGAGTGATAGATCCATCAGGATGGTGGTGGATTTTAGGGTTCTATTGAGAGGAAGTCATGTTTTTTTTATCTCACTATTTATGCATGGTGTGGATTTTAGGGTTCTATTGAGAGGAGGTCATGTTTGTTTAGCTCATTATTTATGCATGGCGTGCATTTTAGGGTTCTATTAAGAGGAAGCCATGTTTGTTTAGTTCACTATTTATGCATTGTGTGCATTTTAGGGTTCTATTGAGAGGAAGCCATGTTTGTTTTGTTCACTATTTATGCATGGCCCAAACAATTTGCAAGTCACAATTTATTCCAAACAAATTTTTAATTCTTATGCATAAGAAAAAGAAAGGTGTCCCAATTTTTGTAGTGGACATTTATTGTGACAATGCAGATCTATGGTTCCAAATGCCTTGACTGCAATAATGGACATAATGATGTGATGCATTATTATTTGACAATAAATCATTGTGATAGTAGAATACAAATGTGTCAGTTTTCCATATGCAGAGATGAGAAGGACTTGGCATTATTTAGTCTCATTGTCAATTTATCATCGTTAAATTGTTTTCATATTTCATTTACACAATGAGAAAACTTAATTTTATTCATTACATATGGAAATATTTTCTATTTTGTCTCATTGTAAATTTATCGTATCATCTTTTATTTGTATTCATAATTCATTTTTTCTCATTAGGGATGGGAATATATATTAAAAAATTTAGTTTATTTTGGATGTATTTCATTTATTTGGAAATATTTTCTATTTTGTCTCAATGTCAATTGATCATCATTTATCTACATTTATCATTCAATTTTTCTAATTGATTATCATTTGTCTATATTCATAATTCATTTTTTCTCATTAGATATGGGAATATATATGGTAAAAAATTTAGTTTATTTTTTATCTATTGCATTATTTGAATTCTTCATGAATAAAATCTTTAAAATAATAATGAATGCATAAACCAAATTGTTCAAAGTTACATAAATTATGAAATAAAGAAAAGGATGTATGTTGTCGGTCCCTTATTTTGAATATGAAATTTTAAAGGTCGAATGGATACAACAACACAGGGGACAGGGTGGAGCGAGAGCAATCAACAAATGTATATCTAAGTTGTGCCACATAGCATAGAGGCCGTTAGGAGCAGTAAATAGCACTAGAGTTGGAAGATGACAAAGACTAGGACAATAGGTGATATTCAAGGTGACAGATGAAGAGATGGTAAAAGGAGGATGCCACCTAATTGAAGCAAGGGAAGAAGACTACGAGTCAATCAAGTCAGGACAAGCAAGAAGATAATGCCCCTAAAGAGTTTTGCATGTACCTTCCCATCTTGAGAGTATATATATATATATATATAGTGAAGGCTTGTTCTTGTAGAGGTTGTTGATGAAGAATAATGGCTAGTTGTTAAATCAATAGATTATAGTCACTATACGATGTAATGTGAAGTAAAGATGTACTAGATAAGCTTGAATATCAATGGAAGAAGGCCTCCTTTAAAAATTTGTTTGTCTTCTATTTATATGGCAATGATATTGTGTATTGCTACTTTATAAAAATGTTAAGGAATGATATTGTGTTCACTTGATTTATGTAGCACCTGTAAGAAGAGTAGTGGGATGGAATAGCTTCGATTTTCCCTCTAATGTTTAACTGTAGTTTTTGACAAGATAAATGATGACTAGGAAATCCCATGTCTATTGATGCAAGTGTTAGTCATGAAAACCATGCTATGTGGGCCCCATGTTAACATTTGTCTTGACATAGTGCTTCAAGTGAGACCTTCCACTCCCTTGGGGATTGAATATGCCAACGATTAAGCTACAACATACCCCTTATGTTGTACACTAATGTAGACCTTGGTATGAGATTGATCCAACAAATGGTTCCATTTTCGAGACCCTTCATTGTGTATATGGTGTTCTAGTAGCATTAATCGTGATTTGACCCAAGGGTACATATAGGATTCATGGTTTGGGTAGATTGATCACTTTGAGAAACAACACATTAAGGAAAAATGATCTTGATGGATGAATGATGATCATGATAGTTATGATATTTTTTGGATAGCCTGATTTTCTGGTGATACTATTCAAGTGGATAAAAAGATTGGGAGAACACATGTGACTAGCCTAGAAGAGAAGGAGAGAAATTTGATGGAATATCCAAAACTTGGTTTCACTGCAAATGTCCAATCATGAAGTCACAATGGAAGTTGATTTCTAGGTAAAAATAACTATAGAAGGTTATATCGTTGAGTTCATGGTCGAGTGGAACCAATCTTTCTGAAACACTGAGGAGTAATTCAAGATGAGGGCACATTGAAGTCTAGTGAAGAAGGTTGTAACTTGGGTAAAAGTGTTCCTCACAGAAGAAGAATACATACCCTTTAACCCGATAGTGTTGGTAGCATATGTCCCTACAAATGGAGGTGACATGGGATGGTGTTGGAAAGTATAAGTGAGTAGGGGTAGATCAGTACCATGGAGAAGGCACAAGCTCTAGAGAGGGAACAAAGCATTCTAAAAAGGGATTTGATAACTGAAAAGTGGTGGTTGGGTAAGATGAAGGAGGTCCAAAGAAGAGAGAAATAGGTGAAAGAATATATGAGTATAGAAGAAGTACAAAGGCGTACTTAAAGGATCTAGAGGGATTGTGAAAGCGAGGAGAATAAGTCGGTCAGTGGTTGAAGCAAAGAGGATTGGTAGTGGAGAAAATTTTGATGAGTGGAATAGTGGAGAGCATGATGGTTAAGGAGTCAAAGGGAATAACAAGTGAAATCATGCATGTGATCAAAGAGATCTATTCAAGGGAGATAGGGATTGCACAACAAGAGGTTGCACTAGGGAAAATGATGACCACACTAATAAGGGAACCATGATTTTCAAGCCACAAGAG
>JZKD02S2068453.1:154316-181628 GCA_000966675.3 Picea glauca | reverse complement strand
ACATCCATCCATATAAATAATTTCATTTTCTATACACATTTTTTTACCCTCTTGGGACACGTTGTTTACCGAAACAACATGTTGGTTAACCCCGCCAAGATAGCAACAATTGTCACTCTTAAAGCCCCAACCAATGTACACAACCTATGTTTCAATGTTGGTCCACTCAAGTTATGTTCATAGGTTCATAAAAGGGTATAAATGCATCACTTCACTGATGGTTTCCCTTATGGTCCTAGAAATCCTATCATCTATCACTAGTCCACAAATTTCGTACATAAATTGCAATATTAATAATTTGGTAATCATATTGGTGGAGTAATATTTAGGTTGGAGTACAACTTATTTGAGACCTATCTCAATAGAATCCTTGTGCTAAGTTGATCACTATGGTACCACTCTCTAGTAATCCTTTTTGGTGGACCTATCCACACCACTACCATGAATCTATTTCAAAATACCCAAGATAGAGTGTTGATTTCATTGGTACCACTCTCTAGTAACTTTTTTTTCTTGTGGAACCACATCTCTATAACTACAATTCGAGACATACAACTATCCAAAAATTCTCTTCACTAGAAATTCTTTGTGATGAGTTGCAACACGACATATATCACAACCACTCTTATGCTCAATAAAATCTTGGTGTCAATCATGACTATCTAACCAACCTGGAGTCACTACTTGATCAAATGTAAAAACTCATGGTGATGAAAAATTATATCCTCATTTCACAATTCTTGGGTTATTAATGTCCAAAACATCCTTCCCAAAATGAAGGGGATGAATCATCTAACCCCAATGGGCATCACTCCACCCCTCTTGTTTGTGATTATATGACTCCCACGTGGAACCGAATTTCTAAAGTTCATCTCAACAAATTTCATGGATTTGATCCCACTAGATGGGTCACTCAAATGGAACATTAATTTTTCCTATATGGCATTACAAATAAAATTGAAAATTTGTGTAGGTGTCTTATATTTGGATCCTAAATGTTGTCAATGGTGGAAATGGCATAATAAATCCCACTATGATTACATTTCTTGAACACAATTTGGATCATACCTTTATGTATTATTTGAAACAGACACTTGTTATTTGAGATGGTTGACCAAGCTTAAATAATCTAGCATGGTCGAAGTTTTTAGATCTTATTTTGAGCAACTGACCATCCACACCAAAGTCATGTTCAATACATTTTTCAAGGAATTATTTATCATTTATATGAAAGAAGAGATACATGCACAAGTATTAATGGCTCATCCTCCTACTTGGTTGGAAGCCTCTCAAAGATCCTGGGAATCCCAAAAGGTGGTGAATGATTGAATTTAAAAGACCTCATTTATTTCTCATTCTGATGCAGGAGCATCGCTCCACCTCAGCACGCACCAGCCGATTAGTACATGTGGTGCACATTCAAGGAAGGGAGAGGCGTCGCCCTCTAATTTGGCCTTCGACAATCTGAGGCGTGATCTAGGAAATTAATGTCGACGGGATGGAAGATCCAAGTTGTGCCTTCGCATAAGATGGAGATAAGGTCACCATTAAGTGGTTGACGGTAGGAGGGATCTGCATACGATTTGGAGCATATTTCCATCATTGTAATTTTCACATTAGATAGGCATTTTGAATGGTGATTTGAAACCACTAGCTTAGCTTGGAGGGAATCTAGTCGAGCCCCTCTTGTATAAATATTTATATTGTTGCCAATAGAAAGGGTTAGATAAGATAGAGTCAGAAAGGAGGAGAAATGCATAGGAGGTAGGTGTGTGTAGGGAGAAAAACACAGAGAGCCAAAACTCAGTTGTAGCTCAGACTCTACTATTGTAATGAACATTCTGCCATTAATAGAAAATGACATTTTTTTTTCTGTTATCAATTTATGTGAAATGGATGTTGTGTTATGAATGTCGTCTATATGCATTTGAATTGTAGATGAAAGTTAGAAATCATCTGCAGGGATAGAGATACAGTTTTCTATCTGCAATGGTGTTGAATTAAGTTTGTTTCTCTAGGCTAAGTGCAAGGAGTGCGCAACAAAGGGTGGAAACTATGTGAGCTAATGCAAGGAGTGTGTGTCTGAACTCAGTGGAGTCAGAAGAGAAGCTGCCAGGAGGGCATACCAAGATAATTCAAAGACTTGGGAGGAAATTTCAAGGCAGTTGGGTACCTTGGAAAGAAATATTGTGTAGGAGGAAACACAATCCAGAGTTATTGAACACTTTGAAACGAATTTCCAGGAGGGCATAGACCAAGTATGAGAGCATACAAGAACAAAACATTCAGAAGTGTTGGAATCCTTAAGAGAATCCCAGGGTTCCTGAACACTCTAAGGAAGGAAGGCTTTGCAAGAGTGCATCGACAAAGGAAAGGAGATATCTTAAGATGCTCATATAGGCTAAGGGAGAAGTCGTCGAGAAGCTTAGACAAGTGCAAGGAGTATGCCCAAGAGACTATAAGTCTATGTTACAAGATCAGGAGGAAGAATGAGAAGTTGCCAGGAGGGTATAAGAAAGTTCATAGAGGAACAGGGAACCACAAAGGTTTTCAAGCCGATCAAAGTCACATAAGAACCTGCACAGAACTCTGCAAGGAGTGCAAAAGAAGTTCAAGAATAGCCTAAGTCTCGAAGGAGGAATTTTCCCTAAGTGTGCAAATGGGTTGAGGACTTGCCAAAGTCTTGAAGACAGTGAAATATTCCATCGTCGGAGGAAATGGGTGGAAAAAGATCGAGAGGTTCAGGAGCAGGAACTTCGAGAGGTTTTTCGAGAGAAAAAAAGGATCTTCGCGAAGTCATGAAGAGCGATTTGAATCAAGGCCATCGGATCTAGAAGGACACGTGGCATAGATCCAAGTATTTTGGAGGAGGAACCCTTCGGAGAAAATTCAAGAGGAGAATACGCAAAGAGCTGAGAGTCGAAGTAATCTTGGTCGTCCATTTATATAGGACGTGTGGCGAGAAATCATCACTTTGTTGATTCACAAATCAGGAGAAGCAGAGTTGGGAGGAGAAAGGATTGTCGAAGTCTGAGCTCGTGATTCGATCTCAACCGTCGATCGCAAGGAGAACGCGGACCGTATATTTGGTCCCGAAGAATTCACCGATTCGGGAATCGGGAAAAAGGGAGAAAGGAGCTCGCGAAAGTTCTGAAGCATAGAATCATGAAGGGAGCTAGCCCACAGTCATAGTCTGTGGTCACATATAGGGGGGAAATCCTAGCATAGAGAGCTAGTGTCCGTTAGAGTTAAATTTGAAAAGCGCTAAGGAGAGGGTCTGCGGGTGCCACATAACCTGCATCGAGAAAGTAAAGGGCATGTGTCAAGTTAAAATTGGTTCCCATTAGGGGCCCGATGAACCATTCAGTTCAATGACTTGAACGATCCTAGACCGAGAGGTCGAGCAACCCCGAAGGAGAAGGAGAAGGGGACGGGGTTTGTGACAAGTGGTATCAGTGCCTGATTTTTCTCTCAAGTGGAGAGAAGAGGATAAGTTTTTTTTTTATCAGAGCCTGATTTTTCTCTCAGATGGAGAGAAGAGGATAAGTTTTTTTATCAAATCCTGATTGTCTACAGATTGTAGGAAAAGGTGAAGAGAGACAGAGTAATACGCTTTGTGGAGACTGTTACAAGGTGTGCAACAGATGGTAAACAACCAGGTGGGTTGTAGGTGAAGCAAGATGGTCGTTGGAATTTATGAGTGTGGTCGAGGAGAAGTCCATTCACAAAGGATCAAAGCAGAGATGGACAAGGAGCTCAAGGAAATACGGGCAGAGATGGAGAAGCTATCATTAAAGATGCAACAAGAGGAAAAGGTGTGTTGGAGGTATGAATGGCTTTTGAAGAGGACAACTAAATGGATTGTTCAAAAGTTGTTGGTTAGAAGGAAACAACAAGTGTTAAAAAGGTGGATGAGGAATGTTAAAAACCTTAGTGATGAGGGAAAGAGATCTGGCAGAGGTCCCGTAGGTTTCCAGGTGGGCAATGAGAAGGGATCAGTGGATCTCATAAACTACCAGGTGGGAAGAGGAGACATCCTGAATTACCAAGTGGGCAAGGGAGGAGAGATGATATCAGTTGAGAGTTCACGTTAGAGGGTGTTGACAGATGAGGAGGAGGCTGAAGAAATACCTCACGCAGGTGAAGATTCATGCGGAATTGTGGGTCATGTGAATGAATATGTTGAGAAGTTAAAAAATTTCGCCGTTGAGGAGGAGTATCAGAGAACCATTCTCATCATTGGGGGAGTCGATATATTCCTGCCAAGTGACTGAGGAGAGGTTAGCACGGAGGTTGCATATGCAACAGAGGGATGACAAGCAGAGACTATCATGGAGGAGGAACAGATACTAAAGTTTGTACCAACAGGAGGAGAATGCCCAGTTGGATTACTCACCCAGTGGGAGATGGAGTTAAAGGCACTGGAGGATTGGTTAGATAGTCTAGAACCAAAAGGTGGCTTCCATAAGATAGCCATTCCAGAGGAGACACACTAGCACGAGTTGCAGCTGGAGAAAGTTGAAATGGAACCAGCCGAAGAACTAACAGGATTCAATCTGTCAAAAGTAATAACTGAGCAGAATCCCAGTGACGAGAAGCCTACAGGAGTGGAAGCTGCAGCAGTGTGGAAAACTAAGGCCACAAGAGGTGAAGAATATAACTTGGGAGATCGGTGTGATTTACCCATGGACAAGGAAGAAGTGCAGCAAGCTAGTCTGCAAAAGGAGAGCCAGTCAATGGAGTAGTTGGACGAGGTGGTTGAGGAGATAAGGAAGTTGATGTTGGGGTTGGTAGAGGAAGCAGTCAACAAGGAGAAGTTGGACAAAAATAAACCTGCATGAGTAGTGGGGATGATGCAGCGAAGAAGAGGATTAGAAAGACATCTCCAAGAAAAAGTTTGGGACCTA
Organism: Picea glauca; assembly: GCA_000966675.3. NCBI lineage: Eukaryota > Viridiplantae > Streptophyta > Pinopsida > Pinales > Pinaceae > Picea > Picea glauca. The sequence goes on along the minus strand of JZKD02S2068453.1, from coordinate 176,721 downwards.
GGAGGATTTCAATAGAGATGGAAACCTCATGAGCAGGAGCTCATGATTTTCGTAGTCGTGGATTATGATGCAGGATCATCGCTCCACCTCATCACGTGCCAGTTGATTAGTATGCGTGGTGCGCATTCAAGGAAGGGAGAGGCTTCACCCTCTCATTTTTCCCTCGAGAATCTAAGGTGTGATCCAGAAAATTAATGTTGACATGATGGAAGAGCCAAGTTGTGACTTTTCACAAGATGGAGATAAGGTCGCCATTAAGTGGTTGACGATAGGAGGGATCTGCATCCAATTTGGAGTGGATTTCCATCATTGTAATTTTTCCATTAGACATGTGTTTTGAATGGTGATTTGACACCACTAGCTTAGCTTGGAGGGAAACTCGTTGATCCCCTCTTGTGTAAATATTTGTATTGTTTCCAGTAGAAAGGGTTAGCTAAGATAGAGTTAGCAAGGAGGAGAAATGCATATGAGGTAGGTTTGTGTAGGGAGAAAAACATAGAGAGTCGAGACTCAGTTGTAGCTCGGACTCCACTAATGTAACGACATTCTGCCATTAATAGAAAATGACACCTTTTTTTTCTGTTATCAATTTATGTGAAATGGATGTTGTGTTATGAATGTCGTCTATATGCATTTGAATTGTAGATGAATGTTAGAAATCGTCTGCAAGGATAAAGATACATTTTTCTATCTGTAAGGGTCTTGAATTAAGTTTGGTTCTCTAGGCTAAGTGCAATGAGTGTGCGAAAGAGGGTGGAAACTCTGTGAGCCGACACAAGGAGTGTGTGTCCAAACTCAGTGGAGTCAGAAGAGAAGCTGTCAGGAGGTCATAGCAAGATAATTCATAGACTTGGGAGGAAATTTCAAGGTGGTTGGGTACCTTGGAAAGAAATATTGTGTAGGAGGAAACACGGTCCAGAGTTACTGAACACTCTGAAATGAATTGCCAGGAGGGCATAGAGAAAGTACGAGAGCAAACAAGAAAAACACATTTTGAAGTGTTGGAATACTTAAGAGAATCCCAGGGTTGTTGAACACTCTAAGGAAGGAAGGATTTGCAAGAGTGCATCGAAAAAGGAAAGGAGATGCCTTAAGATGCTTAGATTGGCTAAGGAAGAAGTCATCGAGAAGCTTAGCCGAGCGCAAGGAGTGTGCCTAGGAGAGTGTAAGTCCATCTTAAAAGCTCAGGAGGAAGAATGAGAAGTTTCCAGGAGGGTATGAGAAATTTCATAGAGGAACGCGGAACCGCGAATGTTTTTGAAGCCGAGCAAAGTCGCAAAAGAACCTGCGTAGGACTCTGCAAGGAGTGTAGAAGAAGTTCGATAATAGCCTAAGTCTCGAAGGAGGAATTTTCCCTAAGTGTGCAAAGGGATCGAGGACTTGCTGAAGTCCCAAAGACAATGAAATCGTCCATCGTTGGAGGAAACAGGTGGAAAAAGATCGATAGGTTCGGGAGCAGGAACTTCAGGAGTTTTTTCGAGAGAAAACAAGGATCTTCGCGAAGTCACAAAGAGCGATTTGAATCCAGGTCGTCGGATCTGGAAGGACACGTGACAAATATCCATGTATTTCAGAGGAGGAACCCTTTGGAGAAAAGTCAAGAGGAGAATACCCAAAGAGCTGAGAGCCGAAGTAATCTTGGTTGTCCATTGAGATAGGACACGTGGCGAGAAATCAACACTTTGTTGATTCAAAAATCAGGAGAAGCAGAGTTGGGAAAAGAGAGGACTCGCTAATTTCAAGCTCGCGATTCGATCTCAACCATCGATTGCAAGGAGAACGTGGACCGTAGATTTGCTCCCGAAGAATTCGTCGATTCGGGAATCGGGGAAAAGGGAGAAAACAGATCACGAAGGTTCTAAAGCACGGATTCGCGAAGGGAGCTAGCCCATAGTCATAGTCTGTGGTCACATCAAGGGGGGGAAGCCTAGAATAGAGAGCTAACGTCTGTTGGCGTTAAGATTTGAAAATCGCTAAGGAAAGGGTCTATGGGTGCCACATAATGTGCGTCGAGAAAGTAAAGGGCTTGTGTCAAGTTAAAATTGGTTCCCATTAGGGGCCCGACGAACCATTTGGTTTGGTGACTTGAACGATCCTAGACCGGGAGGTCAAGAAACCCTGAAGGAGAAGGAGAAGGGGGGCAAGGTTTGCGACACATCCCCATCCCATTATTCCCCCCCATCAATCCCTCTCCATCCTCTTCACCTCTCAAGATGGATAAGTTAACATGATCCCAAATTGCATAGAGCCAAATTAAAGGTCCTACTACAACTGTAATGATAAATATTTCCCTAGGTATAAATGTAAGGAGAAAAAACTCTTTATGGCCATTTTAGAGGAAATTTGTGATGAAGAAGATGAATTTATAACTCCAAAGGCTCTTCATCCATCTACTAAATACATTCCCCATCTAATCATAGGATTTTGAACCATAGATGAACCAAATATACTCCAAGAGTTTCTCGTTTCCAGTGTCATTTTCCATAGTACCATCCCTTATTCATCACCAATCATCATGGTCCTGAATAAAGAAGGTACTTAGCACATGTGTCCTGACTTCCTAACTCTGAAAAATATGGTTTTCAAGGGAAAATTTCCCATTCCAATCATTGATGAACTTTTGGATGAAATCAACGGTGGTCAACTCTTCACCAAACTCAATCTTTGAATGGGATATCATGAAATTCACATGAAAGAAGTGAATATTCCTTAAACGTATTTCTGCACTCGTGAAGGCCATTGTGAGTTCTTGGTCATTCCCCTTGACCTTTGCAATGCACCTTCCACCTTCCAAAGCCTCATGAAAAAATACTTAAACCCTTTCTACATCATTTTATCCTCGCCTTTTTTTACAACATCTTGATCTATAGTAAAACTTGGCAAGCCCATGTCACCCATGTGTATTAGTTATTACAACTACACATTGATCATATACTCCTTCTTAAGAAGTCTAAATGTGCATTTGGTGTCTCTAGAGTGGAATAATTGGGATATATTGTTAGTGATGATGGTTTGCATGTGGATCCTAATAAAAATAAAGTGATGAAGGATTGGAATTGCCCCAAAACTCTTAAAATTTTAAGAGGTTGTCTTAGTCTCACTAGTAATTATAGAAATTTTGTAAGGAACTATGGTAAGATTGTAGTTCCCGTCACAACCTTGCTAAAAAACTGATTTTGGTTGGAATGACACCACAGAATGGGCCTTCTAGGACTTGAATAATGTTATGTGTACAACCCCAATACTCGCTTTGCCTATCTTCACTAAAACCTTTGTCTTGGAATGTGAAGCTTAATGTAAAGGCATCGGAGTATTACTCATGCAAGAGGAATGAACATTGGCTTTTACTAGCAAACAACTATGTGAGAGACACTTGGGAAAATCCACTTATGGAAAGGAGATGGTGTATATATTTCATGTTGTGGATATCTGGCATCCATACCTCCACAAACAACATTTCCAAATCAAAACCAATCATAGCCTAAAATACTTCATGGAGAAAAGGATTTCTTCCCCTGAGCAACAAAAATGGGTCACTTAAATGTTGGGGTATGACTATGAGATAATTTATAAGAAGGGAAAGGAGAATGTGGTAGCAGTTGCTCTCTCTCGAAAATATGAAGAGGAAGGGTATCCCATTTCATTGTCTTTCATAGTATCATAGTGATTGAGTGATGTCCACAAAGAATGGCTAACATATCCCAAGATCATTAGACTAAACCAACAACTCTAAATGTAACCCCATGCATATCACGAATACACTTGGAAAAATGAAGTGATTCATTATAAAGGATGTCTTTATTTAACCAAGTAGTGAACTTTCAGATCATGGGTATTTTCTGAACTACATTCCTATTCTACAATAGGTCATTCATGTTTCATAAAATATATGAAATGATCAAATGTTATTTTTTCTGGGAAGACATGAAGGACATATGCAGCTTTGTGGCAGTGTGTGACATTTTCCAATGACACAAGGGGGAGACAGTGAAACCTACAATTAAAATCCAACCTCTACCCATTTTTCCAGTTGTATGGATTGACATTTCTACGGATTTCATTGTAGGGTTACCAAATTTTGGCAATAAATTTGTAACCATGGTTGTAGTTGATCGCCTTTCCAAAAATTATCATTTTTGTTCTCTCTGAAATGCCTTCAAGGCCTTTTCTATAAATAAAGTATTCATGAATAGTGTATTTAAACTCCATGGTATGTTTCACTTGATTATGATAGATCATGACCCCACCTTCACTATCAATTTCTGGAAATAGTTTTTTTGGCTCCAGAACACTCAATTAAATCTCAACATAGCATATCACCCCCAAATTGATGGTCAAAATGAAGATATCAATAATTTCTTGGAACATATTTTCAAATATTTACTTCAAAGAGATAATCCCAATGGGTTTAGGGGCTACCTATAATTGAATGGTAGTATAATACAACTTCTCATGGTGCCACTCAAATGAATCCCTTTGAGGTTTTCAATGCCCAAAATCCCCCATTAGTAGTATCTTATTTACTTGGAGTCTCTATGGTGCAGTTGGTTGACAAAACCCTCATATCTCAAGCTAACATTCTCCACACTCTCAAGTATAATTTGTTCATGGCTCAAAACATGATGAAGCAATAGGTTGATCAGTATCATTCTTAATTCAATTTGACAAAGGGGATATGGTGTTCCTATTGAAATCCTCTTACTCCAACACCTAGGTATCTTGTTATATAGTGATTTCCTTACATCAAATCAAATTAGCAGCTCACAAAATAAAAATACACTGCTAAAATATTCAACTCAAATAAATCTAGTGGAAGAAAAACTAGAAACCAAATCATAAACACCAATATTTTTGGGTAGATACCCTTGGAAAAACCCCCGAGGGAAAACTAGTATTGAGATGATTTATTATGATAAAATCAGGGCTCTTGTAAAAGGGATAATGGCCCACTAAGATAAATCAACTCCAGACAAACCTAGAAAACTATGATATGTTGTACGACCCAGATACGACACATGTGTCAAAGTGTATGTGCCTTTCATTAAGTAAACCCGCATATATGTGTCTATCTCCATTGACGCTCGTGTACACGACCTCAATGACTGTATGACAAAATCCATATAGTGAAACCCTTTCATATGGATTTTCTCAATTGAAACCCACTTGTGTCTGCCTCTGTTCTCTCTTCTCCTTGACCTAATCTCTATACGAAATTCCTTCTCCACCTATCCTAGATATCCTTGAATCATATTCCTTCGTGATCCAACCCACTCTGTGTCAACTATTTTCTCCTTCACCCTAGCCTTACTTTTATAAGATTGATTTATAACCTAACCCTAATCTCCAAAGTGATTGACGGTTGAGATTACTTCTCACCTCACTTGATATTAATGTTGATTAACTTTAGCATTTAAATAACTCAACTAATTAATAAAAGAACTTTACTTTAATAATTCCTTTAATTAAAGTAAATTCAAGGATAAAAGGATTTGGACAATTTCCAAATGTCTAAACACAGACCTATGTGGAAATACATGTCTGATGCTACCATGCATCAACACTCCCTCTTATCAAGGAAGGTATTTTTCACCACTCCAAGATTTTCTTTGAAAAAAAAAAACTTCCCTTTTACCAAGGGTTTGGTCAGAATATCTGCAACCTTCTCATATGTGGAAATACATTGAAGCTTCATTGCTCCCTTATGGATATTATCTCGAATAAAGTGGTATCTAATCTCTTTATACTTGGACATGTCATGGAACTTTTGGATTACTAAGAGGGGGGCTGAATCATTAATGAGAAATTTATACACTTTTAACCACAATTTATATTCCTTTAATTTATTCAACAATGTTCATCAATTAATCATTAATATTTTATTGCATCATATAACATTAACATCCATCAATGCATAATAAACAATAATAGGCACATCCACACAATGCACAATACACCAATATTTTACGTGGAAACCCAATGCAGGAGAAAACCATGGAATGTTTTTCTTATATGTCGTTAATAATTACATTCAAGGAAGCACCAACTTCCAATTCTCCAGTTGCAACTAGAAGGAGGCTCTGACCCCCTATTTTCAGGCTACAACCTAAGGGAAGTTGCACCTCCCCAATTCTATAGCTACAACCAGAAGGAGGATAAAACCCCCTATGTTCTCTGACTACAACCAGAAGGTGGCTACAACCACCTAACCTTGCCCCATCCTCTCACCCTAAAATATAAGTGAAATGATGAAACCACTACCACATTATCATTGCGAGATATACCATTGTAAACCTATACCAATCTGTCCCAACAACCTGTAACCAACCTGTGCCATTGTCTTATAACCAACCTGTACCTATACTCAGCCTATACCAACAAAACCAACAGGTACGCGACCTATCTATTATGCAACTTTCGTATGTATGCAACCTTTATATACTGCAGCATGCGTATGTACGCGGCATGTCTATACTACAACCAATGTATGCCTTTTGAAACTAGGGTTTTCACCTTCCTAAATAACTTCGACCCTTTGTTTCCTCTATCACATCAACCTGCAACTTCTCCCAACATGTACCAATCAACCTATACTATCAATCATGTATGTCAATCACTCACACAACCTGTACCATCACAAGTGCATCAACTATGCATATCACAATACCTCATAACCATCACCAAGACCAATATGTGATTTTACTAATATATCAAGATATATATGCCACATCATCCATATATCATGTGTCAACAATACTACTAGTAAGTGCCTCTAAACATGTATCAAACATGTACCAATCATGTGTCACCAACACTACTAGCAAGTGCCTCTAAAAATGCACCACACATGTACCAATCATGTATCAATAAGTCAAACTATGACTCATCAAGATGTACCAACATCACCATACCATACACCTCATGTATGTGCCAACTCATCAACTATATGTCCCAACATGTATCTCAACCATATACCAAAGACATATACCAATATAACCAAAAAAATTCCTCTTATCAATACATCACACAATACATGATCCAAATACCATAAACCCTTACATCAAACCATGTGTCAAAACCTCACTGTTATGTAGCCTCAAGTGTGTACCAATCATATATCAATACCGCTAACAAAATCCTCTCACAATGTACCATAAGATATACCAATAACACTCACACATGTACCAACCATGTACTACAACAAATCTTCCTCAAACTAACCAACAACTTCACTAGCACATCACAACCAAAAACCCTCAACCGTGTACTAAAAAATACAAGATATGCCTCAACACTCACCGCAACAAGATGTAACAATAATGAATACTAAATATACCTGTTTTTTTATTTTTGTAGATATAGCTCATACAATAAGTGTCATACAACCAACAACCTCTCTAGGGAAAACTCTCAATATCCCATAACCATATCACATGAAGACAAAAATATCCAACTACTCATAAGAATGTGACATACCTTTTGAATCTATAGATAGATCTGTTGTACCTAATCACCGTAGGCTTTCCTAGGAGATTTCTTTGAGAATCTAGAGACCTGGCATATTCATATCCTCAAGCTTTCATGGCTTTTCCCAATTGTACGCGACTATTCCTTCTTCAGCATGCATATGTACACACTATGTTCTCCTTTGGAATCTATATGCATGTACTTTGTTCCACTGTAGCCTGCGTACAACTCAAAAACTAGGTTTTTTTTCAGTGTTTCTACAACTCTGAAACTTTCGTCGTCAACCCTCCTTTACTACCTCAGACTTGCGTAACTTGATGTATCAATGTGTACCTGCAGTAGACCTTTCACACAATAGATATTAAATGATATTCCAATAGGTAGGGTAGGTGTTAATGGGACAGTGTTTCTCTCGTATTTATACTTCCATGTAGCTTCCTCAAGGGTTTACCTTCTAACCAACTTAACCCAACTTCCTTCTTCTAAAGCTAGCCCACTTCTAACTACTTGTCCACTTACAACCACTTTATCCACAAATAGTAATCTCTCCACTTCTAGTTGCAACTAACTTTATTATTTAATAATTTATTTTGAAACCACTTTGACTTACCCATAAATAGTAAACTCACCACTTCTTGTTGCAACCACTTTGAGTACTTTATTATTTAAATATTTTTTCTTTACTCACAACTTCTTGTTGCAACTAACTTTTCTATAAATAGTCAATTCATAAATTATTTGCCCTTAACTAACTTCTTGTTGCAACTAACTTTTCTATAAGTAGTCAATTCATAAATTATTTTCCCTTAACTAACTTCTTGTTGCAACCACTTTATTATTTAATTTATTTCTTGGTCAACCACTTTGACTATTCAATCTTTTCATCTCAACTACTTTACCATAATTACCAAACCCACAACTTCTTTTTGCAACTACTTTATTTTAATTATTTTCCTAATACAACAACTATACGCATGATTAACTCCTAGTTACCATCAATTTGACTAGTACACGTCTTCTAGGAGATTCTAGAATAATTTGACTTCTTTGACCTTCTAGATAACTCATGAGGGTTCTCCAACTTCACATGGCCATAAATCTCTAACCGTGAGGAGTTATGTGACATTCCACATATCACCATAAATGGCATGACATGTAATATCCATCTAGAATAATCTTAACTGTAATGTATTAGTCTCCATACCATTATACATCCCCTTAACCATATTGTTGTGCTACTTGAATTCACTACCGGACTTCTCCAAGGGTTGACACAAATCTCTAAGGGTTTACATCAATCTATAATATCACTCTCCAAGGGTTGACATCAATGAAAACCAACAATCCAAACAAACTATCCATCAATCTAAGAAGACGGTCTAACAGGAATACTAGATTCTCCGAGAGTTTGATACAACTATGATTATGTTAGTATATCACCATAGGCTCCAACTCCTGATCAAATAAATCTGTAAACAATTTGTGAAGCCAAATGGATTCACATCTAGCCATACTCCCTTCCATATACTATGCCTCTACTTAGCTGAGTGTTACAAAAAATTTCTTCCTGCTGAACTAAGTAATCTTTGTTGGTCCCAAGCAAAAGCAACACCCCGAACTGCTCTTTGTGTCTACTACACTCCCTACCCAATCTAAGTTTGTATATTCCTACAAATCCACTCCATATCCTTCAATATACCTCAATATATAATCTGCTCTACCTCTCAAGTATCTGAGCACATGATTTACTTCTATCTAATGCACCTTCCTTGACTCCACCATGAACTGACTCAAGATGTTCATAGCAAAACATATATTTGGCCTAGTATTGACAAATACATAAAGGAACCTATCAACTTCATGTATATCTTGGGATCCACCAACTATGAATCTGAAGTGAGAAATTTCTTCAAATTGGTGTGTTGAGGAAAAGGTATGGAACACCTTACTCAATCATTTTCATATATTTCCTGGCTAGGACATGAAAGTTGGGAATATCACCTGGGGTTTATAGTCTCAAAATATTCACTCAATTTGCAAGTATTGCTTACAAGGACTGAGGTTGATTTTATAATTTTAAATATGTTGCAATATACAATAAAATTTATAAAAGCTTTTGGAATGTACACAGGTTTTATGATAAAGTAAACATGGAGATTGTTGAGTCTCCATTTTGACACCTCTATTACCCTATATTATCCTCTATCTGAGTCAAATTTACCTCTGACATGTGTATATTTTGTCCATTTCCTCCACAAACCTACCTTGTGACCTTATTCATATGCATAATGAGGTAACCCATGTTAAAACATGATTTTTTTTTCTTGATTAATTGGGATTAAATGGTTGATTATGTATGCTCCTAATTACTTTCACTATTATTTAGCAGCTTCATGACAAGGAATCACCTCATATGATACTTCCATTGGTCTGGTACTGCATCGACCCACTGATCTGGTACCCCGCCTGATCCAGTACTTCGTCTTATCTGGTACCAATACTCCTCCTAATATGGTACTTTGTATTGATCTGGTACTACCTTTGCGTTCATCCAGTACCATCTCTGAGCCTCTTTTGGTACCAGCTCTGCACCTCTTCCGGTACCAGCTCCATCCAGTACCATCTTTGCACCTCTTCACATACCATCTCTACGCCTCTTCTGGTACCAGCTCCATCTGGTACCACTATTGCATTGGTATGGTACCCAGATTTATGACTGTGCTAGTCTGGTACTAAACCCCTGCCTACAGGATTCTAGTACCAACTATGCTAGTTCGGTACCAACTATGCTAGTCCGGTACTAGAAATAATTTGAAATGTTGGAATGTCTCTAGAATAAAATTGGGGACATGGGTTTTGTCCAGAGCAGCGTTTACATGCGGAAACATGAAGAAGAATTCACCCATCTCACACGTGTGGACCTCCAACTCAGAGGGAATGATTCTGCAAAAATTAACAAAAATCTCAAACTGCCAACTTGCGCCTTGATTTCCATGCCAATGGAATCAGATCTATAAATTATACGAAATGGGTTTTGTCTAGAATGTGGAAAATTGATTAATAAGCGGGCACGTTTCCAAAATTTGAATTTGATTAGAAGATATCGGTGGATCTCTACCTCGAATCTGCCCAAATTGATGAAAAACCTAGATTTTTGGGATTTATCCTAAAATTGTAAAAAATGTTTTCTTAGTTTGGGGATTCGGTTTCATCTATTCCTCCATGGATTTTATATATAAATAAGACCTCATAGGTCTAAATCCAAGGAGGGGGAATTTTTATGTTGTAAGGTTGGTTCTTGAAGGGAAGAAGAATAGTTATGATGTAAGATTGGTTTTTGAAAACTATTGATTGTACTCTGTTTTTCTGAAATAATGAGATAAGTTGCAATTCATGGATTTTGTGGGTATGATCAAATCTTATTTTCTGTAAGTGTTTCTTAATCTTCATTGCTGGTACGGAAAGGGCCCACCGACCCAATCAAGGTAAGCTTCATTGTATTTTATTTGTAAATATAATTCTGGAGTTTTGTCTGTGTGTGAATAGAATGATTCTGTAATTAATCATAGCATTTAAGTTTAGTCCTGCTATGTTTCAGTGATACATTTGATGACATTGAGTGAGTAATAATATTGTGTACAGTATGAGTGAAATGATTCATGATTGATTAACTGTTATTTCTGTGTGTGTCATTTTCTAGATTAGATATTTTAATGATTGTTCTTATCTTGCAAGAATGAGTCTCAAGTGGAGCCTCTATCTCTCACCCTACATGAGTCTGCAATGGAGTGCTCCCTTCCACTTATAATTTCCTTTCAGAATTAATTAAGTTGCATCTTATGAATACAGGTATAACTAATACCTCTATCTCTCACCCTACATGTGCCTAAAATGGAGTGTCTTCCTTCATCCATGATTTCCTCTAGCATTGATTGATGTCTTCTTTTGAGAATATGCAGAGTGTTAGTTGTTATTAGTCTAGATGTTGCAGGAAAAAAGTCAAAGTTCATAATTCTACTTCATGAGCCTATAATGAACAAACTAGTCACTTGAACAAGAGTTTGAATCATATTTATTTTATGAGCTTTGCTTTCTAGCTTTTGAATTGTGTGAAGATTGTTATTTTTAAAAGTGTGTGTTGGTTTCTAAATGGTTTTCTTATCTAAACTATACTAAACAGACATAGGAACCTACCTGTTATCGGCACATATAGTGCATCAACTCTACTAATTACGAATCTCCATCGATAATTTATGTTTGGTAATATATTATGCATATAATTTCACCAACATAGATCAAAAGCAAAAAAGTAACCAAGTCACGAAAACATATGTATGAGAGAGAATAGCAATTTGATTTTATTTCATTTTGCGATACCAAAAGTGTTTTTCTCTTTACAAACCCCTACGAGGGTATGGACCAAAGTCTAATTTAGAGATCTTCGATGAACACCATACAAAAAGACTCTGACATTAAAGTAAAACTGAAATTAATAATCTGGATCATCTTGCCACAAACTGCTGCCATTTTGACTCTGCAAGATACCATTTATCAGCAATGACAATTAATTCACAAATAGACAAGAATACACAGACTATCAAAGATGAATCAACACCTCTAAAACAACTGGTTGAAAGTGTGGTTCAGTCTTGAACCTTGTTGTCTACAATAAGATCCTGTTGTCAACAAGAGAATTAGGATTTCAAATAAAATCAGAAATGAATGAAAAATGAAACTATCTTATGTAACTAAAGAGAAAACCTTAGTCTTTTTTTCTCCTTCTATTCTCCCCCTTTTGTCTCTTCTTCTCGTTGAGTTTTTATCATTTCCCAATAAGTTGAAGTAGTTCAACTACTTTCTTTAGTAAAGTTGATTTAACTTAACTAATTAGTTTAGGAGACATAAATAATAATAATAATATAGTTAAGGGTCTTAATTAATAATAACTAAGTAGGTGGGACCCTTTGTGACTCTCATCATTTCTTCTTTTTAAATCATGAAATCTAACACACAAAAGATAACCATTTTGACCATATGCCACCCTTGTAACTCACTTGAATATCTTTTAAACTGGATATTTAAATATCAACAATAATTTATATCATATCCAAAAAGAATATATATCCACATTATCTACAAAATATCAAAATTAAGGCTTGTTGTCCAAAATATGTTGAAAACCATTAAACACTATCCTCATCAACTCAATCACATAAAACATAATTTCAAAACCTTATTTTCCACTTTGTGAGGCAATTTTCCTTTTTTCAATATTGTTTCCCTTACACTTTTCTTAAAGAGCTTGCCAATGACTCTAACATGACTGAAGACTATTGAGAGAATGTGTTGTTATAAGCTTCTATTACAGACCAAGATTGAGGGTGTAACTCATTGCCTTCTTGGAATGAAATGTTTCCCTTTAATGGACTGATATTGTTGCATGTTATTTCACTGATACATGGCCCTAAAATGGACTGATACTGCACCCTATTGTGGACCGATATAGAAGCCTCATGTGTATTGGTATTCGTTGCCTATATTGATTGTTATATCAGCCTCATGTAGACTAATATGTGTTACCTATATTACTATTATAGAAGCTTCCTTTCTAGACTGATATTTGTTTCTTATATTACTGTTATAGCATCCTCTTGTAAACTGATATGCGCTGCCTATATGGACTAATATACTTCAGCACATTAAACAAGCACTCACACCCTCACAAAACACAATGACAATAAGGAGGTTCGACCTCTACTTATATAGGAATGGAGAGGTGAATGAGAGGGCTCGAATTAGAAACTTTATTGCATGCTAGACATAACTCGACTTGACACTTTAGTTCAAGTTTAGAACTTGAATTTACACTTCAGTTACAACTCTCCCTTGGCATGGAACTGCATGTTATGCCAACTCAACAATTGACTTGACCTTGATTGGACATGCATGTGAACTACTCATCATGCACATGACATGCATGCAACATGCAGTGTGCATGCATGCATGCAACATGCAACATGTGACATGTAACATGCAACAAAAACTTGACAACTTTGACTTTGACCTAGACATGCAATTTTGACTTTTACAACTCAACTCTTTACATGGCAATTTGAATTTCTTCATGGTGGATGGTGTTATATGTTCCAATGCACTAGATCAATTCATTTACATAATTTGCAATATCAGGAAGATTGTTTGTTTCTAGCTCATAGGAATTTTATGTTCAACCTAACTTTTGCTAGATGCCTTGACTTTTTCTCATGGCTCACAAGGCTTGACTAGGCTCACAGAGGTTGTATGTTCCCCTTGAAATTTTCACTAGTTTTTCTATGCTAACATAGGTTGTGTGTTCCCCCTCACTCTTGCACTAGACTATCTATGCTCACAGAGGTTGTACTTTCCCCCTGACTTTTGCCTTAGACTTACATCTTGAATTTTGTCTTAGACTTACAAGGCTTCTACCTTTTCCTTGGGTTGACTCACAAGATCATATAGCATATCATTTGTCTTGACTTTTGGTTTGACTCATAGAGGTTGTACATTCCCCCTAGATTTTGTCAATACCTCAAAAGGTTGGTTGATTCTCCAAATCTCCCTAGCTAGCCTCGGAGTGGCCCATATGACCTCTCATTGGAGAATGACTATCAATGCTGCCAAATTTAACACTCCCTCTCAGGGAGGGAGTCATTCTCATCCACACCAACCTTTCCTCTTAGTTTCAAAAACTGTCTCAATGGAAATGCTTTGGTCAGGATATCAGCTACCTGCTCGTTCGTGGCTATTTACTGTAGATTTACATTTTTTCTCTGGACCAAGTCTTGAATGTAGTGGTACTTCATGTCAATCTGTTTTGACCTGTCATGAAATATCGGGTTCTCTATCAGTTTTATTCAATTTTAATTATCACAGTGAACCACCATCGTCTCGAGCTTGTCACCAAACGACCCAGAAACCAATTTTATGAGCCATATTGTTTCCTTGCTAGCATCACTTGTTGTAATGTACTCATTCTATGTTGTACTATGTGCAATGGATCCTTGTTTCCTGCTTGACCAAGAGATCATAGTGGATCCTAAACTGAAGTAGTATCTGGAAGTACTCTTCCAATCCACTAGGTTTCCTTCCCAGCCTACATGTGCATACCCATGCAGAAATAAACCTCCAATGGATGTATATCTCAGGCCATAGGTAATGGTCCCTCTAAGATATTTCAATATGTTCTTTGATGCCACCTAGTGTCTTTGTCTTAGTTCAGCCATGAACTAACTCATTGCAATCATTGCATAGCATATATCTGGCCTGGTGTGGATCATATACATCAATGATCCAATTAGCTTCCTATACATGGTGGGATCCACCAAATCTGAGCCTGTATCAAAATCATGCAGCTTCCTCGGGTTGGTAATCATCGGAGTAGACATGGATTTACAATCCATCATATGAAACCTCTTTAACACATCCACTATGTATTTTCCTTGTGACATAAATATCTCGCCATATATTTGCCACACTTCCAACCCCAGGAAATAATGCATCAAGCCTAAGTATTTCATTTTGAATTATGAGATTAGCTCCCTCTTACACCAGCCTGTTAGCCCTTCATCTCATGTTAGAAAGATATCATCAACATACAAGATTAGTATAATAGTTTGGTTCCCTCTTACTTTGAAGTACAGGTTCGCATCAGCATCACTTTTATGAAATCTCAGGCTTTTAAGAAAGCCATCAATCTTGTCATACCAAACTCTGGGATCCTACTTAAGACCATACAAGGCCTTCTTTAGCTTTCATACATAAGTGTCTTTCTTATGCAGTACAAAACCATCTGGTTGTTCCACAAAGACCTCATGTTCAATCTTTCCATTCAAGAATGATTTTTTTACATCCATCTGATGTAACTTCCAACCAAGAACTAAAGCTAGAGCAATAATAACTCGAATGGAGGTATACCTGGCTACAGGGGAAAAAGTATCGTCGTAGTCAATTCCTTCTTTCTAAGTGAAGCCTCTGGCCACAAATCATTCTTTGAAATTTTCCACACTCTCATCGGTTGCATGTCTAATCTTATAGATTCATTTGGAAGAGATCATTGATTTTCCCTTTGGCCTTGACACAATGTCTCAGACATTGTTCTTTAGAATTGACATGTATTATTCAAGCCTGGAATCCTTCCATACTTGTGATTTATATTCTTCTTCAAATGAAGAAGGTTCAGCATTACTGATGTTTCTCATCAGTGCAACATAGCCTCCAAACCTGTGAGGTTGGTTACTTTCCCTGAAAGTTCCTTTGCAAGCAGCTATCTTTTCTACTTCCTGCATTTTTTCTTTAAACCATCATGGCTTCCTTTTGGCTGGAGTTTATTTAAGAGTTCTTTCCAACTCTTCAGTAGGTTCTAGGGGCTCATAAATTGGCCCTTCATGAGGTTACTCCCTCTGAACATCTGACTCTTCACTTTCAGAAGAGGGTGAAGCTGGTTGAACTGCTTCTAATTCCTATTGAAGCTCTTTGGATTTCTTGAATGCGGCTTCCTCATGGAAAGTCACATCCCTTCTTACCTCTATCTATCTCTGGCCTGGTACATAGATCTTGTAATCCTTGGAGTTCTCACTATACCCCACAAAAACCCATTTCTTTCCCGACGTTTCCATCTTTGTCCTCTTCTCCTTAGGGACATGAATATATATAAGACATCCAAATATCCTTAGATGCCCTACTTCAGGTTTGATTCCTGAGAGGACCTCTTCAGGAATCTTGTATTTCAAGATAGCATGTGGATACCTATTCTGAATATACATGGAAGTGGAGGTAGCTTTTACCCATAAATAATTTGGTAGATCCTGGTCAAACATCATGGCTTTTGTTGTCTCAAAAATTGTCATGTTTTTCCTCTCAGCAACGCCATTTTGCTAAGGGTTATATGGTACGGTCAATTGTCTCTTGATTCTTGCTTTCTTGTAGAAATCATCAAACTAGAGAGATTCAAACTCTCCTCCATTGTCTATTATAAGGGTTATGATGTGTTTCCTTGTCTGTTTTCAATAAATGCTTTATACTCTTTGAATTTATCAAATGTCTCACTTTTCGCTTTAAGAAAATAGATCCAACATTTTATTGAATAACAATCAATAAAAATGAAATAATACAAACAACCACTGAGTGCGGGAGGTGACATGGGACGAAATACATCAGAATGAACCAAATCTAAGATGGCATGAGCTATGTTGTCACTACTAGGAAATTCTTTCTTTATATTTTTACCTAGCATGCATCCTTTACAAATTTCATTTTTACTAAGAGAAATAGAGGGCATGCCACATACCATATTTTGCAGATCTAGAAGTTCTTTGAAATGAAGATGTCTAAGTCTTCTGTGCCACAACTCATTGGAGTTGGTCGCATGATGAGCTAATTCCTGAACCACTTGTAATGTCACAACGTACAGTCCTCCTATGTGAGACCCAATAGATTCTATTGTACTCAAGTGGCTACCTTTAGCCCACATAAGTGTCTTATTGTCCTTGAATATCACCCAATATCCCTTGTCCTCAAGGGTTGCAACTGATAGTAGATTCTTCCTGAGCCCTGGAACATATAATACTTCATCAACAAGAAGCCTAGTCCCATATTCCAATCTAAAGGAGATAGAGCCTACTCCCTCTATTTTGTAACATTTGTCATCCCCAAGTTCAACCTGCTCTACAAAAGATTTTGTCTTGAAATCTGCGAGGATCTCCTTGTACCTTGTTATGTGCTTTGATACACCACTGTCTACTAAACAAGTTTTCATCCCTGTGAAAATTGTACTGGATAAAGCAGAAACCAGGTAATATTATTTTCTAGTTTCTTTTTCATTAGAAGGAATTTTCTATTTTCTTTTGGATTCATCATCCTCAGCAGTTGAGGCTTGATTTTTCCCTTTCCTTGGATTTTTCTTCCTATACCAGTAGTATTTAGCAAAATGACCTAACTTATTGCAACTAAAGAATTTAATCTTTTATGTATCAATACTCTTGTCTTTGAACATACCTTCGGTGGTTGACTTCCTCTGAGATCCTTTCTAGAAAGTGACTTTATTCTTTCCCTTGAATCTTGATGCTAATGTTGAATGCTCTTCTTTGGTTTCCTCGCTCCTGGTAGTAGTGCGACTCTCCTCTTGGAGACAATCATGCCATAACCTCCCAAACGTGGGTTGAATCTCTCTCCCACTTACACTAGATAGGAAAGTATCCCATGAAGAAGGAAGACCATCAAATATGGCCTTCACTAAATCATCATCATCCACTGTGACACTAGTGACCAAGAGTTGATCTCTGATCTGGGCTATCCTGGAATAGAAATATGCTATTGATTCACCTTTCTCGATCTTCAAATACTTAATCTTGTTCTTAAGTGTCATCTTTTGACTTGGTGCTTGTTTCTCATACAGATTCACCAAGGTATCCATACAGTCCTTGAAATTCATTAATGAAGTCATCGATGGCATTATATTGTCTTTGACTGAGTCAAAGATGATTTGCATGGCCTTTGCTTGACTCTTCCTGAAGGTCTCTCTTCCTGCATTAGTGGTGGGTTCCTCCACCACTGTGGTTACATACTGCTCAAGATCATGATCCTGCAAGATATTCATTATCCTGAGCTTCCATACATTGAATTTGGAAGCTCCTTCGAGCCCATCCTTGGCCCTGACTGAAATGGATGATGCCATGGACCTCACACTGGAAAATTTATCAATCTCACTTGGATCTCTATGTGTACATGTTGTTGTACTTCAACAAGATTATCACACCATAATCTCTGATACCATGTTAAATTATGAGCTTGATTCAATATTGTAAGTTTCTTTTACTTCTAACTATACTTTTAACTTAGATTCTTAATGAATAATCAAAATTGAACAGTAAAAACCATAGAGAATAACCAACATGAATTTTCACACCATATGTACCTTAGGGAAACCCTACATAGGGAGAAAAAACCCAACAAACAAACTTCCTTTATTGCAAAAACAATGTATGACCACTTACAATATATCCACCATGAAAACTCTACTCTTAAAGAGCTTTCCAATGACTCTAACCTGACTAAAGACTATTTAGAGACTATGTTGTTATAATCTCCTATTACAGACTGGAATTGAAGGTGTAACGTGTTGCATTCTTGGACTAATATGCTTCCCTTTAATGGAATGATATTGTTGCATGTTATTTGATTGATACACAGCCCTAAAATGGATTGATACTATGCCATGTTGTGGACTGATATAGCAGCCTCATGTGTACCGGTATTCGTTGCCTATATTAACGGTTATAGTAGCCTCCTATAGACTTATATGTGTTTCCTATATTATTGTTATAGTAGCTTCCTTTCTGGACTGATATTCACTTCCTATATAATTGTTATAGAAGCCTCATGTAAATTGATGTGCATTTCCTATATGGACTGATATACTTCAGCACATTAAACAAGCACTCTCACCCTCACAAAACACAGTGACAATAAGGAGGGTCGACCTCTTATTATATAGGAATGGATAGGTAAAGGAGAGGGCTCGAATTAGAAACTTGATTGCATGTTAGACATAACTCGGCTTTACACTTTAGTTCAAGTTTAGAACTTGACTTTACACTTTAGTTACAAATCGCCCTTGACATGGCAATGCATGTTATGCCAACTCAACAATTGACTCGACCTTGACTGGACATGCATGTGAACTACTCATCATGCACATGACATGCATGCATGCAACATGCAACATGCAACATGCAACATGCGACATGTAATAAAAACTTGACAACTTTGACTTTGACCTACACATGCAATTTTAACTTTTACAACTCGACTCTTTACATGGAAATTTGAATTTATTCATGGTGGATGGTGTTACGTGTGCCAATGCACTAGATCAATACATTCCATCATTTTCAATATCAAGAAGATTGTTTGTTTCTAGCTCATAGGAATTTTATGTTCAACCTATTTTTTTCTAGATGCCTTGAATTTTGCTCATGGCTCACAAGGCTTAACTAGGCTCATAGAGGTTGTATGTTCCCCCTGAATTTTTGACTAGTCAGTCTAGCTGACAGAGGATGTGCATTCAACCTGAATTTTTCACTAGACTGTTTATGCTCATAGATGTTGTACGTTCCCCCTGAATTTTTCATTAGACTTACATATTGACTTTTGTCTTAGACTTACAAGGATTCTACCTTTGCCTCAGCTTGACTCACAAGATCATATAACATCTCATTCATCCTGACTTTTGGTTTGACTCACAGAGGTTGTACGTTCCCCATGGATTTTGTCAATACCTCACAAGACCGGTTGATTCTCCAAATCTCCCTGGCTAGCCTCAGGGTGGCCCATATGGCCTCTCATTGGAGAATGAATGTCGATGATGCCAAATTTAACTGCTTATAATAAGGGTAGTTCAAGCGTGATAGAACCCACTCATGATGAGGATTTAGAACCTTATTTCATATATGATTTCGATGATGATGAGGATGTGATTGTACCTCGACGTGATGATGAAACAAAAAAAATACCCTTATCTTTGCAACATTTGGAGAACCAATTTTTGGTCATAGAGGAGAAAATTGTGAAGGTGTTGACGAGCTTAGATAGTGCCCATAATTTTATTGAAGAACTTATGTGGAGAACCCAGTTGGAGGAGACAAAGGGGAGTTGCAGATGGAGTCACTAGTACCCAATTTCACATAATCAAAGAAGCACAAGAATAGATGAAATCCAATTACCTGCAGTTGTTCATGGATAGGGATTGTTATGCCCTATTTCTAGGGATAACTAAGGAGATGATGTCTCGAGGCCCTTATGTTACACATTATTTTCGTCATCCCTACGACCGTTAATGATGTAAACCTATTTTTTGCCTTCAGAGGGGTCAGTGGCCTGAGTTCCTGAAGAGAGAAGGGAGAAGAACTTTTCCTGAGAAAAGAAGTTTCATTTTCCCTTGTAAAAACCCTGTAAAAAAGGATGTTTGCAGGTTACTATATAAGAAGGGTGCGAGAATGCATGATTCTCACAGGTTGCACCATAGCTAGAAAGCCTCATCTTTTCCCTCATATGGACAAAGCCTCAAAATTACTGGAAGACATGACTATTTCACAACCTCAACTCCCAGCTGCTTATCGCAAGATTTCTCTCAACCCACCTGTAGTTGATGGAATGATCACTCTGGTCCCTTCACCGGTCAATCTGGTTGATCATGTCATCAATCTGGTCACGTCCTTAGTTGAACTAGTTGACAAAGTGGTTGATCCGATACCATCCTAGGTCAATCTCGTTCTCCCCTCAAAGAGCAAAACTAAAGAGGTCGATCCAATCCCATCCTCGGTTGATCCCACTCTCCCATTAGAGAGTGTCACCCAAGTGGTCTATCCGTTTACACCTGTCGACCCCATTCTCCCCTTGGAGAATGAAACCCAAGTGGTCGATCTAATCTCATCATCGGTCGATCCTACTCTCCCGCTAGAGATTAAACTCGATACTGCCCATTTTTTTCTCATTGATACAGACTCTGTCATGTCAGGGGGTATTCCTCCTTCTCCCGTGAAACTCTCTCCAAGTAATGAGGCCATCCGTTTTGATTGGGGTGTGCTAATTGGACCTCGTCTTCCCTCTCACGTTCCTTTCCAGATTACAGTACAGGTTTGTGGTCGAGATGTTCCTTAGACACTGATAGATGAAGGTTCGTCTGTTAGTATTTTGTCCTCTATTGCTTTGCAAGCTTTGGGTTGTCCTCCACTTGCGCCGGTTACGTAGAATCTGTTAGATTTTAACAGAAGAACCAGTCAACCTTTAGGGACCCTTCCTCAGTTTCCTGTAAATTTGGGAGGGAAAACTGTCTTTATTGACTTCATGGTAGTCCAAGACCCCTTGGATTTCTCTTTACTCCTTGGGTGAGATTATGTCTATGCCATGAAAGCTATTGTGTCTACTCTTTTTCGTGTGATATATTTCCCTCACGATGGACGGGTTGTGATTGTTGATCAACTTTCATTCATTGACCCCGCCTGGATTGCCTCCCTGAATGGTTCTTATATGCAGATGGTATCACCCCCGCCACAGGTCAATTATGTGGTGTTGTCTCCCATGACTTCAACTTCTGATGACTTAGATCTAGTAGTTGACACGATGATCTCTTCGATAGGGTTGCTAGAGCTTGATCTCTTTACTCCTGTCGCGACCCTCGACATGGTGTCCTTCCAGAGTGTGTTTCTTCCTTCCAATGAAGACCTCTTAGAAGACATGACCGAGTTTTGTCCCTTGACATGGTCTCCTTCCGGAGCATTGTCCTCTTGGTATCCATGATCAAGAAGACCTCGAGGATAGTTTTTGCGTCTTTGAGGCAACCTCGTTAAAAAATGAAACAGAGGTCTTTGAGCATGGTTTTTTTATTTCAAGCTCGTTAAAAAATGAAACCACTTCTGAGGATAGTTTTTCGTCTCTGTGGCAACCTCGTTAAAAAATGAAACAGAGGTTACAAGCATAGTTCTTGTTTCTATTTTAAGCTCATTAAAAAATGAAATAGTTTTCCCCCTCTCTATTTGAGTCAAGTCCTTCGTCTAGTATTTGAAGCTTCATTTCATTCTCCTTTGCAGTTGGATGAAATGAAGCTTGGGGGGCATTTGCCTCAGCCTCTAGACTTCATGTTGAAGTTGAGTCGCTAGATTCTTAAGCTGGGGGCTAAGTACCAACCATGTGAATTCGTAGATAATGCGTTGGGAAGTTCAAGCATAGTTTTCTATGGTTCAATCTTGTGTAAAAATGAAACCACTTACCTCAAGCATAATTTCCTTTGGCTCAAGCTTGTGTAAAAATGAAACCAGGTCCAAGCATAGTTTTGTTTAGTTTTTAAGCTTGTGTAAAAATTAAAATCTATTCCAAGCATAGTTTTGTTTTGTTTTAAAGCTTGTGT
>JZKD02S2068453.1:111440-153327 GCA_000966675.3 Picea glauca | reverse complement strand
GAAGAACTTTTCCTGAGAAAAGAAGTTGCATTTTCCCTTGTAAAAACCCTGTAAAAAAGGAAGTTTGCAGGTTGTTATATAGGCAGGGTGCGAGAATGCCTGATTCTCATAGGTTGCACCATAGCTAGGGTGCGAGATGTTCATAGGTTTCTCTATAGGTAGGGTGCGAGAATGCCTACATGTGGGAAAAAAAAGTGTTTTCTCTAATCTTTTAGAAGGAGAAACTTCTATGGTGAGGTGGCATCCGAATGGTTTGGATCTTACTCGCTTTCATGATTTAGTGAGATCATCCTAACCTCCTCACCTTATCCTCTTCAACTTATAAAAGGAGAGGAGTTATCATGGAGAAAGTTAGCTTTGGTTAGCTTTGGAGCTTTTTGGGATTAGCTTGGATTGGATTGAGTTTTGGAGATTTTAAGCTTGGCTAGATGAGCCACTTTGTCAAGATAGATTGTGAATATTATCAGATCTGTGCTCTCAGAATTCTTGGAGTGAAAGTGTGTGAGGAATAAAGGACAGTTGGAAGGGATCTTACGACATCAAGGTCATGGTTGTAACCTCTCTTTCACATTTAATATGATACAGTAATATGATTCTTTCCTATAAAGCTTGTTGTGTTTTATTGTATGATTCATTGATCACATACATAGATTTATATTGAGTTTATGCTATTGCTATCACTTTGGTTGGTTGCGTTCTTTTGCAGGATCATCATTGTATGAACGTTGGAACGGAGCTAGGATGGCGATGGTGAGAGGAAGTGGCATTTAAACGATATGTCACCTATCCCTCTTTAGTTAGTAAATTCAATATTTAAAACTTAAGGAAAGCGTCATGTTCTGGTGTGTTTTGTTCCAGATCTAGGTGGATCTAGGGAGATCAGTTAGTGTCCGCACCTACCGATTTGTCCGATAACACCTTAGGTAGTAGACATGGAGTAACAAAAGGAAGATGAGCAAGCAGGGGCCCCTATCATACCATGCACCACCATCTAATTGATGGCAGCAGCATCCACCACACCCATCTTGGCCCACAGAGGACATTAAGTCGTGCTGCATGAGGTAACAAGTATGGTATTGTGGTAAGTGTCATTTTAATATTTGAAACATTTGAACATGTTGCAAAGGGTCCTTTCTTGATTTTGAAATTTTTTTCTTGGAAATTATTGATTTTCCCCTATTTCACCTTTTGGTGAGTGGCATAGTTTCCTAGTAATTGGTCACCCTTAGGGAATGGGTTGTTACTGTGGGGTCTCCTTGAAGGGTCGTTGTAAAATTCCCTCTCATGCTTTCCATATTCCATCACTTCTTCCCCTCTATCTCCCACCTTTTAGGTTTTTGGGTTTATTGACCCAAGAAGGGCATGCACCTCATTTCATGGGAAGAAGGGGCCATTACGCTCGGAGGTGCCCTATCAAAAACATCACGCAATAAATGCTCGCCCTGGGATCCCAAGAAGAATGAAACATTTATCAAAAAATTAAGGGACCCATAACATAAGTAATTAATCATTTATTGAAACTTTCCAAGGTAGAGTGTTTGTGGGCTATGCATTTCCTTTTTAGTGCCCCTTATTGTCTTCAACTTGGAAAGGCATGCAAACCAAGGTAGAGTGTATGTGGGCTATGCGTTTCCTTTTTAAAGCCCATTATTGTCTTAAAATTGGTGACACGTGCAAAGTAAATGGCTAAATAATGGCTTGGAAAAATATGCCTTAAAAAATAAAAAGAGGAAAATGATGTGGCTAACCCTCAACAAAGGCACCCATAAATGAAACAATACGAGCCCTCGTAAATCATGAAACCACATACCTAAAATTATAACCCCATCCACCTCACATTCACTACATGACTTAGAAAGTTTTCTCCTTGGAAACATCCCCTACTTATGGATTGGTTCACCCAATGGGACATTATGACACCCCTCCCATATCTAAATTTGGCAAATTGTATAAGGTCTTTGAGAATTTGTTTATTTTGAAAAGGGGAGATTTGATGCACATGTTCGGGTGGTTATTTTATTAGATATGGCTTACTTTTCATGATATTTTGACTTGTGGACCCTTGGAGGGCATACTTGTTTATCTTTGCAGGACCTTGACAGGTGAAAATTTGATGATGAAGGCACAAGATCACTTGGACCTTCATTTGGAACATGAAGCCCAGAAGTTGGAAGATATGCCCCCTTCTCTTTGGACACATGGATGATGAACATTTCCTTTGGAAACATGATATGACACCTTGGAAAAGAAGAATACTCCCCCCCTTGCCCAACGTTTGGCCTTGGAGGCTCACAACATCATCTCCTAGGACATGAGATCATACTTGGAGGGCTAGGGTTTGGTGGTGTTGGATGGTTTAATGATGACTTGGCACATCTTGATGAAGGAAGACTCTTGCACTTGAATATATGGCCTTTGGAGGCCAAACCTCCCTCAATAACCTCAATGAATTTCTTCTTAGGCCAAAACATCACCCCTATGGGGTATGATGTCATCTTTTAGGGCTTTCTTATTTTGTAAATTTAAATTCTAATTTGTAAAGGGGAAAATTGTGAACGTTGGCCTCCCTAATTTGTGTTTTACCCTAAGTATGCGGAAAAATTGTTTTTACAATTTCTTGTATAAATAAAGTCCTTCTCACTTTCATTTTAGACATAACTCACTTGAGAATTACATAAGTTTTGGCTGAAATTTTTGCCCTACTTGGGAAAATTGCATCTCTCTCTTTCTTATGCTTTTGGATGCTAGTACTTGTTTTTTGGTGGAAGAAGCTAAGGAATTATCTCTGGTATGATTTTTTCTTGCTTTATGGTGGAAAATTTTGGTAGAGAAGGGTTTTTACTTGTTATCTATTGGAATTGGTAAGGAATTTTTTGCATATTGTTGTTATTTCTCTTTGTTTCATGGTTATTCTTGTTTGAACCCTTGGAGGAGTATAAAGGCATACACCCTCCACTAAGATATATCACTATTATCTCGGATAAATGACTTTGCAAACGTTGCTAGGAGGAGTAAAAGGGCTTACACCCTCCTAGATTTACATTGCTAGTTGTGTTTTCTGTAGGGAGTAAAAAGGCTTACACCCCTAGAGAGGTAACACAAATAGATCTTACAAAAAGAGACCCCATAACCCAATTGATAAGGCACTAATCTATTTTGCATTAGATATTTAAAATCATTACATTGGTATATGTGAATTGATAAGATATTGCATTTGTAATAGTTGGAATTGATTCTACATGTTATTAGCTTGTTTGAGCCCTAAGGGCATCTCCTTTAGCCAAGTGATTATATTGTTGTTATAAAATAATTTCTACATCCATTAGGGCTTCTACATACTCACTCTTTAATCATCTTTTACTACTATTTCTACTTGTTAGTCCCTAAAGTTGCACTTGACTGCTAAAGGGCAAGCTAGGGCATCATCAAATTATTGCAATGGATTTTATGGATAAAGATTGTGTATTGGGTTTTGAAATTAATTTGAAGGTTAAGCAGTGGGTATAATAACAAGAACAAATTCCTATCACACTTGCTTAGTAAATGGTAGTCAACCTGATGAATTAGATAGTAGATTATAACATGAAAGATAGAAATATGTAAGTTTCCAATCTGTCCATTCACATAGGAAATCCTTGATCCTAAATATCATTCAAGAACAAGAACATGTACTTAAACACAAATCAGGTTATGAACAAGCAATCAGCAAAATCTTCACTGGCTTAAATCATGAACAAGATATATCAAATGCTTCGCAAAAGATAAATATGATTTCAAGTAAGAAAATGAGGAACAAAGACAAGAAGAGGATTCTAACCATCAAATAATCTTTTCCATTTAGTACAAAATGTAATAATTCTTAGTCTTTACAATCAGAAATAGATTTTTCTTCAAAAATATCATCACTTCCCCCTTCATAATTTCTCCTTCTGCAGAGTTTATATAGAAAAATTACATAATTTTCAAGATCCAAAAGAAATGGATCTGAAAACCTCATCATCCATATTTATTTTATGGTTTCAAATAATCAAGGTGTAAATAATATCTTATCTCCAAGTAGAATTGATGAGGTGGCTCATCAACTGTTGTTTATGAGTTATTTTAGGAAAATAAATCTGGCAAATTCCTGAACAATAGGGTCCAAAAATATCTTTGTATCTCCCAAATTGTGATAGGTGTGTAAAGACCGATAGAGTTTTTTGTGAAGGGGCCCGTTCCCAACAAAAACCTCTTTTGGTTTCCAAAACTTCATCTCCATCTGCTTCGAAACCTCGCCAAACATTGGTCATTAAAACAGGAAATCATTTATTGTGAAATCTTTGAAAAATAGGCCTCAAAGATATATTTGAAACTTTTAAACTATGATAGTTGTGTAAAATCGGAGAGAGGTTTTTGTGAAGGGGTATGTTCCCAACAAAAAAATATTTTGGTTTCCAAAAATTCATCTCCAAATTCTTTGAAAACTTGTCAAAAATTGGTCACTAAAACAGGAAATCATTTATTGTGAAATCTCTGAAAAATAGGCCTCAAAGAAATATTTTAAACTATTAAACTATGATAGTTGTGTAAAAAATGAGTGAGGTTTTTGTGAAGGGGACCGTTACCAACAAAAACCATTTTTGGTTTCCAATAATTCATCTCCTTCGTTTTAGAAGCGACTCTTGAAGATAAGGACTAAAACTGGAAAAACAAAGTATTTCCTGTATTTGATTTATGTCTTTCTTCTTTTTGTTGTGTTTTCCTCAATTACATTTACCTCCTTAAGAGAAAGATTAAAAATGGCTTTTTAATTTAGTTTGAATTTATTTGTTTCCCTAATCTTAGACATGCTAGGACAATTTACCATTGTTTTACCTTTTCTTGCTTTGTTCACCTGCTTAGCTTTATCACCTGCAACTGGTTCCTTTTGTTTATGTTTTGATGGTCTGAGTTGTTGCTTATTAGAACCTCTGAGTTGGATTCCTTTATTTTCTTTAGGCTCATCTTTTGGACTAGGAGAGTTATTCTGAATTTGAAATTTCATCTCTGACTCTGCTTTTGACTTATTTCTCTGCATTTTGGTCACCCTCGCTACATGGGAATTTTCTTGTTATTCTTCAGCCTCTTGTTGTGACTGCATCTTCCTTTTGTTGGATCTATTTATTATAGATACAAGAGAAGTTTATTTTGCTGAAACAGAAGCTTTAGGAACCCTCTTCGCATCATTTTTTTATTTTTGTTCTAGTGTGTCTTTAGGCTTGGATCCCTGCTCTTCAAGATTGAGTAATTTTCCACTTTTCTTAGGGGCCATGATATTGATTTTAATCCATGTAGATCTGTGAATGCTTAGGGTTCTGATCTAATTATTTGGAACCTATGAAAATATGAAAGTTGTGGAAGATTTTTATTTCCTGCAAAACATGTATAAACTGATACAAAGATATAATGAAGGACTCATGTATTGTATGTTATGAATCATAATAGGAAACCTGCAAAATGATATCGGACTTATTGAGTACAAACCCGATCCCTTTGAATAAGGATCAAAACTAAAAACACAACCCAATCATAATCATAAATTATATTGTCTCTTAGGCAATGATCTTGGACATTTGCTGACATGATCTAGGGAGCTAGTGCATTTGAAACAGTGATTACTTCTGGCGCTACAAGAATAAGAGTAATCTTATAGCGCATTTTTCCCTTTGCATAATTTCAAATTTTAAATGAGAAAAAGGACTTGTACCTTGATGGAAAGATTCTAAATGTCTTATTCTAACTTTAATCACACTAATCCATGCAATAAAACATTCAAAAAGGTTAATTCAAGCTCACTTTAAAAAAAATGTAGAGGGAGAAAATCAAATCTTAAAATGATGTAGGAATAGTAGAGCAGGGAAAAGAGTAGTTGAACAGTCAAAAGAAAAATTAAGGACTAGCAATGGCTCATTTTGGGGATAATGTTTCATGGAGAAACTTTAAGAACCTCCTGACCAATGCCTTTATCTTCCTTATTGTCATAAAACTTTCACTATAATGTGTTTCCTTTTTCTGACATCCATTTATTCTGTATTCCAAAAAATTAAAACCTAGAAACTAGAGAGTAGTGCTTCCATTGGGCTATGGAGTCATTTATCTCTGTTGATTTACTGCACACCAATGCTTAATAATCTTATTTACAAACATCTCCTAATCCTAACCAGCAAAAATCAAACCAATCAGGTGAAGACAAATTTCCAAAAAAAACATTCAAGCAGCAAATTGATTGGTTGAATCTTTTGCATGTGCTTAAGAAAAAAACAATCTTGAAAAGAAATATGTGGCTCATGAGACAATCGAACCTTATAATCCCAGTGAAAAAATGATAGAATATTTAAACTTGAAAAACCCTCCAGATATGCATCCATGGGATCATAAAGATCATGAAACATTACTTTTGAATCAACAGTAAACACATAATCTTCCAGCTTTAGATGAACATATAGCTTTTGTGAAGAATCTGATCCAATAGTCAAACTACACTCTACTTGTTCTACTGAAATTAGTGCATGAATATCATTTGTTTTATGACAATGAATAACATCTTGGATAAGTTGATGTCCTTCATCTATTTCTCCAACATCAGATTCATACTCATCAAAAAAGGGTTCACTGTTGCAGAGGTCAATGAATGCTGATGTGAAGTTCTGATCTTTTCCATTTTTTTTGTTGTTATATAAATAAGCTCAACACTGCATCTTTCACTACCTTCCAAAATCTTAGATTCAAATTTTTCAAAGAGAGGTTGACTGTTGCTCAAGTCAATGGAAGGTAATATGAAATTTTTCTCTTCTCCATTTTCATATTCATCATATATAGGTTGACTATAAAAAATTTCTAAATTTTGAAATTCACAAAATTTTGTTTCACGATGTTCTTCAAAGAAATAACACAAATGAACAACTTGGTCTTTTGGAACAAAAATTTCATTATGACAATAGATTCTAGAATCATACATTAAATTTGTTGTCATACTATCCATGACACTATCATCAACAACATCTTGAAAAACTTCTCCTTGAAAAGAAGAATGAGAGAAAGTTTCATGAATGATCAAATCTTCTTCATCATCATAGGCTGGAGAATTTTGATTGATTTCAACTGACAATGATAAAAAAAATTGTTCACCATCAATATAATCTTCAATAATTTCTTCACTAAAATATTTCCCTTCAAAAATATTTCCAACAACAAATTCTTCATGAAGAGACCCATTCAAATGGCCATCAAAATTGTTAAGAGCATTATGAGAACATTCCAAAATATCTTCATTGATCTCATTACTAAAGCCCTCCTGAAAATTTTTGCTAAGAGATTTAAATTGCTCACAAAAATCATTCAAGAGGAGCTTGGCAGGATAAATCCTCTTACAATATGAATTAAAAGAAGCATGGAAATCCTTTAATGATGAAATACTGGAAACAGGAAGAGATCGGTACCATTGTCTCACCTCTCCTTCCAAGGAGTACATAAACATTTTCAGCAATACATCTGCATGATGAATATCAAGTTGGTCCATGTATTGATGAAAATCAATCAAGTGTTGTGCAGGATGATCGTGATCATCTCCTTTGAAACTCAGAAGGTAGTCTCCCCATTCATGCATAGTAGGCACAACATTTGGAAAACAAGGAATACCAGAGAAATCAAATGGAGCAAACCTACGAGCCAAAATGGTTTCCATGGCCTTCGACATCCTGGATCAATGGAGTCACCAACACATTCTTCTTTCATGGGGTCGCCAAGTGAATGATGCAGTCATAAATTGTGTCTGACCCCTGTTCAACAGCAGGAGCTAGAGTTGATCATTGTCATTCTTCCCAAGTAAGATGTCTTCATTCCTTCGTCCCTGGCAACGACGCCAAAAGATGTTAGTCCCTAAAGTTGCACTTGACTGCTAAAGGGAAAGCTAGGGCATCATCAAATTATTGCAATGGATTTTATGGATAAAGATTGTGTATTGGGTTTTGAAATTGGTTTGAATTTTAAGCAGTGGGTAAAATAAAAATATCAATCTCAGATAACAAGAACAAATTCCTATCACACTTTCTTAGTAAATGGTAGTCAACCTGATGAATTAGATAGCATATTATAACATGAAAGACAGAAATATGTAAGTTTCCAATCTGTCCACTCACATAGGAAATCCTTGATCCTAAATATCATTCAAGAACAAGAACATGTACCTAAACACAAATTAGGTTATGAACAAGCAATCAAAAAAAACTTCACTGGCTTAAATCATGAAAAAGATATATCAAATGCTTCACAAAAGATAAATATGCATTCAAGTAAGAAAATGAGGAATAAAGACAAGAAGAGGAATCTAACCATGAGATAGCCTTTTCCATTTAGTAAAAAATGTAATAACTCTTAGTCTTTACAATCAAAAATAGAGTTTTCTTCAAAAATATCACCACTTCCCCCTTCATAATTTCTCCTTCTGCTGAGTTTATATAGAAAAAGTACATAATTATCAAAATTCTCATCTAGAGACTCCATAATGACATGAACCTGAGGGAGGGACTACTCTATCCCTGCACTTGTACCTAAATGTCCTAAATCTAGACCTAATCATCCTAAACCTTTACCTATGCCTCATAGTCCTCTGCCTTCGCCCACATCTTATGTTCGTCCACCTTCGCATGTCTATCCCTCGTCCATGCTTGCTACTGTGAGTGTGTTTCAAGAACCTTGGGAAGAAAACATATATAAGCCATTGGACATCAAAGATTATCTTCCCACCTTCTCTGATGATGATCCCACCTTATTCCAACAATATTTGGACACCTTTGTGAGTGATCTCCACTACTATGACTAATGCGGAGATGTATGGATGAAACGTGTTTTCCTTATCTCTCATAGGGAATGCCAAGAAATGGTATGACAGTGTCACACCAGGGGAAATTACCACTTGGGACATTTTTCAAAGTGTTTTCATCGAAATATTCGCAAAGAAGGAGGATTTGGTATCCCTTTATGTTCAACTCTACCATTGTAGAAGGGAACTAGGGGAGGGTCTCAGGAATTTCAATTGTAGGTTTAATACCCTCATGAAAATATTTCCTCAGAGCCTTGAACCCCCTAAAGATACCATTCTCTAAAGTTACATGCAAATTTTAAATGACCCTTGTGGCTCTCTGATAGGGAAAAATCAACCCACTACCCGGATGGAAGCCCAGGAGAGGGCATGCAAAATATATGAAAATCTAACTTCTTCTCACCATCAT
The DNA here is from genome assembly GCA_000966675.3 of Picea glauca. Taxonomy (NCBI): domain Eukaryota; kingdom Viridiplantae; phylum Streptophyta; class Pinopsida; order Pinales; family Pinaceae; genus Picea; species Picea glauca. The sequence continues at coordinate 144,079 of JZKD02S2068453.1, read as the reverse complement.
GAAAACAATTTCCCACAAGGAACTATGTAGGAAAGTCAGATGAATCATCTAGTCCATACCATACCTCCTAGCGAGGCTCTATGTGTTACCAAGACATATCTCGAAACAAAAGAAAGAAACGTTGATGTCGAGGTTGCTAATCATATCCTTAAGTCCATAAAAATAAAAAGGGTACCATATGACACTAAGAAATCTATGTCTATCGCAAAGAGAAAACTAGATCTTGAAGAAGTTTTGGTAGCTAAAAAATTGAAGAAGAGTTGGTTAGACATGCCCAAAGGTTCCTCCCTCAAGTCCACGAACTAGAGGAGGAAATATCCATCAATTTCAGTCAAGAAAACAATGTTAGAGAAAAGGAAGATCTCCCTGTAATCATCCCTACTGGGAGAATCCGAAATCACCTACCTTTTCTCGTTACATTGAACATAAATTGTGTATCTTTCCACAACTGCACTTTGAACTTTGGGGCTTCCGCGAATGTCATGACAATGTATTTTTGACAAAAAAATCAGATTGAAGATAATCTGACCTTACACAAACATCTTTCATATGGGTTCAAAGAAAATTCTGGTCTGTGGGATTATTGAGGACCTGGAAGCGAACCTTGAACAATTCCAGACGTGTCTTTCCTGATAGATTTCATAGTCATTGATGCACCAGAGCTGTGGGGCCTCCTGTCATCAAGGGATTGGATAAGTGAAATAAGAGGGAGTGTTCACCAAAAATTTTCTTAATTCATCGTCTCATATGCCAATGAGGATTTTGTTTCCTTATACCCCGAGGCCCCCTTCACAGAACAAAGTGAGAAAAATAATGGATTGCCACGTCAAATCCACATTGTTAGAGAAGAAATTGACTGCACATGCATTTGATCAAATACTCTTTTTCAGGACGAACAGAAAAACATTGGGTGTTGGTCCTTAGAGTTTGACGAGGAACATTCAAGTGCAGGTTCGAGCGCTGGAATAGTCTTAATATTGCCAGATAGGGGAGTTACATGTTTCTCATATAGGCTTGAGTTTGATTTCACTAATGATATTTCCTAATATGATGCTCTTATATTAGGTTTGAATATGGCCATTGTATGAATATCAGGTCCTTATATGTAAGAGGAGATTTAGACTTAATCGTTTCCCAAGTTAAGAGAGATTTCTCCGCCAAGAAACCAAGGATAAGGAAATATAGGGATGTTGTCTAGGATGCTATGAAAAATTTTGACGAATTTTCAATCGAAGCCATCCCTAGAGAGGAAAATTCCATGGAATATGCTTTAGTCGTTTCCGCCTCCACCCTACAACCTTGTGAAGAAATTATCCCTTATAAGGTGGAGGTAAACTTCGGGCCTTTAATCGATGACAACTTAGAGCACTAGAAATCTTTTGATGATGAAAAGCAGATATTTCATTTCCTCCAAAGTGAAGGAGAGTTATCGGAAACTCAGATAAAATTATTAAATGAAGAGGAGAAAATCAAGGTCATAGAGTTTCCCAACGATTCCTTTCCAAGAAGGTTCGCTCCCCTAGAAAGGATGTTTGATCGGAATGACATGTATAAGGGGAAACCAACAGATGGTCGAGAGGACGAGATTATAGAATTTAATATTGGCATTGATGCATCTATGAAATTAGTGAAGATGGGAAAAGGAACAACCCCTATTGAAAGGAGAGAGTTCCTATCCCTTCATCAACGAATTTTAGGATGTTTTCTCTTGGTCATATGGATATTTGAAAGATTACCACGAAGATGTAATACAACGTGCCATCCCTCTCAAGGAGGATATAAAATCTTTTAGAAAAAAATTGAGGCAAATCAACCCAAAGATTGCACCCCAATTTCAGACGGAATTGCTAAAAATAGTGGAAGAAGGGATAATTGAACCCATTAGATACTCATCATGGGTATCCAACCTTGTGGTCGTATGAAATAATATTGGTGACATTAGACTGTGTGTTGAATTTATGAACTTGAATCAAGCATCGCTCAAAGATAATTATCCTTTTCCAAACATGGAGCACCTCCTACAAAGGGTTACAGGAGCAAAGATGATGTCTTTGGTTGGCAGTTTCTCAGGATATAACCAAGTGCTAGTAAGAAAGGAGGATCAACTCAAGATTGCTTTCACCACCCCATGGGAAACCTATAAGTATTTATGAATTCCTTTTGGACTAAATAATGTTGGATCTACCTTTCAATGTGCTATGGACTATGCTTTTAGGGATCTAGTAGGAAAAATTATAGAGATTTACCAAGACGTGTCTAACTTCCATTTCTAAGAAAATAACTCAACACATTCACCATCAGTGGGCAATCTTTGAGATATGTAGAGAGTATGGTGTCTCCCTCAACCCTAAGAAGTCAATTTTTGGGGTAGACAAGGGAAATTTATTGGGACATATCATCTCCAAGGATGGAATTTCGGTGGATCCTTCCATAATCGAAGATATCAAGAAGATTCCTCTCCCTAAGGATAAGAAATATTTAGAATCCATTTTCAGTAAAATCAATTTCATAAGAAAATTCATACCAAATTTTGTTGAGATAGTCAAACCATTGAATTGTTTGTTGAAAGGGGACACCCATTTCGAATGGGATGATAGCGAAAAAAGGGCCTTTCAACATATTAAAGAGGCTATAATTGTTGCACCAGTTTTGGTGAGACGGGATTTTAATAAAGACTTCATCATCTTCTCCTTTGGCTCAAACAACACCATCGCAGGATTCCTTTTATAGAAAAATGATGGAGACGAGAACTCAATTTACTTCATGAGAAAAGTACTTGGGGATTCGAAACTGAATTATACAATTACTAAGAAGCAAGCTTATGCCCTTGTCAAGTCTCTCAATCATTTTAGAACATATGTGGGTATAACAAGACTAAATCCTTTGTCCCTTATCTAGCAGTGAAGGACGTTTTATCTCAACATAATTTCCTTGGTTCGAGGGGAAAGTGGATGTCGCAAATCAAAGAGTATAACCTAGAAATAAAACCCTCTAAAATAATAAAGGGGCAAGGATTAGCCAAAATGCTCACTTAAGGAAATCAAGAAGCTATTGAATTAGGAGAAAAGGAATGAGTAAATGTTGTTATAGGAGAAATCGAGAATGATGAATGGTATTCGGATATCATATATTATTCGGAGAACATTGCATGTCCTGAACATCTAGTAGATCACAAAAGAAGGGCTTTGAGACTCAAATCCATGAAGTATTTCCTCATACAGGAAGCTATTGAATGGAGAAATCCTAATGGAGTGATCCTCGGATGTGTAAGCAAAGACGAAGCAAATAAGTTAGTTTATGAGCTCCATTTGGGACATTATGGTGGTTTTTTTTCCACTCGCACGACTACTCATAAAATATTAAGGCCAAGATATTATTGGCATCCTATTTTTTATGACGTGCATCAATATGTTATATCCTGCCAATCTTGTCAGTACTTTTCAGGAAAACAACGATTGTCTTCCCTTCCTTTAAATCCAATAGTGGTTGAATCACATTTTCAACAATGGGGGTTGGACTTCATCGATGAATATAAGGACAACTTTAGTAATGGTTATCAATGGGTCCTAACGACTACATATTACTTCACTCATTGGGTAGAGGCCACCCCAACGAAAAAGGAAACAGAAGAAGTGGTGATGAATTTCCTTGAAGAAAGGATAATCACCAGGTTTGGTGTTCCTACTAAGATTACCATCGATAATTCCAAGGAGTTCAACTTAATAGCCCTGAATGAATTTTATTTCAAGTATTGGGATTGTTCTATCACACTTGTCAAACTACTACCCCCAAGGGAATGGCTTGGTCGAGTCCGTCAATAAAAACATCATGAATATCGTGAATAATATTGTTGGAGAAAATAAGAAGAGTTGGGATGGAAAAACAAAGTATGCACTTTGGGCAGACTACACAATAGTTAAAACTTCTACTGGAAAGTCCCCCTTTAAGTTAGTCTACGGGATGGAGGTGTGGTTTCCCATAAACCTTCAAATTTTGACCCTGCAACTAGCCCAGCATTTCACCACTAACAAAGAACCACTGCATGGAAGAATCGATCAACTTGTAGAACTAGATGAGACCAGAAGAATGGCTTTCGATCAAATGGAAAAGAACTAGAGAAAAATCAAAGGAACCTTTGATCGCAAGGAAAGACAAAGGGACTTCAAGAAAGGAGATTTGGTCTTAATGTTGGATAAGAGAAGGGAGAAACTTGGGATGCATTAGAAGTTTGATAGTCTGTGGTTGGGACCATATAAGATTGAATAAAAAAATATGGGTATGATTATTTCTATGTGTCCACCAGCGAAGGGAGGAAGATGTCATTACCAGTAAATGGATCTCTCTACAAAATTTATTTTCTAGAAGGAACCTGGCTTCTTCAAGGCCTAGGCCCTGGGTAAGTAGGTAGGTCATACTTTCCCTTGCATCTGCATTTTCTTTCTCATGATAGTTTAGTTGCATCTTCTTGTGTTTGTGTGTCATATCTCAATTTTCATTTTGTTCTACTTGCATTACTGCATAGTTTCTTATCATTTGCTCTCATCATATTACATGTTGGTTTAGAATTTGTTTTTAAATGCAAATTTTCCTTTTAAAGATTAGTTGAAATTTTGATTCTTGATCATATGGACAAAGGGTGAGTGATCCACCCTCAATATCCACAATTTGTTCGTTTCAATGTGTGTAGGAACAGTTCCTTTTTAGTGCCCCTTATTGTCTTCAACTTGGAAATGCATCCAAATCAAGGTAGAGCATATGTGGGCTATGCATTTCCTTTATAGTACCCCTTATTTTCTTCAACTTGGTGACACATACAAAGTAGATGGCTAATAAAGGGCTTGGAAAAATATGCCTTAAAAAACATAAACAGGAAAAGGATGTGGCTAGCCCTCAACAAGGGCACCCATAAATGAGACAATATGAGACCTTGTATGTCATGAAACCCCATACCTAGAATTCTAACCCCATCCACATCACATTCACTACATGACTTAGAATGTTTTCTCCTTGGGAACATCTGCAACTTGAGGATTGGTTCACCCAATGGGACATTATGACACCCCTCCCATATCTTAATTTGGAAAATTGTATGATGTCTTTGAGAATTTGTTTATTTGGAAAAGAGGGGATTTGATGCACATGTCCAGGTGGTTCTTTTATTAGATATGGATTACTTAGCATGATATTGTGACTTTTGGATGCTTGGAGTGTGTACTTGTTTGTCTTTGCAGGACCTTGGTAGGTGAAAGTTTGATCATGAAGGCACAAGGTCACTTGGACCTTCATTTGGGGTATGAATCCCAGGAGTTGGAAGAAGCACCCACTTATCTTTGGGAACATGGATTATGAACGTTTCCTATAGAGGAATGAGAGAAGACCGTGGAGAAAGAGACTACCCCCCGCCCCCCCTCGTGCCCAACGTTGGGCCTTGGAGGCTCAAAAATTCATCTCCTAGGGCATGACGTCATACTTGGAGGGATATGGTTTGGTGGTTTTGGATGGTTTGATGATGACTTGGCACATCTTGATGAAGGAATACTCTTGCACTTGAATATATGGCCTTTGGAGGCCCAACATCTCCCTCAAGAACCTCAACATCTTTCTTCTTATGCCAAAACATCAGCCCTAAGGGGTATGATGTCATCTTTTAGGGATTTCTTCTTTTGTAAATTTAAATTCTAATTTATAAAGGGGAAAATTGAGGAGGTCGACCTCCCTAATTTTTGTTTTACCTTAAGTGTGCAAAAAAAATGGTTTTACAAGGTCTTATATAAATAAAGGCCTTCTCACTTTCATTTTAGACATAACTCACTTGAGAATTACATAATTTTTGGCTGGAATTTTAGCCCTACTTAGGAAAATTGCATCTCTCTCTTTCTTATAATTTTAGATTCTAGTACTTGTCTTTTGGTGGAAGAATCTAAGATTCTATCTCTTGGATTCTTTGTTCTTACTTTGTGGTGGAATATTCTTGGTAGAGAAAGGTTTTTACTTGCTATCTATTGGAATTGGTAAGGAATTTTCTGCATATTGTTGTTATTTCTTCTTGTTTCGGGGTTATTATTGTCTAAACCCTTGGAGGAGTACAAAGGCATACACCCTCCACTAAGATCTATCTCTATTATCTTGGATAAACTACTTTTCAAAGGTTGCTAGGAGGAGTAAAAAGGCTTACACCCTTCTAGATTTACCTTGCTAGTTGTGCTTGCTATAGGGAGTAAAAAGGCTTACACCCCTAGAGTGGTAACACAACTGGATCTTACAACAAGAGATCACATAACCCAATTGATAAGGCACTAATCTAATTTGCATTGGAGATCTAAAATCATTGCATTGGTATACGTGAATTGGTAAGATATTGCATTTGTCTTAGTTGGGATTGATTTTGCATGTTATTAGTTTGTTTGAGCCCTAAAGGGCGTCTCCTTTAGCTAAGTGATTCTCTTGTTGTTATAAACTAATTGTTACATTCATTAGGGTTGTTGCATACTCACTCTTTAATCATATCTTACTACTATTTCTACTCTTGAAAATTGCAATTAATTGGTGCTAATTATTCTCTTAGTCATTGGCTTTCATTTGGGTGCTTTGCTTGTAAATTTCAGTGGCTTGAACTTCTTGTTGTAGAAAAAGTTTGCTACAGCCACAAAGTTTCCCTAGTGTAGTGTTGATAACATTTTTTTGAAGCCCTATTTTCCCATCAAAACTTGTGTTTTAAGTATTGGGATATTATCTACATTATTAGAGATTGATTGCCCAATAATTATTTGATGTTTTGGATGGTTAATTTTGTAGCTAGTAACATCTATATTTGTTGATATATATATTTCCATACTGTTACATTTTGGGACAGCAAGGATTTTTGTTTGATTCCCTTTGATGAAAGGTTTGGTTTATGATCATTTGTATTGTTCTGGGTAGGGATAATATTGTTTTGTAGGTACAAAACACTTGAAAACCATATCCCCCTTCACAAGACTCGTTTCCAAGACACTCTTCATCTCGAAGCTTGACCTATAGGGGTTTCACTCATCATAACATCACTTTTCATTTCAATCCCCCTAGGGTCACTGGGATTTCCCCCTTGTGGTGACTTATCATCACTAAATCCAGGGGAGTGTCTATATAATGTGACAGTGGGTAGGTACTACCATAGTTGTCACACTTTCGTTGATTGGGTTGGTCTTTTCCCAATCTATAGATTGTGCAATAACAAGGACCTTGCTCTTAAGTTCACTAGAGACAAGAAAAGGGAGGTTAAGGAGCTCTTTTACCAGCTGAGTTGGGCATGCTCTTCATCATTGACAGTCATGATGCATGAGGGCATGAGTGTCTCTCATAATTCGAGGGAGGAGCCTCTTGTGACAATCCCACATGAAGAGAATTCAAAATTACATGTGCTTAAGGAGAGGTTTGACACGAAGGGTTTTGACCATCCACATGTTTTGCATTGTGGGGATCATGAGACACATTTGTTGGAGGGCCCACTAAAGGCTCAAGGCTTAGCTACATAGGATATAGTTGAGCACATCCCTTGTATACCATCCCGCAAGGAAGTATATGCATCCATGGATTGGGTGGACAGGTATATGACATACTTGGGTACGCTTTGGGATACATGTTCAGGAGACATCAACAGAGTGATGGATATTGTAGCGCCTACATGATATAGGATGATACATGATGATTCAATGATAGCCAATAGAGTGCAGGAGTATTCCTTGGCACGTGGCAGTGTAAAATGGAGTTGTGGGGTGTTTCCACTAGGGAAACCTCCTCACAGAGTCCTTGAGCATACCATTGAGCTAAGGTTTCCCAGGATCGATGAGTGAATGGGTGAGCCTCAGGGTGCAGCATATCCCTTGAGGATAGACCTTCATATAGGATATCATCATATTAGGATCAGGGAACAGGATAGGCACGGGTCTGCTTCCAAAATTCATTATGATCTATTGGTTGTACCTTTGGAGTTAACCAACACACTAGTCTCTTTCCAGAATTGCAAGTAGTGGCAGTGGCATCTAGTGATGTTATTTGATTCCCTCGGAGTATATAGAAATATAGGAGGGAATCACTGGATTCATTAGGATGAAACTGGGGGAATTGTGACCAATGCATAGAGTGCACAGGAGGAGATCCAGACTCTGTTGGATCGATTCACAAATATTTCAGTAGGCATTGGGAGTGGTGGACTTCCAATTTGCTAGGATCCTAGCATTCTTCGGAGTGATATACTGCTTCAGATGATGAGAATGATCGACATGATCGTGTTAGTGATTGGATTGTGTCATTGTGGGGATGTTGTGAGAGGAGTTATTGAACTTTGGCTAGATAGAATTTCCCTCATGATACCCAGGATTGTGTCGATCTACAGGTTGGCATACTTTGACTTTACTAAGATGTTTTAGCGAGGCATGATCCAAGGTAGTGAGTTGATTCCTTTCATGGATTTCATCTCAGGGGTCCATGAGAGGAAAACACAATCTGAATATGGCAGTCAGATGATGATGATCAGGTGGGTGCAGTGCCATCATGGTCATTCCTCTCATAGATTAGCTTTGGACCCTGGGATTTCAATGTTTGAAAGCTTGGCAACCGATACAAATGAGATGACACATTTTTTTTTCCTGGAGTTTACTTTTGGGATGCTTAGGATTGGTTTCTTTGAGGAGTGGTTTCCCGAGGAGTTGACCAATTTTACGCAACCTATGATTTCCTGGATTATCAGGGGAAGTCATATAGATTCTTGTGTTATCACCTTGCAGATCGGTGCTAAGAGTAGAGAGTGATTCACATCATATAGGCCAGTTTGGGACCTTGGAGACTTTATCACTTGCAGGAAGATCCAAGAGAGGTTTGCATGAAGGGGATTTGCGGATGAAGTAGGGGGAGAGTGTATGACTTTTCAACAAACCATGTCAGGGCACACTCATCACATAGGATTGATGCAATGTTTGGGAATTTCTGGGAGAGAGTGGGAGAGCATATTGATAGATTGCATCACAGGTTTTCCGAGGGTAAAGTGGGAAGGTAGTATGTGTATGGAGATCATGCAGTCATCAGATCTCACGTACTTCCCGGTGATTTCTTCAGAGTATGGGGAAACACAAGTGACAGAGATATCTATTAGAGAGATATTTAGAGTTCACGAGCATCTCGAAATCATTGTCAGTGATCACGACAAGATTCCTTTTCTGATATTCAAGATTGATTATGGAAGTGGATTTGCAGGCCATGACTTCACATGGATGCCTATGAAAACTACCACTCATGGTAGTAGGTTAAGCCATGTCTGAGAACAATGATCTGATGGTTATGATCAAAGTGGTACAACGTCATCATGATGGTTCTTTTTGGATATTATCTTGTGACCCTGGGATTTCAGTATTAGACGGTTCAGCAGTTGACATAGAGGTGAGAGCCAGTTTTTTCTTTCATGAGATTGGTTCCCTAGCAAAGCAGTTCTTGGAGGGATTGATCGAGTTGTTGCAACACTGAGTTTCTTTACTTATTAGCATTTTTCAGGAGGCCTCTTATGTCGGTACCTTATCGTACCACGCCTTGAGCGGAGGATGCTTCGCATCTTATTGGGACGTTTGGGACCCCGGTATCATTTCCAGTTCCAGTTTGATTCATTCGATGTAGCATCGGGTTGTTATGGCATTGGTTGAGGACAAGAAATATTTTGGAAGGGAGGACTATAATGTCCCCATTTTTTTATTCCCCTACTTTACAGTTGGAGGTGACCTTATGGGTTTATATTAGCCTGACCAGAGGGGTAAACAGAGGTTAACAGTGGTCCCAAGAAAATTGGAGGGTGTATATGAGGCCCATCCTAATGAATTCACCTTACTTCATGATCAGGATCCCTTTTTCTTAGTCCATTATTGGTTCTATGGCATTCCGACGATTCTCGTAAATTAAGGGTATTATTGGGTATAAATTAATTAAATACGCTAAAGGTGTTATTTGGGTCATACTGTTGGAGGAAACACCTTGCGTGTAATAGCTCGTTGGAATCGGAATGAAAATATATCAAGATTGGGATGATGAGAAAGACACTTCTGACATCCAGGAATGTCCTAGAAGCTAATTAATCAATTTTCGACATTAAAAGGGGTTTAAAAAGGGTTATAATGTGATTGTAATCTTCATGTGGATTTGGTCAAAGGGAGGAAATATCTAGAAGGGGTTCAAATAAGTATAAAGGAAGGGTCACACTTCACCTTCATCATTATGATTTGATCTCTTGTTTTGGACTGCTCTTCGAGACTAGTTTTTGTTGGGGTTTTGACAAAACCCTTCCACTATTGGTCTTATTTTGGTGGTACAACATCCACCCTAGTGACACAAGAGGGGAATCCATCCAGGATTTCAATTGGATCTTCATTTTATGGTTGGTCTTCAACTGAGAGGTGAATTGATCTACTTAGGAGGGTTGTGGAGCTCTCTTGAGGGGGTTGATTTCACCATTTTGCAGGGTTTTGGCATTAAGGGGAAGCTGTGAAGATTGTGGGAGCTCGTGGTGATTGGGAGACTTCTTGAAGGGGTTCCTAGGAGGGCATATCCCCTCCCATTGCAGGTCGTGAAGGTTGGGTTTCCAAGGAGGCACTAAAATAAGGTTGTGATCTCCTTTAGAGAGGTCGTGAGGGTTATAGCAGGCAACAAGGGATTAAGGGGGAGTTGTGATCTCTTTCATGAGGATTGAGGAGGGTCGGAATGCCTCATTTGATGAGTAGTGAGGACTAGAGCAAGACGTGAGGACTACAGGAGGCTGTGAGTTATCTTTGATAGGTCGAGGAGGGTTTTTACAATAGGTCATGGGGGGTTTGAGGACTTATAGCAGTTGGACTAGGACGTTGGGGGTCTCTTGAGGAGGTCGACCAGTTTTCTTGGACAGACTGTGTGGTAGGAGGGACCATGAGGTGCCATTGGAAAGTTGAGAGGATTTTCAAAGGAGAAGTAGCTCGATCTTCCTAGAGGGAGGTCATTCTTGCTTGGAGAGGGAAGCATCATCAATTTGGAGAGACATGGCATGATTTCCATGTTTTTGAGATGTTTTTTGTGTGTTTATTGATGTATTAGAGATGTCATAGCATCCAATAGGAGATTTTGTTTTGTTGTGGTTTCATCCATAATAAAAATTTCATTATATATTTATGTGTACTTGGGTTATATGTTATATGTTTGATGAAATGTTTATGAGTAGAATGCATGCAAAATGTTTGTCAAAACTTGCCAACCAAGTTATAACATGTAATGCTAAGTGTTTGAAAAAACACATATCTAGAAACTTGTAAATTGAACAAAAAAACCATTAATATCCTAGCATATCTTTGCTGGGGATATTACACCCAAACCATAAGGAAAATGCAATATAGGTAACATCGGCTCTTAATGCTTTCGTTGGTGCAAACGTGATGTCAGTTTATGAATTGGAAAAAGTACTAGATATGTATAAAGCAAGAGTTGTTGAATTTGAAGCTTACATGGATACCATCAGAGATAATGTGGCCAGTGAGTTCAAGAAGGAAGCCATGACAACATAATGCTTGCATCAAGAGGTGTTGGAGAAATATTTGCAACTTCAGGAAAAAGGAACTAAGTGTGGAATTTGAGAATAAAGTTAGCTTAACCTAGAAGCTACATCAAGAAGAAGTAGAGAAGTTGAAATACACACATGCTCAAGAAGTGACGAGACTCAAAGGAGAACAATTAGAGATAAGTAAATATAATGAGAAAATAGAAATCCAAGTTTGGAAATTGCTACAAGACAATGACCTCTTGCAAAAGACTATAGGAAAAAACAAAAGGGAATCTAATGTCTTGGAGATAATCGAAAGGGAAGCCACCAGAACAAACAAAGAACTTAGCAATATACAAATGAAATTCCTTTGTGTATTGGAAAAAATAAAAAAGAACCAATTTGATCAACTTAAGCTAGGCTTGCACATGAAAAACATGAAATAAAACTACCAAAAATATCAAAGTGCATATGACAAGATCACATAATGGAAAGAGGATCATCGGAACCTTCCTAACACTCTTCCAGTTTATATAGATAAACAGAGAATCAGGGGCCAAGTACAGGGATGGCTATTATAAACAATATCAAGAAGACCCAAGAAGGAGTCAGTGAAGTATGCAAAACATTGTGGAGAGAATCAAACAATCTGCTTGAACACTTCAGGATGAATTCTCTAGCAGAGTTAAAGAAAGAATTAGCATTCCAAACAATAATGGAAGATGCGGAAAACAGAAGAATTCATAGCCTAGAGGTTATTGAAGTGATTAATGATGTTGATGACGGGATCTTGGAGACAAAGCTAATGCATTTAATCAAATTGATCTCATTAACTGAAGACTTTGTACAGCAGAAAGAGAAAAGTTTGAAGGCTAAGATCATAACCTCGATATGCAGCAATGATATAGACCTAGAGAAGATACAATTGAGCATAATAGAAACCATATTAGAGGACTTAAAAATATGGAAAGACCTCATGGACAAGATGAAACCGTCGAAGACCATTTGATTTCTTGAGGAAAACTTTTTGTATTTTAATTATTTTGTAATTATTGTAAAGTCTCATTTGGGGATGTGAAATGAAACATTGCAATTGTCATTCGACAGAGTGACAGTTACAGGATCTGAAAATCTTGTTGCACAAAATTTCAAGTAGTCAACGCTCCACGGTGTATTGTGACAAGGGACTAATCGCCTCTCATGGATCCTTCAAATCTGGTGGTGGTGAGTTTACCAATCACCTACGGTTTTGGTGTAATGGAAGTCGTACTACCAACGATTGGTATCAGAGCGAAAGGTCGCGAGTTCGATACACACTCGGCTCGTGCTGAGGGGGATATTGTTGCACGAAATTGCAAGTAGTCATCGCTCCTCAGTGTATCGTGACAAGGGACTAATCGCCTCTCGTGGATCCTTCAAATCTAGTGGTGGTGAGTTTACCAATCACTTGTGGGTTTTGGTGTAACGACAGTCGTACTACTAATAAATCCTCCCCTCATGTTCTATAAAGAGGATGATTGTAACGAGTGAAGGAATTTTTACCTTTGTAATGACAGATCGTACTCTTACTTACAGATTAATAAAGAGAAAGAGATATTCCAAAATCTTTGATTATGGTGAATGTATTCAAGACTTTTCTTAATGCATTTATCCTTTATTTGAGTATTGCAAGTCTTATTGTATGGATTGTTTCTGCAATCTTACTATATGTTTAGATTATCGTAGCTTCTCTCATTGAATGCAATTATAATATTATTAAAGGAAAATAACAACTAATTGTTAGTATTTTGATTATATTATTGTGTTCATTTACCATTTGAATGTATGAACTTATTCTAATTCAGAAGGTATTATTTTTAACTGTATTCAATCTTCTTTAGTTTTCTCCTAATTACGATAGTATTATTTTAGTCTATGAATACATCTTAGAATAGTTGTAGGAAACATGGTTTAGTTTAGTTTTTAGATTTTAATTCATATGAGAACCTTTTGTTCTAATATTCATATTTAGATGTCAATTTAGATTAGCAACCAAGCCAATATTCTAGTCGGAAACACTATCCCAAATGAGAGTGACTCTAATCATAGAGGGGCTTTCACAGTGCAACATATTAGATATAATTTTTGGGATTAACTGCGTAGAGTAATTCATTAATCTATGACCCATATCCATGAGTATTAGTCGCAACTCACCAATAATTCTCATGATTTGAATAGTCCACTTAGCACTCATTGCATTGGGTGATGCTCACAGGGGTGAAGAAGTGGGATTGAAACCAACAAAATGAATCATGTAGCATCAATCATCACTTCTAGGGCTTGCACCCGGTAACTAGGACTTCCCAAGTGGTCACCCATCCCAAGACGCCTCTGGCTCAAGTGCGCTTAACTGTGGAGTTTTTTCCCACAATCAAGCCCACTTAGATTGCTACCCCATTTGCAAAACCTTATCAAGTATTGTGCCTTATGAACTATCCAGTTAGAGCTCCCTTCACTCTTATATTTAATCATAGAGGGGATTTCGTAGTGCAACATATTAGATATAATTTTATGGATTAACTGCATGGAGTAAGTCATTAATCTATGATCCATATCCATGAGTATTAGTCACAACTAACCAATAATTCTCATGCTTTGAATAGTCCACTTAGCACTCATTGCATCGGGTGATTCTCATAGGGGTGAAGAAGTGGGATTGAAACCAACGAAATGAATCGCATAGCATCAATCATCACTTTCGGGGCTTGCACCCGGTAACCAGGACTTCCTAGGTGGTCACCCATCCCAAGACGCCTCTGGCTCAAGTGCGCTTAACTGTGGAGTTTTTTTCCCACAATCAAGCCCACTTAGCTTGCTATCCCACTTGAAAAACCTTAACAAATATTGTGCCTTATGAACTATCTAGTTAGAGCTCCCTTCACTCTTATATTTAATCATAGATGCACTTTCACAGTGCAACATATTAGATATAATTTTCGAGATTAACTGTGTAGAGTAAGTCATTAATCTATGACCCATATCCATGAGTATTAGTCGCAACTGACCAATAATTCTCATGATTTGAATAGTCCACTTAGCACTCATTTCATCGAGTGATGCTCACAGGAGTGAAGAACTGGGATTGAAACCAACGAAATGAATCGCATAGCATCAATCATCACTTCCTGGGCTTGCACCCGGTGCGCTTAACTGTTGTGTTTTTTTCCCACAATCAAGCCCACTTAGCTTGCTACCCCATTTGCAAAACCTTAGCAATCATTGTACCTTATGAACTATCCAGTTAGAGATCCCTTCACTCTTATATTTAATCATAGAGGGGATTTCATAGTGCAACATATTAGATATAATTTTTGGGATTAGCTGTGTAGAGTAAGTCATTAATCTATGACCCATATCCATGAGTATTAGTCACAACTGACCAATATTTCTCATGATTTGAATAGTCCACTTAGCACTCATTGAATCAGGTGATTCTCATAGGGGTGAAGAAGTGGGATTGAAACCAACAAAATGAAGTCCTGGTTACCGAGTGCAAGCCCCGGAAGTCTTGGTTACCGGGTGCAAGCCCTGGTTTCAATCCCACTTCTTCACCCCTGTGAGCATCACCTGATGCAATGAGTGCTAAGTTGACTATTAAAATCATGAGAATTATTGGTCAGTCGTGACTAATACTCATGGATATGGTTCATAGATTAATGACTTACTCTACGCAGTTAATCCCAAAAATTATATATAATATGTTTCACTGCGAAAGCCCCTCTATGATTAAATATAAGAGTGAAGGGAGATCTAACTAGATATTTCATAAGGCACAATACTTGCTAAGGTTTTGCAAATGGGGTAGCAAGCTAAGTGGGTTTGATTGTGGGAAAAAAATCCACAATTAAGCGCGCTTGAGCCAGAGGCGTCTTGGAATGGGTGACCACCTAGGAAGTGTTGGTTACTGGGTGCAAGCCCCGGAAGTGATGATTGATGCTATGTGATTCATTTCGTTGGTTTCAATCCCACTTCTTCACTCCTATGAGCATCACTCGATGCAATGAGTGCTAAGTGTACTATTCAAATCATGAGAATTATTGGTCAGTTGCAACTAATACTCATGGATATGGGTCATAGATTAATGACTTACTCTACGCAATTAATCTCGAAAATTATATCTAATATGTTGCACTGTGAAAGCCCCTCTATGATTAAATATAAGAGTGAAGGGATCTCTAACTGGATATTTCATAAGGCAAAATACTTGCTAAGGTTTTTCAAATGGGGTAGCAGGCTAAGTGGGCTTGATTGTGGGAAAAAACTCTACAATTAAGCGTGCTTGAGCCAAAGGCATCTTGGGTTAGGTGACCACCTGAGAAGTCCTTGTTACCAGGTGCAAGCCCGGGAAGTGATGATTGATGCTATGAGATTCATTTCGTTGGTTTCAATCCCACTTCTTCACCCCTGTGAGCATCACCCGATGCAATGAGTGTTAAGTGGACTATTCAAATCGTGAGAATTATTGGTCAGTTGTGACTAATACTCATGCATATGGGTCATAGATTAATGAATTACTCTACGCAGTTAATCCTAAAAATTATATATGAGAGTGAATCTAATTGGGAATTTCCATTGGGTGTTCTCCCTTACCTGATTGACATGACATTTGGAATCGTCAATAGAAATGGCACTAGAAGGAGGGACATCGAATTGAATCGCTACAAAGAAAACAATAAATTATACCCATCCTATTGCACTTATTAGTACAACTCATTCAAGTGATTCATATCAACTTCACCCAGAACAAGTTTCACATACTCTATTTTACTCAATGAATACTCCTACCTAGGTTTCTACCCAGGAAGGTCATGCTCGTTCTGAGCCTATAACCCCACTGCATCATACTTTTACCAAGGGAGAACTTGAAACTATCATCAGATATTCATGTGAATGCATAGTCACGAGGCAGTGGAGCAGACAGATCGGTCAACTTCCAATCCACTATTCACTACCCCAAGTCCAAGTGAATCCTCAAAGAGTTGACCCTTTCCTCGAGAATCCATTTACCTCCCAGGAAAACCCAGCCATCGGAAATATCGACTACCATTTGTTCCAAGATTCACAAGACATTTCAAAATAATCTAATTTTGAATTAGAGTGATTCTTGATTTCCAGTGGTGGCAGTGTACCTCCCTCACCTCTCGAGTCCCCACCTCTAACTCCAAGAATTGATCCCGAAGAAATCCCAAAGGAGGAAGATAACACTAAAAGTGAATCAGAAGGAGAAGAAAATATACAGCTAGTTTTGTACCACCCTTAGATCATGGATGAAAGTAACCAAAACTCCTCACCTTGTTAACCTTGGTTAGTCCCAAATGGAGTTGCAGTCCCTGGGAAACTTCATGATATGCCTAAACATCCCGAGAAATTATTTCCCAAGTTTAACCCAGAGAAAAAAAAAAAGGACTCTGTTGAAGACCATGTCAAGAAATTCTTACTGGAAATGAGGCTCCAAAACATTTGGCACAAATATTTGTCTATAGATTGTTCCCTCATAATTTTGACAACAATTCTTCAACATGGTTCTTTTCTTTGGAAGAAGCTTCCATCACCAGTTGGAGAATTTTTTAGACCATTTTCTTTAAAAAGCTCGGGGAACAAAAAATGCCAACAACCTTAGTCTTAGACCTCTAAAGGATTAAAATGGAGTCTAAAGAAAAAATAAAATATTTTAATCAAGGTTTACTTACCTTTTTTAAACGAATCCCTCAAGCTTCAAAACCTGTTAAAGATGTCACCATCGAATTTTATACTTCGGCCCTTCCCATGTCTATGGCAATGTTTGTCAAAAATGTTGAAAAAACTACCCTGGAGGCAACTTTTAAAGAAGCTCTTGATCCAGATCTATATATGTGGCCACCCACCTATTCCAACTACCTCACATGCATTTGTCATCATTGGCAGTTATTTACTAGATTTTTGTGTTCTAAACTTTTGGGGCCGCTTTGAGGCCCTAAACAACGTTTTTGTAGCTCACCACTGTCAAACTATAAACAAATTCAGAGTTTGATGGCATAATGTGTAGTCCTCAAATATACCTTTCCAACGAGATATCATGTGCCTAAAACAAAGATCGTATGCAAAATTTACTACCCCAAAAAGTTGTTGTACCAACTTACCCCATCGGGGCCCACGTGACTTTTGGCACTTCATCTTCACATTGGGGCCGCAAACCTTTTGGATTTTCATCTTTCAAGGGCTAGGTTTTTGGTGTTTAGGGTTTCTCCATTTATGTTAAAAAGGCCTTTCGAGCCTCATTGTACTCATCTTCTTCTTGCGAATGAGAGTAGACGTCATATCTCTTCTCAGAGATAAGTTGCCACCATTCTAGCAAGTCTTTCACTCTGTAATTTTACAATTCTGTACATTTCACTCATTAATAGAAATTGTGTAGTATTGTAGATCTATGCCTCTTGTTATATATATCTGATATATCTATGTTACATTATTGGATCTCTTGCAATATCTCAATATATTTCTTTCTTATATCTCCGCTCTCATTTCGTGCTCAAAATAATCTGGATCATTGGTATTAGAGCAGGATACTCTTGGTCATTTTTCAGTTCAGGTCCCTAATGAGGTCCGCGTATAGAAAGTTGGGTCTCTAACTTATCTCTCTTGAAATAAATTTCTCTCGCGCGCCCAAGAAACCCTCCATGGTGGAAGAAAAGAAAAACAATGGAGCAGAAGATTCTATTAATTTCTTGTTGGAGAAAGCTTTCACGCGACAGAGTGGTGAAATGATGGAGAATTTTGCCCAAATTCTTCGATTCCTACCTATAACAACAGATGTGTCTTCATCAAGCAGCCACTTTGGAGGTGAACCAATTTGGGAATCTTTCGTAGATGATGTCAAGGAACAATGTTATCCTGTTGGAAGCTATGAAGACCAGTGCATGAGATGGACCACGTTGCGTCAAGAGAGGGAGTTCACCAAGACTTCCATACCTTGCGCACCAAGTTGGGTATCAAATATTTTGAGCATCATTTGGTTCTGAAATACCGTGGGGCTCTACACAGGTACATCCAAACCGAAATGGAGTTTCTGTACATCTCATCGTTGGGAGCTTCTCATCGATATGTTGTCAAAATCGAGAATAAATTTAAGCACCGGAACAAATGGGAGTTCAGGTCTGCAAATCCGCAACAACCAAAGTATGATAAAGATGGACCTAACAAACAACCTCCTGAAAACCAGTCCAAGACATAAGAAAAGAAGGGTAAGGGAAAGACAAAGAATGACATCGGAAAGTGGTGAGATTTCCACAAAATCCCTTGGCAGAACATCGATGAATGTCACTCAAAATAGTCATTGGCAATCGAGATCAAAGACAAAGAGCCAAACCCGGATTCGGAATTTGATTCAGAAAATAATGGAAGGAGACAGACCATTGACGCAAACCCCACTACCATTGTCGCAACCACAACAATCCAACTAGAAACACTAGTAGATCATGAAGAGGGGGAGCACCTCTTCCATTCAAAATGTGGGTGAAGGGAATCTCGTTTCATTTCATTGTTAATGGAGGAAGCCAAAAGAAACTCATCTCAACAGAGGTCGTCAAACAGTTTGGATTGCCAACAACACCACACCCACAACCATACAACATCGGGTGGATTCGCCAGGGATGATATCTTTGTGTCAGCCAACAATGTCGCATGTCCTACGGCATCAATCCCTTCAAGGATGAGGTATTTGGTGATGTTTCCCCACTAGATGTCTATGATGTTCTTTCGGTCCAGCCATATATGTGGAAGCACCATGTTGTTTATGAGTCTCGACCTCGTAGTATCATTGTTACTCTGGGGGCTCATCTCAACAGGATACCAGAGGTAGTTCTGACTATTGTTTCAACACAACAATGTAGCAAATTTGTCTCTCATACGACGAAGTTTAGCTTCTTTGTAATTTGGGAAGAAAGTGAATAGAAGGAGACTATGACCACTACAACCTCAGTTCCATCACCCTCTATCCAGCAAAAGCAGGTCGGAAAAATTGAAGCAAAGAACAAAGATTCCTTCTGCACATATTCATCTCATGTAGTCAGACTAGTTAACAAGGTCCAACCCATACAACATCAGGTTCGCTACATCCTTCCACAAGCCAAGCGGTGCAACATTTCCAGCAAGGAAAGCAATGCAACGTCTCTAGCAAGGCAAGCAGATCACCAAGGTTCAGATTCAAGAAATGATTTCCCATCTCCCAAGGGAACTAAACGCAATGGATACCATTGCTTCCTACGGGGGGGGATTGATCCAGATGGTATCAGTGGCCACCCACCTATTCCAACTGGATCACATGCAGTTGTCATCATTGGCAGTTATTTACTAGATTCTCGAGTCCTAAACTTATGGGGTCATTATGAGGCCCTAAACAACATTTTTGGAGGTCTCCACAGTCAAACTGTAAATGGATTCAAAGTTTGATTGCATAATGTGTAGTCCCCAGATAGACCTTTCCAATAGGATATTGTGCACCTAAAACGGAGATAGTATGAAAAATTTACGACCCCAGGAAATTATTGTACCAACTTACCCCATCAGGGCCCATGTGACTCTTGGCACTTCATCTCCACATTGGGGCAACAAACCATTTGGATTTTCATCTTTTGGGGATATGTTTTTGGATGTTTAGGGTTTCTCCTTTTATGTTAAAAAGGCCTTTCGAGCCTCATTGTACTCATATTCTTCTTGCGAATGAGCATATCCATCACATCTCTTCTCAGAGATAAGTTGTCGCCATTCTAGCGAGTCTTTCACTCTGTAATTTTACAGTTCTCTACATTTCACTCATTAATAAAAATTGTGTATTACTGTAGATATGTGCCTTTTGTTATATATATATGATACATCTTTGTTACATTTTGGATCTCTTGCAATATCTCGGTATATTTATTTATTATATCTTCGCTCTCATTTCATGCTCAAAATAATCCAGATCCGTGATATAATAGCAAGTTTCTCTTGGTCATTTTTCAGTGCATGTCCCTGACGAGGTCTGAGTATAGAAAGATAGGTCTCGATCTTGTCTCTCTTGAGGACAATCCCTCTCACACACCTAAGAAACCCTCCATGGCGGAAGAAAAGAAAAATGACGGAGCGAAAGATTCTATTAATTTATTGCTGGAGCAAGATCTCATGCGACAGAGGGACGAAATGACAGACAATTTCCCCCAAATTCTTCAACACATGGCTATAATAGCAGATGTGTCTTCATCAAGCAGCCACTTTGGAGGCATCGCTCCTTTCAAGGTAAATATTAATTTTGATATTCCCGTATTTGAAGGTCAGGTAGATGTAGATGCTCTGGAAAAATGGTTAAATCTTCTAGAAGGTTATTTCTATGTGCACAATTTTTCCGAAAGGGAAAATATCACTTTCGTGCTCCTTACGACTATATCACATGTCAAAAAATGGTGGGAAACTTACTGCGAGAAAATTTTGGGCAAATTTCCATAGAGGAGTCTGGAATGTTCGAGGCCAAACTCAGTTGGGAATATTTCGTAGATGTCGTCAAGGAACAATATTACCATGTTGGAAACTATGAAGACCAGTACATGAGATGGACCACATTGCGTCAAGAGAGGGGCCAAGAAGTGTCGGAGTTCACCAATACCTTTCATACCTTGTGCACCAAGCTGGGTATTAAATATTCTGAATGGAATTTGGTTCTGAAATACCATGGGGCTCTACATAGGTACATCCAAAACGAAATAGAGTTTTTGGACATCTCATCGCTCGGAGCGGCTTATCGATATGCTCTCAAAATCGAGCAGAAATTTAAGCACCGGAACAAACGGGATTCCAAGTCTGCAAATCCGCAACAACCAAAGTATGATCAAGATGGCCCTAACAACATCCTCTCGAAAACCATTCCAAGACACAGAAAAAGAAGGGTAGGGGAAAGACAAAGAATGAAACTGGAAAGTGGTGCGATTTCCACAAAATCCCCCAGTACAACACCGATGAGTGTTGCTAAAAATAGTAATTGGTGGCTGAGATCAAAGGCAAAGAGTCTAATCCGGATTCGAAATCTGATTTAAAAAATAATGGAAGGAGCTAGATCATCGATGCAGACCCCACTTCCATTGTCGCAAACACAACAATCCAACCAGAAACATAAGTAGATCCTGAAGAGGGGGAGCAGCTCTTCCATTCACATATGTGGATGAAGGGGATCTTGTTGCATTTCATTGTTGATAGCAGAAGACAAAAGAACCTCATCTCAACAGAGGTCATCAAACAGTTGGGATTTCCAACAACACCACACTTGCAGTTATACAACATCAAGTGGCTTCATCGGGGACGAGATCTTTGTGTCAGCCAACAGTTCCACTTGCCCTACAGCATCAAGCCCTTCAAGGATGAGGTATTGTGTGATGTTACCCCACTGGATGTATGTGATGTTATTTTGGGCAAGCCATATATGTGGAAGCTCCATGATGTTTATGAGTCTCGACTCTGTAGTGTAATTGTTACTCTGGGGGCTCATCTCTACAGGATACCAGAGGTAGTTCTGACTAATGTTTCTACACAACAGTGCAGCAAAGTTGTCTCTCATATGATGAAGTTTATCCTCTTTGTGACTCGGGTAGGAAGTGAACAGAATAAGACTATGACCACTATGACCTCAGTTCCAGCCCCCTCTATCCATCTCAAGCAGGTCGGAAAAATTGAAGAAAATCACAAAGATTCCTTCTGCACACAGTCATCTGATGTAGTCATACTGGTTAACAAGGTCCAACCCCTCTAACATCAAGCTCGCGATAGTCTTCCATAATCCAAGCAGCGCAATGTCTTCAGCAAGGCAAGCAACTCACCAAGGTTCAAATTCAACAAATGCTTTCCCATCTCCCACGGGAACTCAACACAATGGAGACCATTATTTCCTAAGGGGGGAGGATTGATCTAGATGAATATTAGTGGCCACCCACCTATTGCAACTGGCTCACATGCAGTTGTCATCATTGGCAATTATTTACTAGATTTTTGAGTCCTAAACTTCTGGGACCATTTTGAGGACCTAAACAGCGTTTTTGGAGCTCTCCACATTCAAACTGTAGATGGATTCAAAGTTTGATGGCCTAATGTGGATTCCTCGGATAGACCTTTCCAATGGTTTGTCGTGCACCTAAAACGAAGATCATATGAAAAAATTACAACCCCGAGAAGTTGTTGTACCAACTTACCCCATCAGGACCCACATGACTTTGTTGCTTCATCTCCACATTGGGGCCGCAAACCTTTTGGTTTTTCATCTTCTAGGGGCTAAGTTTTTGGATGTTTAGGGTCTCTCCATTTATGTTAAAAATGTCTTTTGAGCCTCATTATACTCATCTTCTTCTTGTGAATGAGCGTAGTTGTCACATCTCTTCTCATAAATAAGTTGTCAGCATTCTAGCGAGTCTTTCACTCTGTAATTTTACAGTTCTCTACATTTCACTCATTAATAGAAATTGTGTATTATTGTATATATGTGCCTCTAGTTATATATATCTAATATATCTTTGTTACATTATTGGATCTCTTGCAATATCTCGGTATATATATGTATTATATCTTCACTCTCATTTTGTGCTCAAAGTAATCTAGATTAGTGGTATCAGAGCAGGATGCTCTTAGTCGTTTTTCAGTGCATGTCCCCGACGAGGTCTGAGTAGAGAAAGGTGGGTCTCAAGCTTGTATCTATTGAGGACAATCTCTCTCGCACCCCCAAGAAACCCTCCATGGCGGAAGAAAAGAAAAACGACGGAACAAAAGATTCTATTTATTTGTTGTTGGAGCAAGCTCTCACGCGACAGAGGGACTAAATGATGGAGAATTTTTTCCAAATTCTTCGACGCCTACCTATAACAACAGATGTGTCTTTATCAAGCAACCACTTTGGAGGCACCGCTCCTTTCAAGGTACAAATTAATTTTGATATTCCCGTGTTTGAAGGTCGGATAGATGTGGATGCTCTGGAAAAATGGTTAAATCTGTTGGAAGGTTATTTCTCTGTGCACAATTTTTTCGATGTGGAAAATATCACTTTTGCGCTCTTTAAGGGTCTCCCACATGTTAAACATTGGTGGGAAACTTACTTCAAGCAAATTTCCATAGAGGAGTCTAGAATGTTCGAGGCTGAACCCAGTTGGGAATCTTGCGTAGATTTCGTCAAGGAACAATATTACCATGTTGGAAACTATAAAGACTGGTACATGAGATGGATGATGTTGCGCCAAGAGAGGGGCCAATCAGTGTGAGAGTTCACCAATACCTTACATACCTTGTGCACAAAGCTGGGTATCAATGGTTATGAGCGTCACTTGGTTCTAAAATACCATTGGGCTCTACACAGGTACATCCAAACCGAAATGGAGTATTTAGACATCGCATCCCTGGGAGTTGTTTCTCGATATGTTGTCAAAATTGAGCAGAAATTTAAGCATCAGAATAAAGGGGATTTCGAGTTTGCAAATACACAACAACAAAAGTATGATAAAGACGGTCATAATAAATAGCCTCTGGAAAACTAGTTCAAGACACAGGAAGAGAAGGTTAAGGGAAAGATAAGAATGTCACTGGAAAGTGGTGCGATTTCCACAAAATCCCCTGGCACAACACCGATGAATGTCGTTCAAAACAGTCATTGGTGGTCGAGATCAAAGACAAAGAGCCGAACCTAGATTCAGAATTTGATTCAGAAAATAATGGAAGGAGACATATCATCGACACAAATCCCACTGCCATTGTCGCAACCACAACAATCCAACCAAAAACACCAATAGATCATGAAGAGGAGGAGCGCCTCTTCCATTCACAAATGTGGGTGAAGGGGATCATGTTGCATTTCATTATTGATAGCAGAAGCCAAAAGAACCTCATCTCGGTAGAGGTAGTCAAATAGTTGGGATTGTCAACAAAACCACACCCACAGCCATACAATATCGGGTGGCTTCGCCAGGGACGAGATATATGTGTCAGCCAACAATGTTGCTTGTCATACGGCATCAAGCCCTTCAAGGATGAGGTATTGTGTGATGTTTCCCCACTGGATGTTGTGATGTTCTTTTGGGCCAGCCATATATGTGGAAGCACCATGATGTTTATGAGTCTCGACCCTGTAGTGTCATTGTTACTCTGGGGGCTCATCTCTACAGGATACCAGAGGTAGTTCCGACTATTGTTTCGACACAATAGTGTAGAAAAGTTGTCTCTCATATGATGAATTTTATCTTCTTCGTGATTCGGGCGGTAAGTGAACAAAAGGAGACTGTGACCACTACGACCTCAGTTCCATCCCCCTCTATCCAATAGAAGCAAGTCGAGAAAATTGAAGAAAATCACAAATATTCCTTTTGCACACAGTCATCTCATGCAGTCAGACTAGTTAACAAGTTCCAACCCCTCCAACATCAGGTTTACGACAGCCTTCCACAAGCCAAGCAGTGCAACATCACCAAGGTTCAGATTCAACAAACGCTTTCCCATCTCCCACGGGAACTCAATGCAAAGGAGACCATTGCTTCCTAGGGGGGGGAGGATTGATCCAGATCAATATCGATGGATACCCACCTATTCCAACTGGCTCACATGCAGTCGTCATCATTGGCAATTATTTACTAGATTTTCGAGTCTTAAACTTCTAGGGTTGTTTTGAGGCCCTAAACAGTGTCTTTGGAGCTCTCCATAGTCAAATTGTGGAAAAAGTCAAAGTTTGATGGAATAATGTGTAGTCCTCGGATAGACCTTTCTAACGGGCTATTGTGTGCCTAAAACGGAGCTCGTATGCCAAAGTTATGACCCCGGGAAGTTGTTGTACCAACTTACCCCATTGAGGCCCAGATGACTTTTGGTGCTTCATCTCCACATTGGGGCCGCAAACCTTTTGTTTTTTCATCTTCTGGGGGGTAGGTTTTTTTATGTTAAGGGTTTCTCCATTTATGTTAAAAATTCCTTTTGAGCCTCATTGTACTCATCTTCTTCTTGAGAATGAGCGTAGCCATCATATCTCTTCTCGGAAATAAGTTGCCACCATTCTAACGAGTCATTCACTCTGTAATTTTACAGTTTTCTACATTTCACTCACTAATAGAAATTGTGTATTATTGTAGATCTATGCCTCTTGTTATATGTGTGTGTGTGTGTGTTATATCTGTGTTACAGTATTGGATCTCTTGCAATATCTTGGTATATTTCTTTATTATATTTCTACTTTCATTTAGTGCTCAAAATAATCTAGATCAACTCTTAAAATTGAAAAGAACATCTTGGGCCTAAAAGGAAACCTTCAAGCTAAATCTTAAACAGACAAAACCAATCCAAAAACCACGTCTACTAAAAATAAAACCTTAGAATATAAGAACACGGATTCTATGGATGTGGAAGATCTTCAGAGGATTGTTAAAAACAATTCCAATGAAATAATCGATCTAAAAAAGAACTCAGGTGAAGGATATTCTAATCCTAAGAAATTTTTTAAGTTCCAACCAAAGAAAGATAAAAACACTCCTCCCACCAACAAAACCATCTATTCTTCTCTTGAAGGCATTAATATGGAAAATATTGTCCAATCCCTTCAGGATTTGGAAAACGAAAACAAAGTTGAGCCTAAGAAGAAGCAGAGGAGACCAAATAGCAATAACAATCCCAAGAGGTTGATTAATCCAATGAACAATAAGTCAACTCCTTTTGGGACATTTCTTATGGACCAGGATAAGAGGAGGACATACAAGAAGTGCATGTCCCAAAACGTAATAACCACTAGAATTGATAGCAAAACTACCTCCCATGATACCACTGCTTCTTCTAACCCTCCTAAGAAAACATCACATACCCAAAAGATCACTAATAAATCTCCCAGACAAAATTCTCCTTCTATTCTCGCATCAAAATTGGAGTATGATTTCTTGGATGATCGTAAGAGAACTAAAGAAAATATCTCTTTGTTTGAAATTATGAAACTTCCCTAGATTCAGGAGAACTTCATTAAAACTTTACAAGGTAATGCTTCCCAGAGTACTAAGGAAGTTAATATGGGGACAAAGAAGGGAACAAATAAAATTAGACCACCTGTAGATGATACAGTACCCAAAAGGCAGTCAATTGTGAATGCATCTTTGATTGGTCAGAGGTCAATATCTACCACTCCTCCTTTATGCATTGATTTTGAGATTTTAATAGAAATGTACATAATTGTATGGTTGATTCATGTGCTTCTTCCAATGTGATGTATTTTAAGGTATGTGAGAAACTAAATGTCAAACCAGAAGAAACTGATATCCAGATTATATAGTTGGATAGGACCATAGTTAAAGTAATTGGAGAAATAAGAAATGTTTTGATCAGGATGTCATCCAACCCTAAAATACATCATACCATTGACATCATAGTCGTGGATATACCTAATACATATGGTATGATTTTGAGTAGAGGCTGGTCCACTATGCTTAAGGGATATTTTGCCCCTGATTGGTCACACCTATGGTTACCTTACAATGGTAAATACAATCAAATCAGAGTTGATAGGGAAATATATATGAAGCATGTGGTAACTGACCTTAATGATCCAAATGAACCTATGATGTTCATAAATTCAATTATGGGCAATTATTCATATGACTCATCTTTTGGGAACCACATAGATAAGATTTCACCTCATGCGGAATAAAGCACACAATCTAAAATCCTTCATTGCACTCATATTGTTTAACCCCATTGTAACATAGAAACTAAAACCAGCAATGATCTTGTACAATATAACATAGTGTTTAGAGATAAATTAGAGTCTTTTGTTAATTTCACTAACCACACTAATTCATAAATATTAGAGAACTCATTGTCCATACACAAACTGAAAAGAGATCATAATATGTGGAACTTGTTTTTTGATGGATCCAAGTCTCTTGAAGGTGCATGTGATGGTTGTATACTTAGAGACCCTACCGACAAGAAAACTTAATATCTTGCAGACTTGAGTTCCAATGCACGAACAAAATTGTTGAGTATGAATCCCTACTCCAAGGACTGAGAAAAGCAGTAGACTTGAGGGCAAATAAAATCAAGGTATTTGGTGATTCATAGATTTTCATAAGACGGGTAAGGAACACCATATGTTGCCTCTCAATTCACCTTAAATATTACCAATAAGAGGTATTGGAATTGATTAAGTTTTTTGATGCATTTAACATCAGCTTTGATCCTCATTCTTTGAATTGTTACGTTTGTCTATTAGAAAATGTAGCATCTAGGCTTATTCCATCATAGGGATTATTTCCTAACACTTTTTATATGGAATTATTGTATAGGCCTTCCATCCCCGATAATGTGACTAAATGGAGAATTTTTTATGATGATCAAAAGATTATAAAATTCCTACATCTAGAAGGTAACTTCAAAGACTCCATAATTGATGAAGGTCGACATGATCAAGAGATGAACGTGGATGTCCCTGACTCAACTAATCAAACACCAAAGCAAAAAAGGGAAAACCAAATTAATAACAATCCTAGGAATGTGGGGAGACTGGAGAAGCTTTATGACCTTCAGGACAAGTTCAAGAAAGTGACCAACTGTAAAACCAATAACTCAGCTATGCAATTTGAATTCATTAATCTGGGAACCAACAACATACCTCAAAACACAAATCTTGGGAAGAATTGCTCTCCTCCTGAAAGACAATCTTTTATCAAATTGTTTAAAGAATACAAGGATATTTTTGCTTGGATGTATGTTTACCTTAAAACTTACGAAACCAAGATTATTCAACATATTATCCCTATGAAGCCTCAAACCAAGACATTTCAGCAGAAATTGAGGAAAATGCACCTCGGTTTGGAGCCACAAGTAAAAGCGGACTTGAACAAATTGTTGGCAACAAGAATAATATTTCTTGTTAGGCATACCCAATGGATTACCAGTCTTGTGTCTGTAAGGAACAAAATTGGGGGCATAAGACTATGTATTGATTTCAGGAATTTCAATAAAGCTTCATAAATAGATAATTACCATGTGCCACATATGGAACAAATTTTATAATGTGTATCATGTCTTGAAATGCTCTCATTAGTAGATGGATTTTTTGGGTACAACAGGTCTTGTCTGCCCATGATGATCAATTAAAAATTGCATTCCAAACAAAGTGGGAAACTTGTGCTTACAGGAAGATGCCTTTCAAACTAATCAATGTTGGAGCAACCTTCCAGAGAACCATGGACATAGATTTCAGGGGGCTAATCAGAGACTGTGTGGTAGTATACCTAGATGGTGTTATAGCTTTCTCTAAAGACAAGAAATATCATATAACTCATCTAAGACGAGTGTTCAACAAATGTAGAAGGTACAGTATCTCACTTAACCCAAAAAAATATGTGTTTGTTGTGGATGAAGGCAGGTTGTTGGGGTTTATTGTATTCAAAGAAAGTATGATGATTGAACCTGAAAGGATTGAATCCATCTCAAAGATATATCCCCCTCGTAATAAGAAGTCTATGCAGTCCTTCCTCAACAGGATTAATTTTGTAAGGAGATTTGTTCCTAGCTTTGTTGAAATTGTCAAACCTCTCTAGGACATTATTAAAAAGGATGCATAATTCAAATGGGGACCTAGAGAGAAGGATTCCTTTGAGAATACAGGCTCCAACTCTAATGAGTCCTAACTTCAACAAAGATTTTATATTATACACATTTGCCTCTGATATTGCATTCGATGTTGTTTTTACACATCAGAATCAAGAAGGAAATGAATATCACATCACCTTTATGAGTTCAGGACTGCAAGGAGTAGAGTTAGACTATCCCAAAGTAGATAAACAATCTTATGTTGTCTTTAAGCTAGTTAAGCAATCCAGGCCTTACTTGATCAAATCTAAAACCAAAGTAATTGTGCCTTACCCAGACGTGAGAAACCTCTTAGTAAGGGAAGTATGTTATATCCATGTTAACAACAACCAATGGTATTATGAGATGAAGTATTCCCTAACCCAAAGGATATCCCCACATTAAATGGAACCGAAGAAGAAGAGAGCTCTCAGACTTAATTTTGCACAGTACCATCTCATACAAGGAGTGTTATGCAGAAAAATTATGATGGTGTCTACTTGAGATATCTTGAGAAGGAGGATGTTGATAAGGTCTTATATGAACTTCATGACGACCCTGTTGGAGGACATTTCAGAGCTGACAATACGGCTCATAAAGTACTTAGAGCAGGTTATTATTGGTCTACAATGTTCAAGGACTCTCATGCATATGCCAGGAAGTGCCAAGAATTCCAAAGGTCAGCTGGGAAAGAGATGGATCATGCTTTCCCCCTTCAACCAATTATTGTTGAACACTCATTCCAACAATGGGGTTTATATGTGATCGGGGAAATTAATCCCAATTCCTCACCCTTAGTTCAAGATCCTACATCTACAAAACAATTGACAGCTACAGGTGTCTTATGGATAATACTATTGATACATCCCTATTGAACATAAAATCTAATCATGAATCTACTTGAGCAGGACCCGTGAGGATGAAGTACTAAATGAGATCATAATATCAAAGTAACTCGTGTATCACCCTGCTTCCTTGACACCCATTATGTAAACATGTTACATATATTACAAATCTAAAGGGTGAAATTTAAAGCTTAAACAAGCTAGGAAGTTGAAAGAACCAATGATTGTGTGGGAAGTACAAGTAAACTCGTCGAGGCTAGGGATGCCCACTGGTAGTGGGGTCATGCTTGTCTGATACTAAGGCAACTTCATCAAGGCTATGGACACTTGCTAGAAGCAAAGCAATTCCAGAAAAGAAGAGATGAGGAATACACATTGGTATATAAACATTCAAGAAAATACTTCTATGGTGTCCAATACCTTCCAGGTTCTTGAACTAAATCAACAAATCATATCCCATTATTGTCTCACAAGAATTATCCTAAAGGTCACATGGGTTGTATAGTGTTCTATTTATTAGGAAAGAGCAGGTGATGTGGGGTCTGCGGTACAGATCAATCTGTAAAAAAATTAAGCAAGTCTACAATTAGATGGATGTAATCTGAAGGTTTATCCGAGACAGAGATAACTGGATCTCCCATCAATTTTCCATTTGTTGTGGCATACACAACAACCCACTAAATTCTTTTAGTGGGTACCAACCTACCAAAACTTTGCAAGGTACTAATTACGGTTACCTGACTAGCTATTTATTCATAAAACATATCTCTATGCATAATTTCCTAACTTTCTCTGATGCAAGATATAACATCCTAGGCATATATATTGTTCATCCTTTGGTCTCCTGCACCATGATAATCTTAAGTTCTTTCATTGAAAATCGTTCCATTACAATACTCCTATTAGTACTAGTTTTGTTACAATCGTTAGCATGAACCATGATAGAGATTAAGGTGTCAAAATTCAAGAGAAAGAGGTCAAAAGAGAGGTAACATAGCTCACACACCAAAGAGGCAAAGAATATGGTCAGGCACCAAGAAATGTACAGCAAAAAATCAATCCCTAAGGGCACGAGACTCAATCTCAATACTCGGGTGGTTATCGGGAGCACGGAAGGCACTTATATCTCCCAAAACAAGCTTAAGCCTCCTCCCAAAAGGAACCAAGTCATATAACCGAGGCATGAAAAGCAAGCACAGGCCCGATCATCTAACGGCTGCAAGAGATCTTAATCAATGGTAGATGTCGCATGTCACATCGGAAAGGAAAATGGAAGTTAACATAGCCTTGGGGCATGACAGTGGTATTCATATCCCGCCAATATCAGACACCAACCACCTCATCGTCCATAGGACCGCTCATTCAACGCCACCTGAAGTCGACATGGTAGTCCACCTAGACACCTAGAAAGCTGAAGAAGACTTCAAAGGACCACCATGTGTCTTTAAATCCTCTCAGAGAACGCCATTTGTGCTAAGGGATCCCATCATTACTCATGGTCACCATGATAGACTCTGCCATACATATGTCGAGCCCGAGAAGACACTTCAACGCCTACATGGACCAATTGTGAGTTGTCACATGTCCATGTCTTCATGTTGATGTCAACATGACATCATCCATGTTTCATTCCTTTTCCATATTTCAAAGGCTCTAAACTATTGGGATAAAGATGTATTTATGAAAGCAAAGGCACGAGGGAAAACGCTTCAGGAGAGTGGGAGGATTCGTCAACATCCTGCCAAATCTGTTGAAAAGGATGTGACATATAAAGGAATATCTAATATCATGTTTTCCCATCCTTCATTCATCAGCATACTCATGCATAAGGACTGACAAAAGTCAGTGATCATCACCCTAACATTGTGAGCCTAGGATTTTCAGAAATCTCATTGAGTATAGAAAATCGTTGCTCCTCATTAGCTACCTGCTCAAATACATTTCAAGCCCCTATAAGAGAAGGCGGCAGAGATCACCATCCATTCATATGCTAATGGTTTGGATCCTAAAGAAGAGTTATTGGGATGACAGGTGTCCCAATGATAACCCACCTACGTCAACTCCCTGCTCAAGAGTGGGTTATGAACCATCTTGGCTACAGATGTTGGGAGCGTGTTTTCTTTGTCTCATTTTGATAAAAATGTCCTCTGGTATCATTAGCATGATCTTGAACGAGAACGTGCATTCAGGAGTCCACTCTAAATAGTATTGGTCAATCTCATCAATGCACTGGAGAAGATTAAAGCAGAGGATATAATGAGCTAGCCCATTGTATCCGAGGTCACCAAGCCTTGTCAGCTGGAAGGAACCATTTAGCATATTAGTATAACAATTGAGATAAAAGGCTTATGATGAAATGGTTGGAATCAATTGAGCCACCTAGATGTACTCGAGCCAAGTCTCAATTGTTAATGTTTATGCCATAATTATAGTTCTCTGCATTTCAATAGATAAGAGCATCATAAGAACAAGATCACTGAGAAATACACATTCACAAGAGACACATCATTTATCCTGGGAAACCCTCTAGGGGAAAAAAACCCAGAAAAAACTTCCTTATCATAAATAGCTTATACAATGTTCAAGAGATAACTCAAACCAATACAGATAGTCCTCTCCAAGAGATGCACCACTCTTCTTCTCCTCTCTCC